>JAKSZT010054138.1:3620294-3740108 GCA_026826555.1 Tolypeutes matacus
CTATCTATCTATCTATCTATCTATCTATCTATCTATCTATCTATCTATCTATCATCTATCAGGGGAGCAAAGAGAGTTGGGATAGGATGAGAAGGAATGAGAACAAGGGAATGAGGAGAGCTATGAAGCTATACTTCGTTGTAGGCACTGTTCAAGGTCCTGATGATACAGCAGCAAACAAAATAGAGGAGATATAACCCTTGCTCTCATGGAACTTACAGTCCAGTGGGGTAAGATAAACAAGAAGCAAAATAAATAAGTGAAATACGTAGTAAGTTAGTGTTAAGTGCAAAATAAAGGAAAAATAAAGCCTGCAAGGGGAATAACAGGAATGAGGGTAGGGGGTCTTTTTTCAGATAAGGTTGACAGAGGAAGCCTCACTGAGAAGGTGACATTTGAGTCACTTTCTCAGCAGTTTCTTAATTCATAGTTCTAGGTTAGGGTAAATGCTGTTCAATATAGTACCATGAAATTCCAGGATGTGAGGTGATGAGGCATGGTTCCATGGAATCAGTAACACCTACAGTGGCAAGTGTCCAAAGAAGTCATCTCCTCCAGCCCCTGCATATCATAGGAAGCAATTTTCTGAAGTGCACGGAGCAAGTGAAGGCAAAATTAAGAAAAGAAACCAACTTTTCTGACTTCTAGTCCAGTGTCCTTCCCATGCTACCTCTCACTCCACTGAAAAATAGAAAATATGGATATCACTCCTTAAGTCAATCATTCTCAAACTTTAATGTGTATGTGAATCTCCTTGGCAACTTGGTAAAAATGAAGATACCAGGGCCTGCCCCCAGAGGATTCTGATACAGATGGCCCATGGATCCCACTTTGAGAACCAGAAGTAGGCCCTAATGCAGATAAGTAGGCCCTGTTATCAGAGTTTTATCTTGAGTTTTTATGAGATCTCAGTTCCTTGCCAAAGGATACTTTTAAGGCACTCCGTTTGTCCAGTGATTCTTGTCATATTTTCTTTAAACAAGTCACCCTTCTCATTTGTGTTCTCATAAGATCTTTTGTTCATTTCACATGTGAGTATTCAGATTACAAATATCTGGAGCATAGGGACTGCAAAAAATATATTGGAGATGAAGTTGAAAAGGAGATTTGAAGGCAGATGATAGAGGGACTTTAAGGTCAGGCTAAGGAATTTAGACTTAAACTTGTAGAAAGTGGGCAGCCTTTATAGAATTTCCAAGAGTGCGTTTGGTGCTATCAGATTTGTTTTTTCAGGAAAATAAGCCCAGCAAGTTTATATAGGATACATGATGGTAAGCACCTGGTGACAGAAGGATACTTTTAGGAGGTAATTCTAAGATTACAGGTAAAAGTCGACAAGGGCCTGAATTAAGGCAGTGGCTAAGAGCATAAAAAAAGAGGGCATGGATATGAAAGCTTTTGGAGCAGTTGGAATACACAAGACTTTGTGACTGATTGACTCTGTGTGGTAAGAAAAGGGAAAATAGTTAAAATGACTTCAAACTTTCTAAGCTATGCAGTATGATAGGAACGACGGCAAGAAGAGCAGGTTTGGTGTGGAAGGAGGTAAGGACTTTCATTTGGCCACATTAAGCTTGAGGTGTTGAGCCTGAGGTATTTATTCAAGACAGGGGTTAGGTTTTAAAATCTAGATATGGCAGTGATTATTCCTTAGGTGATAGTTCATTTGTTCAACAAAATTTATTGGGCACTTACTATGTTCCAGGTGGTAGGAGGAATATGTTTCTACCAGACGGTGAGCACCAGTGTCAAATGTTGCCAAGGAATCAGAAACAATGAGGACAGAGATGAGGCCATTGAGATTGTAGACTAAGAGGCCATCAGAGGAGTGGTGGAGACAGAAGCCAGTTTTGTAGAGCTGATTTTTCCTTTACATTACGATACACGCGTAGGGGGATAAGGAAAGAATGGCTGATACAGAATTTAGAGACAATGAATTAAGCCAAATCTTTTTAGATGTTTAGATGTATAATAAAAGACAGGGTTTGGATGGTGGCTTGAGTTATCATGAAATAAGGTTGTGGAGAGAATTTTTAGTTGGAGGGATAGTGAGGAAGAATTCTGAGTGTCTGCTGGTTAAGAGGAAGTACACAATGTGAATGTGTAATGAGATCACTCAGCATGATGAGGTGTGGTATGTGTTTTTACCGGGATATTTATCCATGAGGAGGAGTTAAAATTAAGTATAGGTTTACCCAGTATTGATTTTAGCACAGTAGTCACAGAAGAAGATGAAATTAGGGAAAATCATGCATCATTGAGTTTAGAGTAGAAATGGTTGACTATAACTTCCAGAATGGGTAGAAATAGAAGTGAAAGCAGGTGGTGCTAGGAGATAAGAATGGGTGAGTATCCAAAGAATGGAGAGTTCATTGTGGTAGGAGAATGGGTTTAGTGGAAGTGAGAGAGAACAAGGGTAGAAATCTCCTATTGGAGGCTGAAGTAAGAGAGGGAAATATTAAGATTTAAGAGTTCAGGGTTGGAACAGTTTCAGGTAATAACAAGGTTCATGGTGTGGCCCCTGAATTGATTGCTAAAGTGGAATAGAGATGAAGGTCATTGGAAGAAAGGAAGTCAAGGCCAGTTTTATGAGTGAATAATCCACCTGAAGGGTGAAGTTGTTCAGGAAGATAGGAGGGGATACAGTGGAAATTTCCAGAATATTAAATGAAGGCATTGGAGTGTCTGGAAGGGAGATCTGGAGATGACTCTGAGGAAATTTTATCAATCAGATGATTAAGGGCTTCAAAAGAGGAGGGGACATTTATGAAAGTAAGTCTAGATTATACAGTGGAGAGTCTGGAAACTCCTGCCTGTCATCTTTACCCCAGGATATATGGCGTGTATATGAATGAAGGAACTGCAGAACTTTCCTAATTCAAGGGTTGGCTGTGAACCAGCAGCATCCCAAATCACTGGGGAACAAGTTAGAATCTTAGGCCCTGCCTCTGACCTACTGAATCAGAATCTGCATTTTATCAAGGTCCCCAAATAATTCATATGCGCATTAAGTTCGGGAAGCACTGCTAAAGAAAGTGTCATTGTGAAGAAAGTGTCATTATCAGAGGAAAGCTAAATTTTAGTGAAAGGATAAGAGAAACTTTTCAAAAGATTTGTTAATAAGACCTAGGATTGGTGTAACTTAGCTAAGTGGAGAACTAACCACTACAATTGGAACTGAAGTGTGAACTTAAAAGTGTTTGAGTTTCCACCACTGGTGAGGTTGACCAGGGCAGATTATATTTTACCTGGACTAGCTTCAGATAGGAGAGAGAACTGGGATGGCTGTGGCTGCTCAGGCAGTTGGTGATCCTTCCTGGAGTTCTTGCCCAAGAAGAATATTGGGGATCATTGTCTCCAGCCTGGGTTGTGACTGAGGCCTGGTGGAGTTGCTTCTTGCTATGGAATCAAATCCATGTTGGAAGGCAAACATGAGCATGTCCTGTTAGTTCATGGAATAGATTAAATCCTTCTTGAGGTGATCTGTTTCAAGACCATAGGACTCAAGCTAAGTATATAATGATGGTGCCAGCCAAGTTTTACAGAATTTTTGACCCAGAGATTTTGAGGTGGGCCTGGAAAAATGTTGAAGATGTCAACCAATGAAGAAAGACAAAGGTGCTTCGTACCAAAAACTCATCAAAGTTGCTTTTAGCTTTTCAAAGCTTTGTTTACTGCCTTTTCTTCTTGTATTTATTTTACTAGTCTTATCACTGCTGCTTCCAAATAAGAGGGGAATATTAATCTAAGCAATATTAATTAAAATACTCTAAAAGCTTAAAGTCATGAGTATAGCATACACTGGCTGAACATATGTGCAAGAAATGGTATCAATATTGAAAGCCCCTGCTGTGAGAAGCCATAGCAAAGCATTTTTAGCAGACTTACTTCTGGGATCACTAATGATTAATTAGTGTGTATCATAATGTAAAGCAAATGTCACCCTAGCTACCTGGGGTTGCTGTCATTTGCAAGTGGAGCGATTTCCTGTTGATAACCAACAATAAAATGAAAACTGCCTGCCATCTTGTGGAAGATGGAGGGTATCTCATGCCCAAAGAAAAGAGTGAGTGAGTGTCCTAGACTCTTGCATGTACTCGTGGGGGTTTTCATAGATGCATTGTTTCCTGTTGAGTACTGTAGTAAGGATTAAAATGGAAATGATCTCATCTCCATTAACAATTGCACAATTGTATTTCCTTCCTCATCACATATTTCCAAATCGATGCATCCAGCCTGAACAATTTACTGACAGTGTCTTTCCATTGGGCGGCTGCTTCTTGAAGAATTGTAAGTTGGCCTGACCTGTTCAGTTTATTGGCTAGCTCCAAGAGAAATTGTAGCTGAATGAGTATTTCAGATCGCTATCTCAGAAGCTGAGTGCAGGCTATGAAACAATGGACTAAATGCCAGCTAGCAGTTCATGGATTTTTCTATTGAAGCAGAATTCTTGGAGCACTCAGGAGTTTAACCTGCTCCTCAGGGGCCTTCAAATGGTTCTACCCAGGGCAGCCATCAGCTCAGTTGATTACTGTAACTCGCTCAATCCCAGGAAAATGTGTGTCCCGGGGAACAAATAGTTATTCCCTAACTACAGTCACAATTGAGAAAACAATTGAATCAGTAAAGGGTTGCTTGAAGGAGTCGGGTAAGTAGAGCAGTGGAAGGAACTGGTGGTGGGAAAGAGCAGGAAAATATGATTGTCCATAAGTTCCCCAACAGGTGGTTTTGGTCAATTGAAGGGGGAGGGGTTAAGTGGCTGTTTCATTAAATTGACGGATCAATTTAGTCAAAATGGTCTATTTGGCAAGCATGTATAGATCCAGTCAGTCTTTTTCAGAGACTCTTTGACAACCTGGATCCAATCTAGTCTTATGTGTCCTGTCATCAGACCTGCATTTTATCTATCTATCTATCTATCTATCTATCTATCTATCTATCTATCTATCTATCTACTTTAAATATCAAAGTTGGCTTCTGAGTTTCAAGTGCATACATATGTGTCCCAACTTTATTGTAATTGTACAAGAGCTGATCTTAGTGCTATCAATGTGATATGGAAGGAGACAATGCATTTAAAATAAAAATAATACATATATGTCTATAGATGACTTGGGACGATTTTCATAAGTACAAAATTATTTTGGCTATTTTGCAACCTGTATTTTAATTGAAGGGTATCCATGCAAACTTTCCACAACACATAATTTTAGAGTTAGCAAAAAGATTTGAACACTTTCAAACATTCATTACTCAGTAATAAATATTAATGATATAATACTGTATTATATAGTGAGTATACTATATGATACTATACTAACTATGTGAGTATACTAATAATATACTATATAATGAGTATATTACTCATGTTATTTAGATATACCAGTAGCCCAAACCCATATTTCTCCAATGGTTGGATACTTGTAAGGGTAACTTGACAATTTGGCACATTTAAAATTTCATATCGTGCCTAGTTACTGAGTAAGAACATTAGTGAAAGTTTTCAATTATTTTTTAACTACCTTATATTGTTACAGTTAAACCATCAAAACTGAAAGGAATAAAAAATACTACATTTAATTTGTCAAAAATAGATCATTAGGTAATCTTTCCTCGATATTTTGTATTGAGTTTCTTTATTGTAAGAATTTCAAAGTATGCCACTCCTTGTAAATTCTGATTCAAGCGTTTTTAGATCTATTAGTTAACCAGAAATGAGAACTACAACTCCCAGGAACCTCAGTAGCATTCTGAGGCTCCCAAAAATGGTCAATGGTAAATAAAAGCTTTAAGTATCTTGTAGTGGTGGCATTCTCTCTTTCTGTGTGCAGCACAAGAGTACATTCTTTGATAGACAGAAAGCAGGAAACCTAATATGCAAGTTGAAAGCAAACCAAGGGAAGGAAAATCCTTATTTTCAATTATGCTCTTGACAAAGTGTGAATTTTAAAAGTGCACTCTTTAAAATATGAATGTAACTATGTATTTTACCCATAAGAATAAATGTCAACCATGAGCATTTCAATTTTTAAATAGCACTTAGAATTTGCAAAGAATTGGAATTTTGGAAACCAAAATAAGAGTTCATGTTTTCCAGCTGAGATAAAGCTTTCTGATGGGTGGAATATATGATAGGTCCAAAAAGTGCAGTGGTGAGAATAAATAAAATAAATTGCTTCCCAACTGCTGAAATAGTGTAATACTCCTCAGTTTGATTGTTAACAAGCTGCTGTTAAGGTTGTTCTAGGACCATTCAAGCTGTGAGTCTTTGCCTTCTCTCCCTCAGCATTAGATGATATTCATCGTTTAATGAGAGCAAGTTCATTAAATGTTTTGCTCTTTATAATTTCAGGCTACTGGCGATGGTCAGAACTGTATTATAGTAGGAAGTGGAAGTTGTTGGTATGAATCCATTCTTTTTTTTCACTCAATGGGAAAGACTGAGTAGCTCACTTACGGTTATGCTACCCCGGGCACAACTATTATACTTCTAGCTCATGGAAATATTCTATTAGACCTGAACTATTGTGCGTTTTATTTGTTTATTAAAATAGTGTTTAAAACCACATGTGTATCACTGGAGATTCCAAACCATACAGGAGAGTGGCATAAATAGCCTCCTTCTGTATGTGAAGGATTCTAAAGAAATCAATCTACAATTTAAATTCCTTTTTCTATAGGTATTAGCCCAGGTCCTCTTTGTGTTTTCTCTTGCTTTTCTTTGTGTTAACTCTGGCTTCTGCAATATGAAGACTCTGTCTTGCATATGGCCCCCCAGTTGAGACAGCCATCATGACATCAGCGTCATCTTGTTCCTCCTACTTATGTGCCTTTGTTTGATATGCAGTTTCATTTGGTGTCATTGTTTAGCTTAAGCAGTTGGCACTTTTGAAAGTCTGAGGAAACCTTCAATTCATCAAATCAGGACTGACTGGGAAAAATATTGCTCGCTAATAGAGTCAGCCTTGTATTTGGTTACTCGAAAATCTGAACATGGATTTCAACCCTGATTAGAAAGGAGATCTTTGGGGGACAAATGAAAGGGGGAGGCACAGAGAATGATTGGAGAGGTTTAGATGAAAAAAAATCTCTAAACAGAAAAGACTTAAGGTGCCTAATGTTTGTAGTCTTTAAAAGGGGGCATTTGAGAGGTGAAAAAGAGCCGGATACCTTATGGAGAAAGAGGATGCTGATTTTAAAAGAGCCCTGATTATATAAGTAGTGAGAAATTGAGTCAATCAGTTGGGTATTTTGAATTCATGACACCAAACAAGTGATCTGGCTGTTCTCTACCCCCACCCCTGAAGTGACTAAACCAAGTGGTTGTAGGCACAGCCTGCTATTCTCACTGTTCAGTCTTTCAGGTTTCAGATTGATGGCCACTGCTCAGGGCAGAGATGTAATTGTGTCTGGCAGACATCAGTGTGCTTTTTTATTTAGTTTGGTTCTGTTTGTTTGTCATTAAGACAAAAAATACTGGGTAAATTGAAGAGAGAAAAAATACCAGTTAAAGCAGTCATTCGACTTCACTGGCTGGCTCTTTCCCTTCATTTACTGACCAGTTCCACAAAATAATTGCCGCAGTAGCACTATATACAAATAACCTGATTGTTGCCCAGGGACCACACACAAGAACAGGATTTGGATTTCTGAGTTACATATTTGCTGACGACAAATGTTGGCAACACGACTCAGTTGTTAGGGACTCTGATGTTATTTAGTTTCAATTGTTCATTCATCAACAATATTTCTTGAGCATCTAATATGTGGCAGGCACTCCGCTAATGATGCACAAGACAGATCAGTTCTTGGGATATAGAGGCATTAAAGAGGAAAATGACAATACCGTGTGATAAAAACTGTGCAACTCTTTTCCATGCTATGAAAGCCTACTTCCCTTCTTTAACCCCTATTTTCTCAGGCAGGACGATTAGTGCCTGCTTTCTCCACCCTCTCCCCGTCAGGTGATACTTTGAAATTCCAAAATACTATAACAATAATAACACTTCTGTGGTACTGGTCAGTACCTAACAGTACAGTGCTGAGCCTGGGAGCACACAAGAAGGATTTCTCTGTGGTTAGTTCCACAAAGGAAGTCAACTGTGCTGCAGGCCAGCACCTGCGTGCCTGTTTTGCTTGCAGACTACCTCCCTTCCTGTGAAATGCAAAAGGACTTCTAATGGGCAGGCCACAGCTGCAGTTGGGTTTGTTCTTACTCTTCTCCTACATCTACACAGTGCATACAGATTCCCCAGCCACCATTTCCCCTTTTAGCACAGCTTGAGGCACTATAGAAATCACTGCTACTTCAGAAGCCACCCAGTGGGTGTGACAATGGGAGATAGGGTAACTTAGTATATGTTGGAGTGTCAACTCCAGGAGCAATTTGACAAAGCTAAGTTCTTCCCAAATCAATCAATTCAAATAGAAAATATTGGCTTTGGCCAATCATAGAAGTAAATTGTTAATAAGAGAAATTGCTCCATGGAGCTCTGCAGTTCTTTACTCTCTCATTCATCTCTCTCTCTCTCTCTCTCTCTCTCTCTCACACACACACACACACACACTTCTCTTTAAGGACTGTGAAGCCTTCCATGATTTGGCCACCAGTAATCTCTTCCTCCAATCTACTTATTGTTCAAATCACTCACTTGACACTTTGGTGCTAGTTAAAGTGTTGTTAACAAAAGTCCTATTTTTCTCTCACATCCTACATCTGATTTGTTAGCAAATCCTTTTGACTCTACCTTCAAAATCTGCCCAGAGTCTGTGATAACGTCTCATTATCTCCACGGCTACAACCCAGGTCTATGCCACCATATCTGTCTTCTGAATTTCTTTCTATCCTTGACCTGTATAGTTATATTTTATATACAGATGCCAGTTAATTCTTTTTAAAAAATAAGGTAGATTATGTTACTCCTCTGTTCAAAATTCTCCGTTGTCTTCCCACTGTCCTTAGATGTAGAATAAATTATATACTGTGGCTTACAGGACCCTATGTAATCTGTCCCTTTCCTAGTCTCCAACACCATTTTGTACTTCTTCCCCCTCTATTCACTGAAGTCCAGCATGCTGGTCTTCTATTTGATTTTCATACATGCCAAGTTCTGTCCTAACTCAGGGCCTTTGTCCTAGCCCTTCTGTCCATCTGTGTGTAACCTACTGCCTCCAGAATTTCATTTGGCTTGCTTCTTTATTTTACTCGGATCACAGCTCAAATGAAACTCTGCCTCCAGATCTTCACATGACTGGATCCTTCTCATCACATGGGTCTCAGCTCAAGAACCACCTCCTCAGAGAAGCTTGTGCTAACTGCCTTATGTATACTAACTTTCCTCTCCATCCTACATTTATTAAAATTTGATCACTTATTATTCCATTACTGTCCTATTGTCATTATTTCATATAACTATTTGAAATTTTCTTTATTCCTTTTTTATTGTCTCCCCATATCTCTTCTTGAATATACATTTCACAAAGATAGGGAATATATCTACTTTGATAATTACTGTATCCTTAACATCTAGAATAGTTCCTGACATACAGTAGTTATTTATCGGTATTTTTAGATGAATGAATGAGTGAATGCTGTGTGGGAGGTACTATTACACACAGAATTGATGCATAAAAGGAAATTAGATCAACAAATTATCTGAATAATGTATATGAATATGTTTTTCTTCAAGGTGAAAATTTTCTTCTATATTGGTGAAGTATATAAGGAATAGCCAGAGGACAAACTGCAGTTGAGGTTCACCACCAACAATAGTTGTTTTAGTTTGCTAGGCTGCCAGAATGCCATATACCAGGAATGGGTAGGATTTTACACTAGGGATTTATTGGCTTGCAAACTTACAGTTCTGTGGCCATGAAAATGTCCAAATCAGTGTATCATTAGGTTATGCTTTTTCCCCAATGACCAGCTGCCAGCGATCCTGGACTCTTCTGTCACATGGCAAGGGACATGTTGGTGTCACTCCCTTCTCTTCCGTGTTTCTTTGCTTTCAGCCTCTGACTTTAGTGGCTTTCTCTTTCTGCTTTCTGTGGCTTTCTCTGTGTCTCTCTCTCCATATTCATCCAATTTATAAAGGATTCCAGTCAGATTGTTAAGACCCACCCTGGGCCATGCCATACAGAAGTAACCTAATCAAAAGGTCCTTTACTTAATAACATAATCCAAAGTTCCCACCCACAATAGACTCACACTGACAGGAATGGTCTAGTTTTAAGAACATGATTTTTTGGGGATACATAGAATCTCAAACTACCACAATAGTCTTAACAATTTCACTGCTACACCAATGCTAAAAGCTTTTAGAAGCCCACCTACTGCCAGTGAAATGGTTCCTAGGAAGTGATAAGTTTCCTAAGAAGACTCCTGCAACTTTGGTCCAAAGTCTTCTCTCTTATTTCATCTGAGGCTGCACCTGCATTTCTAAATCTGTCAAATTCTAAACACAGACACCATCAGCATGAAGATAGAGGGAACTCACTCACTGTGAAAAGAACTCCTCCAACTAAGCACCATATTGACCATCCTTTTGTCTTAATTCCACATCACTACCATCATGAACCCAAGGATGAGGAGGAATGTAGTGGATGCTATGGTGCACCACCCAAATCCCAAACTCCCCCTTCAGGACTAAGTCACTCATCTCCTCGGCTGCTAAAAGTGTTGGTTGCTGATGACTCATAGCAGACTTCTTCTCCAGGACTGGTCTCCCTTGAAGGGTGCCACCTCATCCAGAGTCACATCCTTCCTCAGACAGCAACCCACATCCAATGACTGGTTGATGCAAGAGTACAAAGGCTTAGCCCCCTAGTTCAGAATAACTTTGAAGAACCATCCCACCTCCAGAACTCCCCATGAGATTGGCTGAGGCACCTGTTGCAACTGCATTGCAGTGCAAATTCTCCTTGTGTCCAGTTCTGCTTCCTTAACTCCCTTAAAAGTGCTATTTCTGAGAGCACTCCCCCCAAAAAAAACCTTCTGCATTCGGATATCCATTTTGGCATGAATTTCCCAAGGAATCTGACTTAAGATAGTAGGTATTAGGAGTGGGCCTAGGAAGAAAACTCTAAGGTGGGTTTTCCTCAATCATGGAAGATGGTTGAGGAATGAACCAAAAGTCTCCAAAATTGGTCATGCCAATGGAAGAGAACACATTGCAATCCCCAAAAACCTCTCCAGCCAAATATTTTCTGCAGAAAGGCTCAGAGGACATTTTATTTACCAAAGCAATAAGGAATGGGCTGTGAGAGGGATACCAGCATTATTGCAAAGCTTAATGGCCGCCTTATGCAGACCAGAGTTAACAATAGGAGATGTAATAAAACAGGGTTAGTTGATGGCAAAGGTGATGATAAGATCTGGAAATAATAGAGGGTAGGTGTCAGTGATTTACTATCAGGAGCAAAGTGGGTGCAATTATTGTAATGGACAGCAAGGTCAGAGTGGCAGCAAGGGGTCCTGACCTGCAGAGAGCTATAGAGATGGTTAATAGAATTGATGTTGCTAAGCTCAAGATATATGGGAATCCAACAATGCTCTTGCCTAATTTATTGAAACCAAAAGAAAATCAAAGGTGGATAATCAGGAAGCAAAGAGCAGTCTCCCCAGTGATTCCTTGCCCAGTTTCTGGCCTTGAACCTGTTCTCATATGCAACACCAAGGTAAGCGTATACTGTAATATTTCTTCCAGTCATTACCTAAAGGAACTTAAGATCATTTATTTGAATAACTATAACTTTGGGGAAAAGGGAATACCCAAATATTTTGAAGATTGTTGAACCAGGATCAGTAGGCATTGATACTCGGGGACCAGAAGTGTCATCATGGCTCCATTAGATTGGAAGATCAAGGACAGCAAACTCTGGGGAAAAGGCAAGTGGATGAAAATATAGGAGTGGACACAAAATGTGAATATCTTGTATTGCATATTAATGCCCATCACAGCGCATTCTCCCCAGAAAGAGGCACCAATAAAACCAAGTAGACACAATGACTCAAGTAATTGACATCAATCAGCCTCTGCCATTAGCCACCCCAATGCTAACACAAAGGACTTATTAATAAAGTAGCCATTATAGCATGTATGGAGACTATTTAATGGGCCCAACAACATGGGTTCTCAATCTCCAGTTCTGACCTAGCCACTATCTCTGCCTAATGTCCAACTTGTCAGCAACAGCAAGTATGAGTGGGAAACACATGTTCCAAGTAAAGCACCATCCCTTGAGGGGTTGAATAAACTGGACCCTTTCTATTCTGGAAAAGGGACCGATTCATTTTGATTGGAAAAGACTCATAATCTAGATATGCTTTTGCCTGTGGGGCCTAAGCCAGCCTTTCTTTCAGAGGGATTACAGAATATTTGGTTCATTGACATAGAATATCTCATAACATCCCTTTGGACCAATGTACCCACTTTACAGCAAAGAAATTTTAGTATTAAATACATTACCATGGTATATACTGATCATACCCCATACCGCACCACCAAGAAGCTGCTGTCCTGATAAAGCCTTTGGTACTGCCCCGCCCAATGATGACAAATGATGACACAGCTATCAGCATGGCCTGATAAAGCTATATTGACCAAGGTTCAGAACCTTCAGAGATGAGGGTCTGGGTCATCCCACCAAGTAGCAACCCAGACCAGCAAACATGCTAATTAAGGGTGAGGGAATCTAGAAAAGGGAGTCGAAGAGCGGGTAATGAGTATTAATCATGACCTTGAGACCAGTTCCAGTGGCAGCGACCAGTGTTTGTCCCAGTAAAAGAGACCAAACAGAGTCCTAGAGGAGTTCTTCCCAATATATGAAGTTATTGGATCCCAGAGGCCAAAAATTATAGTCTGTATGGATGCTGTGGTGCTCAGCCTAGAGTCTTCCTTCATGACTGTGGCCACATTAATATATATCCCATCCTGCGTGCTCTTCTTAGATTAAGAAATGAGATCTTTGTACCCTGCCCCGAATCTGTGTGAACCTCTATAACTCCCTCAACCAATAGAATGTGGTGGATAAAGCACTGTGACTTCTGAAGCTAAGTCTTAAAGGCAGTTGGCTTCCACCTCTCTCTCCTCTCTCTCTCTCTCTCTCTCTCTCTCCCTCTCCCCCACTCGTCACTTGTCCTTGAAACCCATCCACCATGCTGTGAGCAAGCCCAAGCAACATAGAGAGGCCACATGTGGATATCTTGGCCAACAACCTCAGCTTGGCCCATAGAAATAACTAGCATCAACCACCAGACAAGTGAGTGAACAATTTTTCAAATGATTTTGACCCCCAGCCTTTAAGTCTTCTAGCTTAATCTTCAGGCACTGCTATGCTCTTTCTGAATTCTTGATCCATAAAATTATTAGAGATAAATGGTTGTTGTTTTAAGACACTAAGGTTTAGAATAACTCTTTATACAGCACTAGATAACTTATACACTTGTACTCTGTAGGCCCGACTAGTGTTTTGTAGTGACTAAGGCACTCATTCTTCCTACTGTGATGGCTCACAAATGACTTCACCCTATTTTATGGCCCCCTCCCTGGGACAGCCTGATTCAAATGGCTGGTTGATGCAGGGCTACAAAGGCCCAACCCCCTTGCCTCAGTCCTGAAGCATCATCTTAACGGCCAAGCAACCTTTGGGACCAACTGAGACCTCTGTAGCAAATGCATCAAACTTCTCCTTCTGCCAAATCTGGCTTCCTTCACTCCCTTACAGGTATTCCTATTAAGAGCATGCCCCAAATAAATCTTTTGCATGCAAATTCTAGCCTCAGAGTCTCAGGAAACCTGAACTAAAACAGGGATGTAAGAAGAAAGCACCAATCTCGAATGTTTTAGGGGGCCACTAAAATGTATATGGATGGATTCAGGTCCTTTCCAAAGGATGCTGGGCTAGACTTCAGCTTCTTTGACTAAGCTTAGATTGTCATACAATCTATTCCATGTATACAATCTTTCTAAAAATTGTGATAACATATATAATACAAAATTTCCCATTTTAATTGTATGCTGCAGTGAAATTAATTACATTTGCAATGCTGTGCTACTGTAACCACCATCCATTACCAAAATTTTTCATTACCCCAAACAGAAACTCTACCATACTATCTTTCTTCCTCATCACTGATGACAGAGTCAAAGCCTACACCCATAGCTATGGGTTTTAATATGGGCAGCTATAAATTCCATTCAAAGTCTAGAATGGCAGCAAATTATAGAGACCTCCACTCTTGCCAAATATTCTTCTAAACTTTTTGGCTTTGAAAGTGAAAAACAGAAAGAAAACATGAAAAGGAAACGTGTTTCCCACTCATACTTTTATTTGCAACTTTTTAACCTCAAAATCAGACAACTTACTAACATGTGGAAATGTTGCCAATGGTACACATACAGCATGTTATTTTTATTTCAACAAAACGACATCTAATGAGAAAAATACAATATTTTTAACATAGAAAAAGATAATCTTGGGGTATACTACCTTATGAGCTACCCTCAAACTAGTTTTCCTTCAAAGAACAATGAGAGTAGTGCTAATTCCTAAGCTAAGCTCTGAATCAGTGGCAATTGCTTTGGATCTTTGAGAAAGATGATTCTGGTTAAAGTGCCAGGAAGATCCCATTATAAGTCCCAGACACCGATTCAATTTTTTTTTGTCATTGTGACATTTGGTTGTATGGAACAGTGGACTGTAGATTTATATGGTAATGGGCTTTGGCCTAAAATTTGAGCTGCTGTGTTTGGGGTTCCATGAAAAAGATGTTTATTCATATCTAAGAATAAAACCGGTTTTCTCTGACATTTGTTTTTTTTTCAGATAATATTTTACTATTGAATATAATTTTAAAAGGAACCACATGCTCCTGGTTTCAATCAAACTGTTTTCATGTGTCTTTTTCTAACCTAAACAAAGAAAAATGATTTTCTTTTAAGACCTGCCTGTAATTTGCTGAATGGTTTTGTTGAATTACATTTACCTTCTCTACCTTATTTTACCCCTCCTTACAATGGCAATAGCACCAAAGTGGAAAAGGACTTTACGAATGCTTACAGAAAACCTTAACTTCTCAAAATATATAAGGATAAATACCCAGACTATTTGGATAAGCTCAAGATTCTAGAACAGCTAATGGAGAGATAAGCAGATATGTATAGATTAATAACAGCATCAAGAACCAGATAAGAAACCTTCACCTGTACATAGTGCATATTATAAAGAGGGTTCACACAAAAGCAAATTGGCAACGTGGATGTTAGCACCAATTCCCTTTTACAGACGAGAGAGCTGAACCTTAGAGAAGTTACAATTCTTACTCAGTGTCTCCTATGTAATACCAACAGAACTGGGAACCTAGGTTTCCTGATTAGAAAGCATAGGGATCTTTTAACTACACTGAAGTTGTCTTGTGCAATGCAAGACGAAATAAATAAGTTAAAGAAAGTTACAGAAAACAGTAGGGAGGTAGAAAAACATTCAAGCCGGCATTTTCAGAAACATTTACATATTTTTTCACTTATTTTTCTCCTTTAAAACAATGATATGACCAGGGAGTTCTCTGAAGGGACAAAACCCTCTCTCTAGTGTGACTTGATCTGAACTAAAGTCTAAAAAGAGCTTTTTTCCAAGAGCTGTTGTTCAGAACGTGCTTATCTTTTCGTCAAGTCTTCCTACATGCCTGTTTCTCAGTCACATTTCTCCATTTCTTCCCTCAATGGAAGTTTGTTCTGACCCTTGCCTTTATTGAACTTAGAGGATTTTGTTCAGACTCAGCTCACAGCTGGAATCAGGGGACCATTTGCATCAACTGGGAGTCTAAGAAATACAGAATCTCAAGCCCCTGTCCAGGCCTAATGATTCAGAGCCTTTGTTTAAACCAGGTCCTTGGGGAACTCTTCTGCCCAGTAAAGTTTGATAAGTTCTTATATGGATCACCAATGCTGTAGAAAGTAGGAAGGAAAAGTGCCAAGGAGGAGCGATTGGAACTGGGCTTTGAAGGCCAGGGGGACGTGACTCTATCTCCTTTGTGTCTGCTGGTCTCCTTTGGAAGCCATTTATGGTCTCCGGAAGTCCTGGGACGGTTACTCTGAGAGTAGTGATGGGAGTAGAGAGGGGCAGGCTTCTCTTGGCTCGAAGCTTAAGGAAAGCTTCGGGGAGGTAGCATGCATGACTGAGGAGTGACAGGAGTTTGTGGGCGACCAGAACGTTCAGATAGCACCAATAGGAATAGAGATCACAAAGATGCCATTTACACCCTTAATCCACATCCTCTCCTCCCCTCCCTCCTTCCTTTGCATGATCCCCCCTCAGAAGGTGATGTGGGGGTAAAGAGACAGACCACTGACTGGCAACCCGGGGTTTGTGTCCCTGTGTGTCTTTGGATGTGTATACAAACACATATGCCTCCACCTCAGGGCTCCTTTAATGCTATAGGCCTAATTGGTGCATTTTAATAATAAAGTCTCTTTACTAATAAGCTCCTTCCATAAAGCCGCATTTTCTTTGGTAAAGCTGAGCCACACTGGTCTTCAGGAAAATTTCCATTTGCTCTAGGGACTAAGAACATTAAATGTCTTACTCTTAACTGAGCACCATTCTAATTAGGGAAATAATGCATTAAGGAGCCATGTGAATGTCTGAGAAGAACACATTCATTCTTGATTTTGATATTTTAAAATATAGCAGATTGCAGAAATGCAGATTACGACGTGGATATAGTGATAAAATTGCTTTTGCCATTATAAAGATAAAAATAGCTCTTGGTTCAAATTTCCTGCTGCTTCTTTCTAAATGAAGGAGTTAAATACTGAAAGGCAGGTGGATGCTGACGCTCTTTTAGAAAGAGATGAATAGGGTTGATGGCAGGAGCTACAGGGAAGCTATTGAAGCTGCAGATGCATATGCTGGCCTTACTTCCCACAAAGTTCAAAGTGGGGTGAAGCTGCCCGGGTAATTGGCTATGAAATAGCAAACCCTCTGGATGAAAATGGCCCTTGTACTTAATTGCCCACGTTCTGGGCAGCGGGTAGCCACCTGGTTGATTAGTGACCCTACCTATATTTACAACCACCCAAGTTTAAGTGCAAGTGCGATTGTTAGGGCATTGGCACCAAGTTCAATCAGGGGCCTTGGACTTTCAATCAGCTCTGACCACCCCAGTCCCAGATCCCCCACCTTCTAGACCTAAGCAGATGGTCTCACAAAGCCCCAAGGTAAAAGCTTCACTTTACAATTGAACAGAATGAGGGCATATGTATTTGTAAAATAGCAACTACAATAAAAACAACTGTGAGGAGAAAGAGGCATTTTATTTGTATAGTACTTCATAATTTGCCAAGCACTTTTCATGGACTTCTTATTCTGGTCTTCACAAAAAGCTTGTGATATAGGGTTTGTGGTGTCCATTTTTCAGATAGAGAAATTAAGACTCAGATAGGTTAACTGGGTTTTACAAGACTACACAAGTAGGAGGCAGTGGAGCTAGCACTCAGTTTTGGGTCTTTTGACACTAAATCCAATCTCTTTTCATAGCAGTATTTTACCTTAACCCTATCCTCCCTTGCAGTGCTGCAGGCCCTACTTCATGACTGCTTTAGCCACAGAATTTCTTTTTTTTTTTTTTTTAAGATTTATTTATTTACTTAATTTTTCTTTCATTTATCCCCCACCCCCCAGTTGGTTCTCTCATCTGTCTGCTCATTGTTTGCTTGCCTTCTCCAGGAGGCACTGGGAACTGAACCTGGGATCTTCCATATGAGAGGGGAGTGCCCAACGACCTGAGCCACATCCGCTCCCTGTGGGCTGTGGCATTTGCTGGCTTTGTGGCATCTGCTTTTTGCAGTGGGGGCAGTGTCTAGCTCATTGTGGTAGGGGCAGCGTCTGCTTGTTTTCTTTTAGGAGGCACCGGGACTTGAACCTGGGACCTCCCATGTGGTAGGCAAGTGCCCAAATGGTTGAGTCACATCCACTTCCCCACAGAATACCTTTGAGTAGGAGATACCCATGTATGAACCACTGGCCTTCAACCAATTGGCCAATCACAGTGACTGTTTATTTATTCCCTTATAGTCAAGGGCTAACACTATGCACTAGGCATTGTACTAAACATGTCACATGTATTAACTCATTTAAGCTTTACTTTACAACAACCCTATGAAGAAGATATTGCTTTTTATTGCCATTTTAAAGTTGAGAAAACTGAGGCACAGGGTGGTTAAGTAACATGGTGGTCCATTTGGAAATCCATCCATAGGTATAAGACATTCACACTCTCAAAACTGCTCTAACTCAATCCTGCTAATGCCCCAGAAGTGGGTATCTATTTTATTGAATTGAGAGTGTGGGGATGAGGATAGATGGCCAAAGGCAGTTGCCATGCTGAAGGGAAAAGAAGAACTAAAATTTGAGGAGATACATATACATGGTGCCAATTATTATATTCATCACTTCACCTATGTTTTCTTCTTTCATTTTATCATCTTATAATATTAATATTATATCTTTACAATAAATATTATAAAACCTATCTTTGAGGCACAGAAACTGAGGCTCAGTGAGATTAAGTAACTTGCCTAATGTGGCTAGTAAGTGGCAGAGCCATGATTCCATCCCAAACAGTGTGACTTCAGAGCACAGTTATTCACCACTTTGTCAGGGTAACATAGAAAGAATGATTAAACATTACCACTTACCCGGCCATGCCATGAGCCAGATACTGCCACAGATATTTTATCAACAATAGATCACTTAATCTTCACAACAACCCTATGAGGTCAGTCTTATCATTATCCCAATTTTAAGGATAAGAAAACAGTGAGGGATAAAACCAGGATTTGAACCAACTCCTATTGGTTCTCAAGGCTTTTCCCAATAGAGGGGAGATGGAGGAAAGCTGAACTTAAGTGACATAGGAATGTATCCCCTGTTTAGATTGGTCAGAGACACTGCTGGCATTTGCCTGCTTGACTCTGGGACTTAGAGGGGAATTTGGCTAGAAGCAGAAGCAGAAGCCTAGGTTTTCCCTATAATGCATGGCCCAGCAAAAAGCAGGGGTTGTTTGGAATTTATGCTCCCCAGTGTAACAGAGTTAGACTCATTTGTAGGTTCTCTGCGCATGGCTTTTCTGCCTCTTTTATTTGAACCTATAATTAGCACTGAACTTGACAAATATGTGTCCCAGAAACTTAAATCTTTGATCCTTCCAGGTGCCAACTGAGCCCTGAACATCAACAGAGTTGCAGCACCTACTCTCCAGTTCGTTGGACTAACCTAGGACAACTAACAAGGAGATGATGATGGACAACGACCATCCAAAGGAACAGAGAGTGTCTGAAACTGCAAGCAAGATAGCTCCATACATCTGCCCTACAAGATCTAAACTCCCTCTCAATTAGAAGCAAAGTGGGCATCACCATCCCCAAATCTTCAAGATTGGGGAATGAACAATGGACTGAAGTAGACTTAGTATTATTCAACTATAGATTTATTACTATTCCAGCAATGGAAGAACTCTTATCATTGATATAAAGGCAGTGGCCACCAGGAGTTCTGGGACATGGGATAGGGGCAATGTCCTGAATATGGGGGCATTTTCAGGACATTGGAGTTGTCCTGCATGACATTGTAGTGAAGGATACAAGCCATTGTACATTTTGTCATAACCTACAAAATTGTGCTGGACAGAGTATAAACTATAATGTAAACTGTAATCCTTGGTTAGTAGCAGTGCTTTAATATGTGTTCATCAGTTTTAACAAATGTACCACACTAATGAGGGATATTGTTGATGTGGGAAAGTGTGGGAGGGGAAGGGAGTGGGGCATACAGGAATCCCTTATATTTTTTATGTAACATTTATGTAATCTAAACTTTCTTTAAAAATAAAAGAAATTAATTTTAAAAAGCAGGGACACCTACTATTCAGAATGAAAAATATCAGAGATGAAGAGAGGATTATGAAAGCAGTAAGAGAAAAGTGAAACATCACATAAAAGGGAAACTCAATAAGATTAAGTGCAGACCACTCATCAGAAACCATGGAGGAGAGACGAAAGTGGTATGATGTATTTAAGATACTGAAAGAGAAAAACTGCCAGCCAAGAATCCAGCAAAGCTGCCCTTCAAAAATGAGGGTAGGTTCAAAGTCTTCACAGACAAACAAAAACTGATAGAATATGTTACCAAAAGACCAGATTTACAAGAGATACTAAAGGGACTGCTGCAACCTGAAAGGAAAAAACAAGGGCGAGAGATTTGGAGGAGAATGTAGAAATGAAGATTATTAGGAAGGGTAAACTAAAGGATAAGAAGACAGACAATAGAACAGTATGACAACAGAAAACTAAAGTACAAAATGGATGACGTAAGTAATGCCTTTACAGTAATAACATTGAGTGTTAATGGATTGAACTCCCCAATTAAAAGACAGAGACTGATAGAATGGATTAAAAAATATGAGCCATCTATATGTTGTCTAAAAGAGATCCAACTCAGACATAAGGACGCAACCTCATTAAAAGTGAAAAGTTGGAAAAAGGTATTCCATGCAAACAGTAACCAAAAAGGAGCTGGAGTAGACCAGATAAATGTAAAAATGTAAAATAACAATATTATACTACATGAATAAGAATTACTCAGTGCAACAAGCAATTTGTTACTGTGATCAGTATTCTGTAAGTTTCTTCATACAAAAAAAGCAGGAGTTGCTACTTCAATGTAACATTGGGTCACCTTGTACCATCTTTGTGTGCCCATGGCATCTGAGAAATCTTTTTCATCAGTGTATATAATATAATAGTTATAATGGCCATGAATAATACACATAAGGGTGAGTGGATATAAATCATTCTTATCTGCTCCTTAAAGTAAGTCTCTTAAGTATTGCTACATATTAGGTGATATCATTTATGTAATTCACAGAACTAAACCTAATTTTAAATAAAACAGAACATAATAATTAATACTCTGAAATTCAACCTTTTGATTAATTCAGTCAAATCCTCTCCACAGTAATGAGGTTTTTCTGTACTCTGATTTTAATGTATGCTAAAGTTTAGGTTTAGAATTAAACCATTATCAATAAGGAAGCTGGAAAAAACACACCACTGTTTCCAAAAGTTTAGAAGGTAAGACATGATCTGTTGTCAGATTGCCTGGATTCAAATGCCAGCACTGCCACTAGCTGGGTAACCATGGGCTGGCTACTTAACCTTTCTGTGCCTCAGTTGCCAACCTGTAAAACGAGAACAATAACAATACTTGCTTTATGGTGTTATTGTGAGAATTAAACGAGTAAATACATACAGAGTGTTTTAAATAATACTTCAATTGTAGATACTCAATATATGTTAGCTATTATTTTATCCATAGAAGCCACAGAAGACAACAATTTGAGAGATCCTGAATGACTGGATCAACAATGCTTTCTTTTGGTGGAGAGCAGATGAGGGTGGGTTATATCTTTAGGGCAGTGAAGGGGGTTAATCTGGGGTTAGGCTAGGTTCATATACAGAAGTTGTTCTATGATTAGTGTCCTAGATGGGAAAATGGTCTTGGAGTGACAGTTACTGTCTAGGAAGAATTCCATGCTCTAGGATAATTTCATCAGAGTTCTTGATTTATGCTGCCATTGACCAAAGAATCATTAGACTTGAGATCTAGTGTAGGTTCTGACACAGACTAATAGGTCCTTAAATGTTGAATGAGCAATTTCACAGTGTTTACAATATATTTAGATACCCCAATTAATAAAATATAGCACATATTTCATTCCTTACTAATATCAACTTCATGAAAAATACTCAATTTCTTTACACAAATAACCCACCATCTAATTACTATACTCCTCCCTTATTTTCAGAAAGCAACAGTTTTATAAACATTAGGCCAAATTCCAAGAAGAGTCTTAGGTCAGGATCAGTGTCGGTATTCTGCCCATATTGACGCTGCAATCATCTCTATATTATTGCCAAGGGAGCAGGCTCAGCTTGTTAGTAGTGCAAGTCAGAAGTGCCAAAGGGATTCTTGCTGCTCCATTAGAGAATGTGGCAGAGCTCCCCAGGATGGGAATTCAATATTCTTTTGGTTATTGTGTGAATCTCCACCCACTACGACAATGCTCCATGAACATTTGAACACATTTATATGCCTTATATGTATGCCCAGGTGATCCTCCTCCCATGTATCCCCCATCACAGACACCCCACGCAGATGTTCCTCCCCTGCCACAGTTGTAACCCTTCTCTGATCAAATAGGGTGCCTAAGTGTTACCTCCTGAGATCCTCATTTTTGTTCTAATGTGGCCTCTCTTTAAGCCAAACTCAGCATATAAATGCAATAACTTCCCCCCAGCATGGGACATGACTCCCAGGGATGAGCCTCTCTGGCACTGAGGGATTACCACCAAGAACCAACTAGCAATGCAACTGGAAAAAGACCTTGACCAAAAGGAGGAAAAGATAAAGACAAATGAGTTTATATGGCTTAGAGACTTCAAGTGATTCAGAAGGTCATTCCAGAGTTTATGTTTATGCACGTCACAGCAGGATCTCATTGCCTGCCAAATTAGAACCTACCCCAAATAGCGGGGCTCCTGAGGGCTCTGGAGATACCCAGGTGCTATGGTCAGGGCAGACAGCTCATGAGTTTGGTGCCTTGCCAGTGGGCCCTACTTTGGGGTTTGTGCTCCCCAGTGTGAAAGAGTAGGACTCAGTTGTGGTTTCCCTACACATGGCACTTCTGTCCCTTCTGTTTGAACCTATGGTTGGTGCTGGAGTTGGTAGGTGTACATCCAAGAGACTTGAATCTTTGGGCTGTCCATATGCCAGTCGGACCCTGAGCCTCAACAGAGTTGCAACACCTACTTTCCAGTTCATTGGACTCCCCAGGACAACTAACAAAAAGGTGATGATGGGCAACAACCATACCTAGGAACCGAGAAAGTCTACAACTGCAAGTAAGAGAGTTCCATCCATTAGCTGTATGGGACTGAAGCCCCCTCTAAATTAGAGGTGGAGTGGGCATCACCATCCTAGAATCTGCAGGATTTGGGAACAAACTATGAACTAGAGTGGACTTACTGATATTCTACTCTAGACTTATTGTGATCCTAGCAATGGAAAGACTTATATCATTGATGTGGAGGCAGTGGCCACTGGAGGTTCTGAGGTCAGCAAGAGGGAAACAGGTGTAATATGGGGGCTTATTTGGGACTTAGAAATTGTCCTGAATGACATTGAAATGACAGACACAGGTCATTATATATCTTGCCATAACCTACAGAATTGTGTGGGAGAGAGTAAGCTACAATGTAAACTAAAATCTATGCTTAGTGGCAGTTCTCCAAAATGTGTTCATCAATTGCAATGAATGTACCACACTAATGAAGGATGTTGTTAATGTGGATAAATGTGGGCGGTGTGGGGAGCCAGGCATATAGGAATCCCCCATATTTTTTTATGTAACATTTATGTTATTTAAATATCTTTTTAAAAAATTAAAAATTAAAAAAAAGAGAAGTGCCAGAGAGTTAAAGCCTCTGGAAACAACCAGTACCCCAGGCTTCCTTGTCCCTTGTTTGGGATTGTTCTGAGGAATAGTCTTTACTGTGTTGAAGAGTTCCCCAGAAGGACTGAGCTCCAGTTGCCCACAGTTGAAACTGACTTGATAACACAAACTTTATTGACTTCCTTTCTTTCACCTTCTCATGTGCCCACTCCCCTATCAGTACATACTGGGGATCACTTCCCGACAAACTATTTCCATTAAAATCCTTATTTCAGGGTCTGCTTTGGAGTGGATTTTGGGAGTGGGGGACTCAAACCAAGACATAAAATTAACACATGATGGAAAATTTGCAGAAATAATTGAACTGACCTATGAAAATAAAATTTCCATTTCCCCCAACTCCTTTCCTTCCTCTAAAAGAGAGGAAAAGTAGAGCTGCTCTCTGCATGTTGTTTCCCATTCTTCCTTTTCCCTTTTTCTCACCCTCTCACTCCTGAAAATCAAGTATAAGTTAAGACTTCAAAATCTCAGGCAGCCTGGCAGACTTCCCTGGGTAGTAGGTCTCTGGTGTATAATGTCTACTCCTTTCTCCTTGCTTACAAATGGTGCAGAAAAATACATTACTTCTCTTGGGCAAATACTATTATGCACAACCTCACCTTTATATGTAAATACATTTGAGGCTGTCCTAGATAAGAATATTGAGGCCCAAATATATTTTGGGGAGACAATATTTCATCAGCATTACACTTAAAGTTTTTTCCCAATGCTTAGCTGATTCTGGCACAAGATTTGTTTTGGGATATGGCCTAAATTCTATGACTTGTTACCTTCTCAAGTTAAGTGAGGGTTATGTTAGATGGTAGGTTATTAGATAAAGAAATTGAGCATTTTCATGATGTAGACATTAGCGAGGAGTTAAATATGTAGTCCTAATACATTCTTGTTCTCAGTTCAGATGACAAGAGCACAGTCCTTCAATCTGGGGCTCCCTTGATAAGTTATTTTTTTTTGTCAAAAGTCATTAGCATTGAACAAAATCTGGTTCCAGGGCAATGCTCATATTTTTTCATTTTTGTTTCTTTCATTTCCAAAGAATAAATTCTAAAAGTATTCCAGAGTTTGAAGAAGAGGAGATTAATAATGATTCCATTGTGCAACTTCATGAATCTGGTGAGGTTTTCAGTTGTTTAGAAACATTAACAACTCACTGTATATTAATAGAGTCGGGAGATCAGCTGAGTCTCTATATCAAGGAGTGTCATATTTGTCCTAAGGCAAAAGGAGAAAGGAAGTAAGGATGAATTTTATCTTGAGCTCATAGGTCTGAAAAGAATATATCTTGACAAAATATGGCTTGTATTTTATTAGGCTTATAACTTGCTACTTTTCATATTCTTTGGTATTCTCTGAGTAAGTCTCATTGACTAATATCAATAATCCACTCTCTTGGGAAGGGCTTTGGGTGAGCATGTGTCTTGTGTCCTTGCAAGAAGGAATGATGTAACATCTCAGAGATCTCACCAGTCATTTATGCAGTCTTCATAAATCTCTAGAACTTTGTATTTACTGGTCAACTCCTACCACTTCAATTTACCCAATCTAGAAGGTTTGGATAAAGGAAGGATAGCATTGCTCCCTTTCCTCCGTTTTAGTGCCAAACTACAAGTAAATGACCATCTTTTTAATCAACCAGTAATCTCTGCTCATTTTTAATAATACAGTATACTTGTTGTGGTATGGAATGTAGAAAAAGAGAAAAGTCACTGTCTTGTAGAAGCCCAAGAAATACTTTGAAAAGAAGAAAACAAAGAAAGTGGATTTTTCAAAATGAAGTAAAGCATATTACTAAAAAAATACAAAACAATCGTAGAATTGCAGTACCTTCACGTCAAAAGCAAACCTGGATTCCACTCAGTCCAATTTCTCAGCCAATGCAGAAATCTCCTATTATTGTTCTCTTTGAGCACTTCCAGTGGTGGCATCTTTATCACCTCCTCAAGACAGCCCATTCCATCTCTGGCAGGCTCTAACAGAAATTATTCCTTATACTGACTCATTTTCACTTTAATAGACACGAAGAAGATAGAAAAATATCAAGCAAGCCATTCGCAAACAAAAGATTCCAAGGTACTGTCTTTATGATGAGCAACGCTTCTTAAACCAATTTAATTTCCTTCTGCAACAGAGTTACAGGTCTTGAATCAAGAAGGGAGTAATCTGCGTAGGACACACCTGGACTTCACTAATGCTTTGTGGATCTGCAATACATATCCATTAATGAGCTAGGGATATCAGGCCTGGGCTGCACTATTACTTGAGTTTCACTTCAAGGGCACTAAACAATGCTTTGGGAGGAACCTGAAAGAACACATTCCAGGGTCACATAGGTTTGTCCTAGAGCTTTTAATATCTTTCCTGCAAGCTCTGAAATGAAAGAAATAAGAGAATTCCTCCTACATTTGCAGAAGACACCACATTGGGAAATGGGGCTGAAGGATGGGGGAAATAAAAGCTGAAAATTCCTTGCAAGTCAAGAGCAAAATCCAAGGTGACCTTGACCAATTAGAAAAATGATCTGTCAAAGAGAGGCTGACATTTGATGTTCAACAGGGACGGTGCTGAGCAAGCCATGTGCTCCCTAAATCCAAACCACATGAATACCTGCTGAGGGATGGCTGGTGAAGCCATCACTCTGAATCACACCTTGAATAAATGGAAACAAGACAGGGCCATTGTTTAAAGGGTCAATATGGGCCTGGGTTTTGTGAATAGAGCTATGATGTACAAAAGCCAGGACATAATTCTTTCCCCCCATATTCTGCATCAATAGGGACTTTATTAGATCCACTCGGGCATTCGATATGTTCGTCTTCATATAAAATATGGAAGAAGAATAACTGGAGAGACTATCAAGAATAAAGGGATTTAAACAAACAAACAAACAAACAAACAAAAAAACAGTTCTCCAGGAGAATACTTGAGAAAAACTGAAATTACTAAATCTACTGAAAGAAAAGTGTTGATTCCTTCCTTGCCTTTCTTTTAGCTGATTTCTCCAGACTCACCCGATTATACTATCTATTCTCCAGGTTGCTTGTAAAGTTCTGTTTAAAGATGTCCCTGTTCAGACCTCTACATCAAGGTGCTTTAAATTTGGCTCAAAACTATTTCTTATGTTTAGTCACAAGCCATATAGGTAAATCAGATTGGAAGAATGCACCAAATGGTGCTAAATGATATGCCTTGTGCATAACACTATCATGGCAATTATCATACTGATAACTAATATGGAAGGGGATACAGTAGGCACCCAATGACCATATGTTGTATGAAGGAATGGGAGGAAGAAGTCACCTAATTTTTAAAAATTTGATCTCTCTCTGTCAAAATCAAGTTAATATCTCATAAGAATGCTATGAGGAAGAATAACTTGTAAGTAGCAAATTGCCTAAGGCATTGGGATGGATCTCTGGAAGAGCACTTAGAAAGAAGAACGGGAAGATGCAAATCCAGAACAATATTATTGGTATCTCTAATTGGTGATGTGTTAATAGGATTCAAATGATTGTTTTGCTAATAACTTTCCTTAATTAACCTGGCTGAATGTGACTAAAGCACCTTGCTTGGCACATGCTAGCTACTGTTTTATGAATTTCAGAATATTTCTGGCTCAACATTGGTACTTCAGGCTGTGCTCTGAACTCTGCTGGAAATGTACCATAAGAGTTGACTCCATTACTACCCAAAGCATAGAATTTCCAATGGCTATCCAGTTTAAGGACTGCTCAACTTGAAAATCTACTAAAACGAAGGTTCCATGAGCCAATCTGAAGGAAACCCATCATGAATCCTTCTCAAACAATGGAAATCAGTACCTTCTTAACACTTCTAACATTAGAAGATATTAGAAGTTTTGTATATAGCAGTTATCTTTAGCTAAGTGATCCATTTTCTGATGTTTTTTCTATTAACTAATGGAAACTATCCAAGGAGTCTGTGATAACTGAACTCATTCAAGGCAAGGCTTGCTATTGACGGCAATAATGTAAATCAGGAAGTGATACTTCCAGTTGAAATAAAAAGAAAATGTTCGTTTGGATGCTCAGTCATATAAATTTCAATTTGTTTGAGTTCCCTAATTTTACTGACACTTGTGTTCTGGAAAGTTGTTTAATTGTGAATGTAAATGTATGCAGAGCAAGTAATTGCAGATGTAAATGGTCAGTCAGGGAGGAAGGGATCAATTCCTCACACTCCCTACTCCACCTAGCATGGGAAATGCATGGCTGAGTGAAATTCAGTTCAGTTTATTCCCAGTAAAGGAAGATTCCTTGAGCAATGTTAGCCACATGTTCGGCTAATGGAGCTCTGGATGAGGACTCAAAAAAGGGGATTCCTGGTCTTGATATGCTACTCCTTCATTTTGAGACAAAAAGCAAGATCTTCAGATGCCCTGCATTCTCAAATATTTGTAATTGACCATTATCCCGGAAAAGTTCTGAGCAGAATGAGTGTGATTTTTGAAAAATTAAACAAAAAAGCTCTAATTCTCAAACAAAGAATAATATTGTTCTACAATTAGTGTAACCAATCATTTCAGTTACCCCAGACTGTCCTGGAAGCCCTGCTTCTCAGGAAACTCCACCATACCTGGCAAACCAGGACAGTTGGTCACCCTAGTAGTATGGCTACAGTAGTATGACTAAATAACAGAAACCAGTTGTGTGACCTTGGATAAGTCACTTCTCTCTGGGTCTCAGCTATCAAGACTTTGAAATAAGGGAATTGCGATGGGCCCTCTGTAATGTCTTTTGCAATTCTTGAATTCCATGGTTCTATGGAAATGTATCATCTGGGTCAGATTCAGTGTCTGGTCTCAGGCAGAGGACATAAGAGATGCTGCAAGGCCAAAGGTGTCTTCCCTGATATTGTCCTTCAAAGCTACAAAAGGTCTTCAAAATTCCTACCTTCATCAAGTAAGCAACTAGACCTTCGTGAGCCAGGAATCTATGCCAGTTTATCTATGAAGCTACTTTTATTTTAAATCCAGACCACTTTCTTGAGGTAGTAGGTTCCAGAATATTACTACCCATTTTTTAAAGTAGTGAATCCCCTTCACATTCTAAATTTGCTTTTTTCCCCCCAAAATCTAAAGAGTCCTCCCTAGTTCTCTGACACTCAGCTTTGGGGAACCCCTAGTTCTGTGACACTCAGCTTGGTGGAACAAGTCCATGTTCATGTTATCTGCGCTGTTCATGATGTCACCAAATTGATCAAATCCCCTCTCAGCTTTTGAAAGTGTATAGTTGGTCCTTACATCATTTCAGTGACCCTTCTTTGTATTTATCAGTTATGCGTTGTCTCTATGGAGACACTCTGTGTGGTTTGACCGAGGAGCAGGAGGATGGTTTCTGTTAATGGTGGTACACATATCAATGACCTTTCCTGCTGGAAATATTGCATTGGACCAATGGCTTCAGAGAGTGGTTCATAAATTTTGGGTGGTTCCTTTTGGAGGCAGGGTAGTATAGTGAGAGGGTCTTACCCATTTGGTCACTGGTTCCAGTTCTGCTGCATACCTCCAAAGTGATTTTCAGCAAGCTATTTAACCTTCTGAGTGTCAGCTACAGGAGGGTGGGAACAAGAACTGCCTTGTCCACTGTTGCAATCCCAGCTGCCTGTTTTTAGCATATAATCAATAAATTATTGATTAAGGACAGAAGGACCCACTGAGACTCTTTCCTCACCTACAAAGGGGGCTAATTATACCTAACCCCAAAGTTTGTCATGAGGATTAAGTGAGATTATGCATTGGAAAGTGCCAGAGACTGCCTGTCTCATAGTGAGCACTGACTAAATGTCATGTCTCTTCCCAGGTATTTCTACTTACTGATTTAGCACCTTCTCTGCACCCTTCCCCTTTTTGCCTATTTCTCCAAGTTTCTGAAAGCACACTGCAACCATGCATTCTTACCTTCCTCATCTTTCCACTTGAGTTCATCTCTCCTTCCTCTGCACTCCCACAGAAGCCTACAGTAACACTTATTTCATGCTACTTTGCGTTACGGGGAGTTGTGCCAGTTAAGTTAATGTCTCTCAGCTCCAAACTCACCCTTCTGTATTCTGTTCTGTGGTGCTGGGATGGGGACCCTGCAAACCACATTTTTTTCTGCCAGCTGGCTCACTGTTAGGCTCTGTCAATAGAGGTCGCAAAAGGGAGTCTGCAGGGCTGGAGGAGGAAGAAAGTACTTGCTCCTTTATGTTCATTCCCTGTGGGCTAACTGCTTGCTTCCTAATCCTGTGAGCATCACTCCAGCCTTGCTTCTTCACTCTGGCAGCAGAAGTTAAATACAGTTTGTAATTTTTTTTCAACACTCACAGAATAAGCTTCATCGTTCTCTACCCTACCTCCACTTTACCCCACCCACCCTCAACCTCAAAGCCATCAGCACCAGCTGACACCCCTTCTTCAGATGTTTGGGTCTTAAAATCACTAGGCCCCTTCTCTCAGCTCTGAGGCGCTAGCATCAGCTGAACAATGCCCGCTCCTCAGAGGTCTTAGATTCAGCTCTGGGGCGTGGGAGCAGGTCTGATGTCTTCTTTTAAATTTCATTAGTTCCCACCTCTTCCCCCAGACCTAGTGGTAGTAGCTGCTTCCTGCAACCACTACCTCAGTGATATCTTAGAGTTTTCCTTTTCCCCTTTCAGCCACACAAGTAACAACTTTATGCCTAGGTAAAAAGTCTTTATCCCACATTCTTTCAATTTAAATGGCTGGCCTGGCTTCTGTGTGTGACTGGCTTCTGGTAGAAGGGGGTTGGTTACACAAGCATCTCCACTGTTCTCTTAGAGCACCTTGAGGATGGGGCCTGCCAGGTTTATCAACATTTCTTTGTTCCCAGCTCCCCCACCCCAGCCTCTGTCCATAATTTCCACAATGCCTGACATATAGTCAATGTCCAAGAGATGTTTGTTGATTTTCTCTGTCAATTTGATTGAACTGATTTGATGACCCTGACAAAACCCTTTCATTTTGACGTGTTTCGTCCATAAACGACTTTACCACAAACAAGTGAACTAAAGGCTCTGACCTAAAAATGTGAGATGAACCCATTTGAGATGACACCCTTAAAGTGTGGTCTTGGAGCCACCTGCATCATAATCTATTTTTTAAAATCAGCTTCCCAGGTGATTCTTGGAGACACTATAAAGTTGGGGGCAGTGTCAAAGCATTTAGCTCAAGAATGACTTGGAAGTCCCTATATATGGCATGCTTTCATCTCTCTGGTCCTTTGCATAAGCTCTTTCCTCATTCCTGAAATATACCTCATCCCATCTCTTTGACTGAGGAAAGTCTGTTGTCCCATCTCTGTGCCTACATAACTCCATGCACATCCCCTTATCATGGCATTGGATTATCTGTGCATCCACCCTCCCAACTCAACCTGACTACTTGAGGGCAGGGGTTGTTGTCTTTCATTTCTATACATCTACATAATAATCACTATATATTTTAAGGAATAAATTAATGAATGAACCATATCATCAGTACCCTTGGGAATTTTACTCTACATATTTACCTGATTATTTACAGAAAGAATCAATGAAGTACTAATATCGATCTTAGAATTTTACTGTTTGTACTTCTCCACTATTTGCCCCAATTCTTTGTTTGTTTTTTTGTAAATTTCTTATCATTATTAACAATTTGTATTTACTCTGCTGGCATCCTTTCCTCTAGTAATTTATAAAGATTGTTAAAAGAAAGCCTATTTAAAAAATTTTGAAATATGTTTATTGTTGCATATGTTCAAATTATTATACAGAAAAAAAGTGACTTTTAGTTCATAGAGGGGAAAAAATTCAAAGAGCCCCACTTTTAGATGACCTATCTGTGTTCCCACATATGTTGGTTCCTACAACAACATGCATTTGAATTGGTGACAGCAGACATCAAATAAAGTATACAGAGATGGAATCTCAGAGAAAGATTATGTTAACATCAATTTCCAACTCTATGGGAAATTGCATAAATTCATGGGCTGGCAAGGAAAATTGTCTCCCTTGACTCTTTTGTGGTCTAATGAGGACCTTCTACTTATTTTTTAAATGAAGCCTTTAGAAACAGCAACAAAACAGATCGTTTATATTTTTATGATTGGATGTTTTAAATCATTTTTTTTCAAGTTACAGATGATTTTAATATTTCTCTAGCTTTATTTTTCACTCTCCTCTGGAGGAGATGTACTGTTCTTTGTGAATTAAAGGGAGGTATAGAAATGCAAATGTTGCAGATTATAAAATTGTACAAAAGGACTGTCTGCTAAATTGATTTCAAGGCTATATGGGACATTGTCTGTATGCTAAGACAAAAGAGACTGGGTAGTTAACAAAAAAAGAGAGAGATTTAAGTAAAGAACTTAATGCAGAGAAGTGGGAATAGACACACAGCTTAATAAAAATGAGTTTGTGTAGATTTCAAACATTAGATTGCTCAATTATCTACCATCCATAGTATTTATATTTTTTTCACTCTCAAATTATACTGACCATATAAAATATTTTTCTCTCTTTCAAAGAGAGGACATTGTGGAAGATATTGATACAGCTAGAATACAGGAAAGAATCCATGGCATATATATTCCATTAAGAGCAAATTCATTGTCGATTAGACTTATATATACTGATTGGAGAGTTCTACATATGCAAATCAAACCTGTGCTATCAGAATTATTAAGATTATGCTGACAAAGGAAGCTCATCTGAAAACCAGTCACAAGTCAAATTTGAAGAGAGAAGGTGACACCATGGATTAAAAGGAACAGTAATTTAGTATTAGGGAGTGTAGATAAGGTTTAGAAGGACATTGAATATCAGTTTATCTAGAGTCTGGATGCTTGTTTTTAAATGGTCTCTATCACATGTTTTGGAGAGAAGCCTTTTTTTCATTTGTATTCTCTTTCTTTATTTATAAATCGGAATCCAAAAAGGGGTCTAGAGTTGAAGCATTTTGGAATGTGATAGTAAGATTTTAAACTGGAGATTGAAGACAAGCTATTTCTCATGGCTGCGGAACACATAGTAACTCAAGTTTGTCATTTGCAAATGGAGTTCCTGGTAAGAGAGCACATGTGTCTCAACACAAACCAATGACCAACATTGCAAAACATGGCCAAAGTTCATGTCCTGATGGGAATTAGTAGCACCATAATGAAATATGAAGGAATGCATAGACATTCAAACCTAATTGACTAATTCATCTTAAAAGCAAAACATCTGGCTGGTTCTTTTGAATTCACCAAAAAGTCTCTATAACCTACCTTTACAGTGTTTTCAACTTCCTAAGAGATTTTTCTTTTCTCCCAAGGTTACTCTCATTATCTTTTGAGCATTATTCCGTTTTCCACAGCCCCAGGGTCTTTACTAACGTCTCTATTATCCCATGTAGCTCATTCTGCCTTGTGTTAATGTCAAAAACAAACAAATAAGACTATTTATTGAGCAGTTAAATGCACAAGCACCACACCAAATACTGCAGCACAGGGAGAAGACACTGAGATGAATAAGACATCTGTCTCAAAGGGACTTACACCTATACTTTAAAGAAAGACACATTTCAAACTACTATGATGGTGTGAGTTGAGTGCTAAGAGGGGAGAGAAGAGGGAGGGAGGTGGTGAGTGGGAGTTCTTTGTTGAACTATAACTCTTCATCAACCAAAATGAAATATTGGTTGTGTTGTATGCTCTAAGCATGTGCTATTACTTTTTTTGTCATTATTTTTCTAACCCCTGTCCACACCAGTTTTATTTTGTTGTTGTGTCACTTTTTTAAAGTAAATTTTTTTCTTTATTTTTAAAGAAGTTTTAGATTACGTAAGTGTTACATAGAAAATATAGGGGATTCCCATATGCTCCACTCTCTCTCCCTTCCGCACTTTCCCACATCAACAACATCTTTCATTAGTGTGGTACATTTGTTACAATTGATGAACACCTATTGAAGCAATGCTACTAACCATGGATTACAGTTTACATTATAGTTTATACTTTGCACCACACAATTTGTATAATGGCCTGTATCCATCATTGCAATGTCATGCAGGACAAATCCTATGTCTCCATAGTACCCCATGTTACACCTATTCTTCCCTGTCCTTCCCCTCAGAACCTCTGGTGGCCACTGCCTTTACATCAATGATACAAGTTTTTCCATTGCTGGAATAACCATAAGTCTATTTAAGTCCATAGTTGCATTCCCCCCTTATGTTTGTTCATTTCACAATCTTGAGAATTTTGAGATGGTGATGTCCACTCTGCTTCCGATTGAGAGGGGGCTTAGATCCCATGGGGCAGATGGATGGAACTGTCTTGCTTGAAGTTGCAGACACTCCCTGTTCCTTGGGATGGGCATTGTCCATCATCCTTTTATTAGTTGTCCTGAGCAAGTCTGATGAACTGGAGAGTAGGTGTTGGCTGCAACTCTGCTGAGATTCAGGGCTCAACCAGCATATGAACAGACTGAAGATTTAAGTCTCTGGGACACCTGTTTGATGGGTATAGTGCTAATTATAGGTTGAAATAAAAGGGGCATAAGAGCCATGTGTGGAAAATTATAAATGAGTCTAACTCTGATACATTGGGGGTATAGATTATCATATATTCCAAAGTAAGGTCCACAGACAGGGTGCTGAATTCCTACACACCAGTTTTAGTGGGTTGAACACTGAAAAAAAAGTTAGTAGACTTTAGATGCATTTCAGCAATAAGATAAACAATCCCTTTGACAAACTGGATAAACACAATTAGTGGTTGTTTGGGAGTGAATCATAAAAAAGATACTATCTGGAAGAATGGAAATATAGTAGGAAGTCTTGGGCCTATATTTTCCTTTCTCCATTCCAAGGGCTTGGTTAACAGCCAGAGTTTCTTCCCAAACACTAACTTCCACAGCCACAGATTTTTCTTGTGGTTGTGTATTCAGATAGCCTTGCCATCTTCATGTTGAAAGCAGAAATAAGTCCCTAGGAGAGTGGTTCGGATAGTATTTATTAGTTTATTAAACCAACACTACTGCAAGGACACATTCTCTAGAAACCCAGAAACCTCTGCAAGCATTGGGAACCCACAGAATGCACCGCAGGATTCCTCCAACCTGCCAGCTAATGGCACTGTAAATATCACTGATTGTTTTCTTTTTAAAGAGCAGTATTAACAGCTCAATCAACCGACTAACTGAAAGGATAAGTGATAGAATGGGTGACTTGCTGCATTATCAAGGCCTTGCGTAGCAGCTCAGAAAACACCTTTCCTAATGAGTGAAGTGTCAGGCCCTAATAGCTGGTTGGGTTGGATATGATAATCAGAAATGAAGTAGTTAAAAGGATTGTTAATTTTAAAAACCCTGATTAGGGGTCAGGATGAGACTTGGAAGAGATCCGTAATGACAGTGTGCTTTGGGGCAATGTACTGGCCTAACACAATGGGATATCCATTAGCTGCCATTGTCACGCTTGCTTTGGTGTTGGAAGTGCAGAGTGACTTCAATCTCTGAAAACTGGAAGGATACTGTTTGCCAATGGAAGCACAAGGAATCTTTTCAGGGTGTTAAATTCAAAGATATAACTGTGTGATGGTGGCGGGGGAGGAGTTGGTAGTAGGACACACCAGTGTGACATATTAAAGGAATCCTTTTTCTCCAGAGTGATCTTGACCTGCACTTGTTTGCTTATTAAATTTTCTATACTGTTGACTCATTTGGCAAAAGCACTACACTCATAGAACAAAATCAATACAGAAGGGGGATTTGGGGAGAATTGGAAGAGGCATTTTACTACTTATCAAGATATAGGACTGATCCTTTCATTTTGGGGGGAGGTGAAGTATTTTTCTATTTCTATTGTTTCTTGGTGAGTTTGATTGGAGTGACTTTTGTTTCTTGGTTCTCCTAGTCAATCTCTGGAAGCAGTTTTTTTTAGGGCTGTGCCTATCACAGCACTTGCCACAAAATAGGAACTTGGGGAAAGTTTGTTGAGAAAATGAAGGTGGTTTGAAATGTACAATAAGGCAAATGGTACATAGCCTTAATAGCTGAAGAGAAGAACATCAAGGGAAAGTCCATCCAGGAATCCCATCCTGCACCAATAAGTTTTCAAGATATGCATGCAGACAGTGCTGCTTGTCTAGCAAAACTGTAGTCCAGATATGATACATACAGCTACAACTTGCTAGTGTGAATGAAATTACTTATATGAATAATACAGTTTTTGACTCCTGTGGAATAATGTATCTATTTCATTAAAGCAATAATCACCAGACCCTCTGAGACAATCCCTTTTGTACTCTTCAGATTTGAATCAATTGATCAAAAAAGTAACATACATGGGACTTTCTGGAAATATGGCAGAGTAGGGAGCTCCAGGATTCAGTCCTTTCTCCAAAACAGCTAGTGAACAGGCAGGAACTGTATGAAACAATAGTTCTGGGGCTACAGAAGCCGGAAGAGCACTATACAACATTCGGGGAAGAGTGAGAGGAAGAGTCTGATAAGTTGCAGTAAAGAACTGTGAGTACCTCTCTCTGCACAGAAGCTGAGGGCGTCCACACACCACTCTCCTACCAGCCCCCCTTGGGATACAGTCTGTGACTAGCTGCTGTCAGAAACGGACATAAAAATCCTTCTCCCCAGATTGTACAAGGCGTGGGAATGTATATCATAGTTAACCTTGTGGTGAATGATAGATTGTGGTGAACAGTACACATATGAGAACATTCTTTCATGAATGAATTTTAACAAATGTACAATACTAATAAATGGTGTCGATAGTGGGGAGGTTTATGGGAAAAATACATCTAATGTAACCTATAGACTCTAGGTAGTAGTAATATTTGGATGTACTTTTATCAATTGTAACAAATGTTTCACACCAAAGCAAGATATTGGTGGAGGGTGGTGTATGAGACTCCTGTATGTTCAGAATGACTGTTTTGAAAACCCACAACTTCTATAATAAATTTTTAAAAAATGCTTCTCCCCAAGAATGGGGAGGAGAAGGGGCAGGCAGGGCAGAGCACTGAACACAGCTTTTTTTTTTAAAACTAATTAATTTTATTGATATATATTAATAAAGCATAAATCCATCCAAAATGTACAATCAATGGTATACAGTGTAATGACATAATTGTGCATTCATTACTTCAATCATTTATACAGCATTTTCATTACTCCAGTAATAATAAAAAACAAGAAACAAATGAAAAAAACTCAGCATCTCTCAATTTCTCTATGCTTCCCCTTCAGTATATAGGTAGGTACTCTTCTCTTTCCATCTTTCTAGTTTATTTGTATTTCTATTTTGTAAAAAGAGTCTTATATATGCAATATCACCCATATTTGTATTTTACAGGAGGTTTCACTATGTTATACAGTTCCATGTTATATTTTTAAGCTTTCCTTCTAGTAATAAACATGACCTTAAACTTTGCCTTTCAACCACTGTCATACCCATACATTAACTGTGCTAGTTACAAACACTGTAATGTGATTTCACCATATTTATTCATTTCCAAAGCGTTACAAACAACCTTTTTACCCATCTGACAGATTAACTCTCAACTTTCCATTCTTTACCCTCATTCTATTTTCTGGTGACCTGTATTCCAATTATTAACTCCATAAGTTTACACAATATATTTAGTTCCTAATAGCGCAATCATACAGTATTTGTTCTTTTGTGTCTGGCTTGCTTCCCTCAACATAATGTCCTCCAGGTTCATCCATGTTGTCATATGCTTAACAACTTCATTTCTTCTTAACGCTGCATTATATTCCATCATGCATATACACCACAATTTGTTTATCCATTCATCAGTTGATGGACATGTGAATTGTTTCCAACTTTTGACAATCGTGAATAAAGCCACTATGAACATCGGTGAGCAGATGTCTGTTTGTGTCACTGCTCTCAGTTCTTCTGGGTATATACCTAGTAGTGGTATTGCCTGGTCACATGGCAAGTCTATATTCAAATTCCTTAAGAACTGCCAAACAGTCCTCCTCAGTGGCTGTAACATTCAACATTCCCACCAACAGTGAATAAGCATTCCTATCTCTCCACATTGTCCCCAACACTTACAGTTTTCCAATTTCTAAATAGTGGCCAGTCCAAAAGGTGTGAAATGATATCTCATTGTAGTTTTGATTTGCATTTTCCTATTCACTAGTGATGTTGAACATTTTTTCATGTGTTTTTTTGCCATTTGTATTTCTTTGTACAGTTGTCTTTTCAAGTCTTTTTTCCAGTAGTTTGACTTTTTATTGTTGAGTTGTATGATCTTTTTATATATCATGAATATTAAACCCTTATAGGATACGTGATTGCCAAATTTTTCTCCCATTGAGTTGGCTGCCTTTTCATCCTTTTAAAAAGTCCTTTGAAGTGAAAAAGTGTTGGATTTTGAGGAGGTCCCATTTATCTATTTTTTCTTTTGTTGCTTATGCTTTGGGTATAAAGTTTAAGAAACTACCGCCTACCACAAGATCTTGAAGATGTTTTCCTACATTTTCTCCTAGGAGTTTTGAGGTTGTTTCTTTTACATTTAGGTCATTGATCCATTTTGAGTTAATTTTTGTATAAGGTGTGAGATAGCGGTCCCCTTTCTTTCTTTTGGATATGGCTATTCATTTCTCCTAGCACCATTTGTTGAATAGACTGTTCTGGCCCAGCTGGGAGGGCTTGATAGCCTTGTCAAAAATCACTTGACTGTAGATGTGAGGATGTATTTCTGAGTTCTCGATTCAGTTCCATTGGTCAATCTGTCTGTCTTTATGCCAGTGCCAGACTGTTTTTACCACTGAAGCTAAGTATTATGCTTTGAAGTCAGGAAGTGAAAGTCCTCCAACTTCGTTCTTCTTTTTAAAGTCATTTTTTTTGGCTATTCGGGGCTCCTTACCCTCCCAGATAAATCTGATAATTGGCTTTTCCATTTCTGCAAAAAAGGCTGTTGAGATTTTTATTAAGATTGCATTAAATCTGTAAATTGACTTCTTAATGATATTTAGTCTTCCAACTTATGAACACGGAATGTCCTTCCATTTATTTATGTCTTCATTGGCTTATTTTAGCAATGTTTTGTAGTTTTTTTTTTTTTAATTGACTTTATTTTTTCTTGTTTGGTGTACAGTTTTGGGGAGTTCCTCCCCCCCCCACCCCCGCTTGCTGTCTCTGTCCATTCACTGGGTGATCTTCTGTGTCTGTTTCTTGCCTTCTCTTCCATTTTTCTCATCCAGGCTTCACCGGGATTCGATCCTAGGGACTTCCATGTGGGAGAGAGGCACCTTGTCACTTGCGCCACCTCAGTTCCTGGTTTCTGACATGTCTTGCCTTGACTCTTCCCTGTGTCTCTCTTTTGGTGCATCATCATCTTGCTGCATGGCTCGCCGCTCATCCGCACAGGGCTGGCTCGCCTGTTCACCTCTAACCCAAGTCCTCCCATGTGGTAGATGGATCCCCAACTACTTGAGCCACATCAGCTTCCCAGTTTTGTAGTTTTTAAAATACAGGTCATTTATGTCCTTGGTTAAGTTTATTCCTAAATATTTGATTCTTTTAGTCACTATTTGTAGCCTTTTGGCAGTTTGATGTATTTGTGAATTCCAAAAATATATATCGGATTATGCTTGTAAACTGATCTGCTAATTTGGGCATGATTAAGTTATGATTAGGGCATTAACTGGGCTATGTCAGTAGGGCGTTGAGCCCCACCCCTTGGTGGGTGGGGGAATGAAATATAAAAGGCAAGGCAAAAGACAGAGAGAGCAGTTCTGATGTTGGAGTTTTGATGCTGGATCCCGGGGAGACTAGCAGACAGAGGAGCTTGGTCGTGAGGAAAGAAAGAAGGCCCCAGGATAGAGACGAGCTGTTTGCCTGAGAGTCAACAGCTGACCTTGTGGAGGAAACAGAGGAGTTGAGCTCGGAGAGAAACACAACCCTGGGAAGAGAGGAACCCAGGAAAGCCTGAACCCTGGCAAACGTCGGCAGCTGTCTTGCTCCAACACGTGGCAATGGACTTTGGTGAGGGAAGAAAGTTATGCTTTATGGCCTGGTAACTGTAGACTTCTACCTCAAATAAATACCCTTTATAAGACCAACCAGTTTCTGGTATTTTGCATTAACACCCCTTTGGCTGACTAATACACTATTATAAATGGAATTTTTTTCTGATTTCCTCCTCAGATTGTGCATCAGTATTGTACAGAAATGCTATTGATTTTTTAAAATTAATCTTGTATCCCACCACTTTGCTAAACTTGTCTATTAGTTCTAATAGCTTTGTTGTGGATTTTGCAGGATTTTCTAGATAAAGGATCATATCATTAGTGAATAGTGAAGGTTTTACTTCTTCTTTTCCTATTTGAGTGCCTTTTATTTCTTTGTCTAGCCTAATTGCTCTAGCTAGAACCTCTAGCACAATATTGAATAATAATGGTGACAGTGGGCATCCTTGTCTTGTTGCTGATCTCAGTGGGAAAGCTTTCAGTCTTTCCCCACTGAGTACAATGCTAGCTGCTGGTTTTTCATATATGCACTTTATCATATTGAGAAAGCTTCCTTCTATTCCTATCTTTTGGAGAGTTTTTATCAAGAAAGAGTGCTGTATTTTGTCAAATGCCTTTTAATAGCAATAAAGAAGATCATGTGATTTTTCTTCTTCAATTTATCAATGTGGTTTATTGCACTAATTGATTTTCTTGTGTTGAACCACCCTTGCATACCTGGAAAAAATCCACTTGTTAGTGGTGTATAATTCTTTTCATGTGCTTTTGGATTCGGTTTGCAAGTATTTTGTTGAAGATTTTTGCATCTACATTCATTAGGGATATTGGTCTGTAATTTTCTTTTTTCATAGTGTCTTTAATTGGATTTAGTATTAAGATGATGTTGGCTCCATAGAATGAGTTTGGTAGCATTCTTTCCTGTTCAATTTTTTGGAAAAGCTTGAGCAAGATTGGTTTAGATCATCTTTGAATGATTGGTAGAATTCACCTGTGAAGATATCTGGCTTTTCATCTTTGGGAGGTATTTGATGACCATTTCAATCTGCACTTGTGAATGGTTTTTTGAGGTCTTCTATTTCCTCTAGAGTCAGTGTAATTGGTTCGTGTGTTTCTAGCAATTTTTTCATTTTATCTACATTGTCTAGTTTTTTGGCATACAATTGTGCATCGTATCCTCTTATGATCTCTCTTATTTCTGGGTTAATGTCGCCCTCTTATTTATGATTTTTATTTAAATCTTCACTCTTTTTTCTTTGTCAGCCTAGAAAGAGTTTGTCGATTTTGTTGGTCTTCTCAAAGAACCAACTTTTGGTTTTGCTGATTCTTTCTATTGTTTTTTTTTTTTTTTTTTGGTTGTTGTTGTTCTCAATTTCATTTATTTCTGCTTTGATCTTTACTATTTTTTTCCTTTGGCTTAGTTTGGGATTTGCTGTTCTTTTATAGTTCCTCCAGGTGTGCAGTTAGATCTTCAATTTTAGCTCTTTCTTCTTTTTTAACGTAAGCACTAAGTTATAAACTTCCCTCTCAGCACTGGCTTTGTGGTGTCCAATAGGTTTTGATATGTTGTGTTCTCATTTTCATTCCTCTCAAGATATTTGCTGAATTCTCTTGCAATTTCTTCTTTGACCCACTGATTTGTTAATAGTGTGTTGTTTAATCTTCTTACATCCATTATTGATTTCCAACTTCATTCTGTTATGATCACAGAAATTGTTTTGTATAATTTCAATCTTTTAAAATATATTGAGTGTTGTCTTGTGACCCAATATGTGGTCTATCCTGGAAAAGGATCCATGAATGCTTGAAATGAATGTATGTTCTGCTGTTTTGTGATGCAATACTCGATAGATGTATGTTAGGTCTAGTTCATTTATCATATTATTCAAGATTTCTGTTTCTTTATTTATCCTCTGTCCAGATCTTCTATCCAGTACTGAGAGTGGGGTATTGAAGTCTTCAACTATTATTGTAGAGATATCTATTTCTCCTTTCAGTTTTGCCAGTGTGTGCTTCATGTATTTTGGAGCACTTAGGTTAGGTGCCTAAATATTTAGTAGAGTTATTTCTTCTTGGTGAATTGTCCCTTTTATTAATATATAATGACCTTTTTCATTCTTTATAACAGTTTTGCATTTAAAATCTATTTTGTCCATTATTAATATCACCAGTCCAGCTCTTTTTTTGGTTACTATTTGCTTGGAATATCTTTTCCCAACCTTTCACTTTTAACCTGGTTGTGTCCTTATGTCTGAGGTGAAACTTTTGTAGACAGCATATAGATGGCTCATTTCTAAAAAATCCATTCTATCAGTCTATGTTTTTTGATAGGGAAGTTCAATGTTATTACTGTAAAGGCGTTATTTACTTCACCCATTCTGTCCTTTGTCTTTCTGTTGTCATATTGTACTATTATCTGTATTTTTACCCTTCAATTTACCTTTCTTAATAATCTTCATTTCTACACTCCTCTCCAAGTCTCTCACCCTTGTTTTTCCTTTCAGGCCACAACACTCCCTTTAGTATCTCTTGTAATTCTGGCGTTTTAGTAACATACTCTATCAGTTTTTGTTTGTCTGTGAAGATTTTTAACTCACTCTCATTTTTGAAGGGCAGTTTTGCCAGATACAGAATTCTTGGCTGGCAGTTTTACTCATTCACTACCTTAAATACATCATACCACTTTCTTCTCATCTCCATGGCTTCTGAGGAGAGGTCAGCACTTAATTTTATTGAGATTCCTTTGTATGTGATGCTTTGCTATTCTCTTGCTGCTTTTAGAATCCTCTCTTTATCCCTAATAGTTGTCATTCTGAATAGTGGGTGTCTCGGGGTAGGTCTATTCAGATTTATTCTGTTTGGGGTGGGTTTTCCTTCTTGGATATTGATATTTATATCCTTCACAAGGGTTGGGAAGTTTTCGGTCATTATTTCCTCAAATATCTTTCTGCCCCTTTTCCATTCTCTACTCCTTCTGGGATACCAATAATGCATATGTTTCTGCATTTCACATTGTCATTCAGTTCCCTGAGTCCCTGTTCCATTTTTTCCATTCTTTTCTCTTTATGTTTACCTGTCTTTTCCAGTTCGGATGTTCTGTCTTTGAAATCCCCAATTCTGCCTTCGAGCAATTCAAATCTGCTCTTATGTACCTCTAATGTATTTTTAATCTCATCCATCATGTATTTCATTCTCATAAGCTCTGTTACTTTTCTTTGCAAGGTTTCAAATTGTTCTTTATGCTAACCCAGTGTCTTCCTAATATCCTTTATCTCTTTAGTGATATTTCCTTTAAATTCTTTGAATTTATTTAGGAGAGTTGTGTGATTATCACTGATTGTCTTAAATCCTGTATCTCTTCAGGATATTTGGTTTGTTCCTTTGGCTGGGCCATCTCTTCCTGTTACCTAGTATGGCTTGTAATTTTTTGCTTATGTCTAGGAATCTGAATATGTTGGTGAATTTACTCTGATGGCCATTTTCTCTCTTTTGTTTATTGTTTTTATCCCCACATCTCTTCTTTAATGTTTGTTTCAACTCATTCTGTCTTTAAAATTGCCCAGCTTAAGTTATCAAAATCAGTCCAGGGAATCACTAATGGGGCACAGACTTTCTTTCAGGAGATCAGGTAAAGAGAGCCCTTAAAGTGGTTTTTCTCTGTGCAATTTCCAGAACAGCCAGCAGATGACACTCATTGATGCACCTTTCTATGGAGGTGTTTCTTGCAAGCTCTGTTTTCCTGAGTTTTTGCCTTCCAGAGCCGAGATTCAAAGCAGGCTCTGTTGGCTGAATTCACTGAACATAAGCCCCCTGATTCCCCCTCCCTTTTCCCTTGTAACAACTGACAGGAAGTAAAATATCTCTTCTCCCTCTTAGTCGGCTGCTGTGTGCCAGGAGTTTTATCTCAGCTTAATATCTTGAGGGTGGGCGTTAGGAGCCTTTCCTGGCTGCTGTGGGGTTTGGGTAACTCACGTTTGTTGTTTTGGGTTCTTCATCTCTCTGTTCCTCACCCTCCTGGGTGTTGTGTAGCAATGTCTTGGTCTTCTGACCCCCAAAGCAGATCCCTTTTACAGCTTTTGGCCCTTTCTCCATTGTTTTCATGAGACTGTTGAGCCTCACCTCCCTACTCTTGATGTCATTTTCCCAGAACCTTTTTGATCACAGCTTTTGATTAGTGAATTTGGATCACTGAGTCTTGGCTTTAAGCTACAGTTTCAACCCACTCCAGACAAAGGTGGCATCAGCCACTGTTTCAATCCCACCCTGGACAGGGGCAGAGGTGGTGGAAATTTAATGACGCAGTGCCTCCATAGGAAACAGTTTGCTGAAGGGTAACATCAGTTGGGCAGGACAATAAAACACAACCTTGGAGAGCCATCAAAGAGGTTTCGGGAGTCCTTTCAGGTCTCTTTCCCAAGACATGTTTGAGCTAGTATGCACCCCCTTCATGGGTCCCTGGCCCTGTTTTGGCTAGGGAATACTGACTTGAAAAAGTCCTTTCTGGGGTGACCTTTCTCCCAGAATTTGCCACCCAGGCAAAAGCAACTAGAGACAATGAAAGGAGGGCAAAAAACATATAGGAGCAAAACCAAAACAAACTGAACAGATCAAGATTCCTGGAGAAAGAACAGAGAAGCTTTCTCCTGGGAGTGAAACAATTTCACAAATAATTCAATCTTAAAAATTGTACTGAATATCCAGGGCAAGAATCAGATGAAGAAGAGCTGAAAAAATCCGGTCAGCTAAGCATGGGCTATCCTAAAGTTCTAGAATAAGCTGAACTAAGTGTCAAAGAAGAGGCTGAACACAAAGTCAGTCAACAAGAAAACCCTAAGCAAGAGAGAGACACTGACCTTCAGAGTAAACTCATCAAAATAATCAGATGCTTAAACATCAGCAAAAATGTATAAGCCATATTAAGAAACAGGAAAATATGGCTCAGTCAAAGGACCTAATTAAAACTTCAGAAGAGACACAAAACTTAAAAAACTAATAAAAAATGTTCATACAAATCTCCTAAATCAATTCAAGGAGATGAAAGAAAATATGGTTGAAGAGATAAAGGATATTAAGAAGACTGTATGAGCATGGGCATAAAGAATTTGAAAGTATAAGAAGTTTAACAGAAATTATGAGAATGAAAGGCACAATAGAAAAGATTAAAAATACACTAGAGGCATATAACAGCATATTTGAACAAGCAAAAGAAAGAATCAGCAAACTAGAAGGCAAGACAATTGAAATCTTACAGACAGAAGAACAGATAGAGAAAAGACTTAAAAAAAATTTGAGCAGTGTCTCATGGATTTGAATGACAGCACGAAGAGCACAATTATATGCATCATAGGTGTCTCAGAAAGAGAAGAGAAGGGAAAGGGGGTAGAAACTATATTTGAGGAAATAATGGCTGAAAATTTCCAACTCCTATTAAAGAAATAAATAAACATGTCCAAGAAACACAACAAACTCTAAGCAGAATAAATCATAATAGACCTTCTTCAAGACACATGTTAATCAGAATGTCAAATGCCAATGATAAAAAGAGAATCCTGGAAGCAGCAAGAGAAAAGTGATTCATCACATACAAGGGATTTGCAATCTCATAAGAAGCCATGGAAGAGAGAAGGCAATGGTATGATACATTTAAGGTACTGAAAGAGAAATCCTGCCAACCCCAAATTCTTCAACCAGCAAAACTGTCCTTCAAAAATGAGGGAGAGTTTAAAATATTCACAGATAAACAGTAGTTGAGAGAGTTTGTCAATAAGAGACCTGCCCTACAAGAAATACAAAAAGGAGTCCTGCAGGCTGAAAGGAAAAACAGAAGAAAGAGGACTAGAGTAAAGTGTAGAAACGAAGAGTATACATAAGGGTAACTAAATGGAGAAAAAAAAGTGACAAAAAACATGACATATAAAAACCAAAGGGTATAATGGCTGACGTATTGCCTTTACATTAATAACATTGAATGTTAATCAATTAAACTCACCCAATCAAAAGACACAGATTGGTAGAATGGATAAAAAACTATGAGCCAACAAGATACTGTTTACAAAACATTCATGATAGACCCAAAGGCAAAAATCACTTGAAAGTGAAAGATTAGGAAAAGACATTACATGCAAACAGTAACCAAAAAGAGCTGTGATAGCTATATTAATATTGAACAAAATAGACTTTAAATGAAAAACTGTTATAAGAGACAAAGAAGGACAGTTTATATTAATAAAAAGGGTAATCCACCAAGAAGAAATAAGTCATAAACATTTATGCACCAAACAATGGTGCTCCAAAATACATGAGGCAAACACTGGCAAAACTGAAGGGAGAAATTGATATCTCTACAATATTAGTTGGAGACTTCAATACACCACTCTTATCAATAGGTAGAACATCTAGACAGAGGATCAATGAGGAAACAGAGAACTCGAATAATATGGTAAATGAACTAGACCTAGGAGACATATACAGAAAATAGCACTGCTAAACAGCAGGGTATACATTCTGACCAGGTGTGCATGGATCATTCTCCAATAGACCATATATTGAGTCACAAAACAATTCTCAATAAATTAAAAAAGATTGAAATTATACAAAGCACTTTCTCTGACCATAATGGGATGAAGCTGGAAATCAATAACAGGCAGAGAACTGGAAAATTCACAAATATATGGAAGTTTAACAACACATTCTTACACTATCAGTGGGTCAAAGAAGAAACTACAAGGGAACTCAATAAATATCTCATGACAAATGAAAATGAGAACACAACATATCAAAACTTATGGGATGCAGCGAAGGCAGTAGTAAGAGGGAAATTTGTAGCCAATTTATATGTCTACAGTAAAAAAGATCCTAGGTTAAGACTTGTTCTAAATCCTTTGCTCTGCAGACACATGGGGAAGAGTGCAATACCTAGATGTTTTCATTTGTGATGCTTCATATTGAATGTTTAATTTACTTGCTTAATTTTTCAATATCTTATGATTAAGCATTTTTCACTTTAGGGCTAATGTTTTTTCCCTACTTCTGCATCTTTGGACGTGGGTCTTTGGAACAGTTTCAGACCATTGTTCCACTCTTTGAAGGAGCCCCCTGCCCAGTCGCTTTCTCCATCTTCCACTCCTGTCTTCTTATTGGCAAAACTAGGGAAAGATCAGCTGACTTAAACAGTAAACAAACCAAAACAGCAGATAGAGTGATTTTAATGAGTTAGTCATTGAACAAACGCTAATGAACACCATTCAGCTAATGGTTTACGGTTTTTCCTATTTTTCACTGGGAAGCTAAATTTAAGATACAACAAAGTTATTTCTTTTGATCATAATTAAAATGCAGTACAAATAAAAATCTCTCTTCCAAACTCACTGTTAAAGCAAGTGTTTTCTTTACCGTCGTTCTTCATTAATAATTGCTATGCTCTAATAAAATTAGAGGATGTAGAAAATAATACTTATTATGAATTCTCTAGTACTGGCATGCAAACATCCTCATTAAAACCAGTGATCTATGTTTTGTTGTTTAGATAAATGGCTGTAATTCTTGCCTTTTATTCTGACTATCCATTTCTTTGCTGAAGAAGCACAATCAAGCTTTGACAGTGTAAACTCCCATTTTTGATGGAACTGAAAGGAAGGGTCAATTTTTCTAAGGGCCATAGGGAATTATTGTGGGGTGGGGGGGCTCCAAAGCATTGAGAAGCATAGGGCCCAACTGTTTTCTGCTTTTCCTTCCCCTTGGTTATATTGTAGAGAGTTAACCCAGGGAAGGTAGCAAGCAAGTGTCCACATGGCTTCCTGGAACTAGCTTCTGCTCTAGGAATATATCTGGGCTGATGGAAGGGATACCTCCATCTGCACTGCACACGGGGAAGGCAGCCTGCATCTGGGCCAAGCGCATATGGCATGGAAGAGTCCACTTGCTTGCTTGGTAAATGATGGCAACACAAGTCGCATGCAAGCATGCTAACTGACTTATTCTTTTCTACTTTCCCAATCACAAACAATCTGGCTTTGCCTATTAATTTTTGTAGATACCATTAAAAGAAATACCATAGCTAATGTTTTATCAGACCCAATTACGCTAGTGAACTGCTTCTATTTTTTTTTTCTTTCATGCTGTGGCATTTCCTTTCCCCTGAAAACACTCTTTCACTCAGTCTAGCAATTAACTGCTTGAACAGTATAATAAGGAAGCAATTAAGAGGTGACAGAGAAAAATTAACACTCCATTTCACATTAAAGGCTAAGTGAGTATCCTTGCCATTGTGAGTTAAATGTGTCTTTGAAAACCTGTAGTTTGGATGTATTTTCCTTTTGAATAAGGAGCCCAGCTCCATGTTTTTTGTCTAGCATCCCAATCTGAAAATGGATGATAACTAATTGGGTGCTGTCTGCTTAAACAGGCTATATTAATTGCAGTTTGTTCTCCTGTAAGTGTCAAGGAAAACAAAATCTTTGTAATGTGTAGGCATAATGTACGGCTGCCTTCATTTGGATATGCAGGCCATGTCCTTGTGCAAATAAAGCAAACTCCTGGATGCAATGTTGCCATGGCAGACAGCATTTGCATAATAAATAACAGCTATCATGAGACTTTCTTTATGAAGTTCTCTGTTGTGTTGTCAGCTGTAAGGGCCTCCACTAAAGCAGCCAATATTGAGGAAGTAGAGTGTGTTTTGCTTGCAAATGCAACACCCCAACCCGAATCACTGTCAAGAATACATTATTTTAGTGTGGCTGGCTAAATGGGATGGATTGTATTAAACATGTACATGGCATACATGGCGAACTGTATCAACACACATCCACAAGACGACAAGAATATGACTAAACTCCAAGCTACTTGGTTGGGTTAACTCAGAAACGTATCGTTAGCTGGCTCTTCTGTGCCAAGATCTTTTAGCACAATAATGGCCTCTGCAACTTCATCCTCTGTATCACTTAAGCCTGGGACAAACAAGTTAGAAATCACCCCCTTCTTTCAGGTGATGGGGATTGGAATAACATTTAAAGGGGGTTTGCAATAGTTTTATGCTGTGAAATTCTATTCTCACAGTATATTAAAGCTACTGAGAAGTTTCCTGGTAATAATTTGGAGGCTTTCCTCTAGGCACGGATTAAATTTACTTTCAGGTGATACTGACACAGAAGACTTGCAAATAAATCAGGTTATATTTTCCATTGATATTCTTTCTTCTTTTCCTTTTACTACTTTCAGAAACCTTTCTTTGCTGCATATTCCCTGGGACTCAGAAGTATGGAAGTTTAATTGTGTGTATGTGTGTGTGTATTTTCCAACCATTAATTGAAGTTCATGGATTGAGGTTAATGAGAGGATCGTGTTGCATGGATTTACACATTCTGTGTAAATTCTCTTTGATCCAGAGGAGATTCTACGGTTTTGTTACCAAGGAAAGAAATCATGGTTGCCATCATCTTCACTTTGTCTACGATGGGTTGAGTACCTACTAGGCACCTGAAACTGTGCTATGCTAAATGTTTTCCTGTGCCTTATCTCGTTTAATCCTTCCAATCCTTATAGTCCCAATTTTAGGACTGAGAAAACTGAAGCTTTGACTCCTTCAGTGACTTACCAAGGGTCACAAAGCTTGGCAAAGCCAGGATTTGAATGTTGTATTACTTCACTCTAAAGTTCCTGCTCTTTCCATCATGCTCATGCCCCAAAAGTAGAATTTTTAGAACTGAACATTAATGAGAACATCCTTGAACAATAATTAGTTTAATGATGTTTATTTAAGTAGAACTGTATTTTTCTCAGTTCGATGAAAATTACAATATTCATGACTCTAGGAAAGAAAGGTGCAACAAATCTGGAGCTGATTCTCACCTTTTTATTACCTGATTTATAGAGGCAACGAAGTTAGAGAGAAGCCTGGTCTAGGTGCAGGGCTAATAGGTGGTCTTTTATTTCTAAAAAGCAAAAGAGAAAAAAAACCAATAGCAAAACCTCAACAACTCATTTTCAACTTTTAAGAGCTCAGACAGGTAAGAAAGGTAGTTTAAGCTATTAAAGATTACTTATTATCTTTTTTTTTTTTTAACATTTCATCATCTTAAAATTTCCCTGCTCATACGAGGACTTGCTGTTCTGGTGTCTTTATAGAGCAATTTTCTGTAGCCAAGTTACACATCTTAAAATAATGACTCATAATGGAAATTGAACATGCGGTGGCTGCAGCATTAGCAAAAGAGGACCATTATAATATGCTGTATTACAAAAAAATAAACACTTGGATATCTCAGCTTTTAAAATGAAATCCTTAAAAGCAAGATATCTGTGGCAAATGCAGTAATAATATTTAATAAGTGTAGAGAGAGTGGTGAAAATGACAGAAGTGACCAAACATTTGGAGAATCTGGGAAGGTTGTGTAGTTAAGATCTGCCCTACACCTTCCAGAAGGATTTAGGTACATTTTTTCCCTTACAAACTAGTTTTCTTTTTCTTCTATGTAGCTTCTACCATTTTTGACCTGCTGTGGGTGTGAGCCATGGATTGGGAGGCAAGGTTTTCTCCTGCTTTAAATAAAAAAAAAAAATGAACTTGTTTTTCAAGTCACATCAATACCTGTCCACTCAAGTCATTCTTGGATTATTGACTTTTCTTTCCTATGCACATTGATGAAGATAAATTACCAAAGATTCTAGATTTTGCCATTCCTTTTCATTACTCTGATTATACACCAGTCCTCTGATGTGAAGCAAAGACAATTTCATGTTTCATTATTAGGAAGTAGCTGGGCTCTTTTACCATTAGTGGATTGGGTAACATTTTCCACAGTGTACGTAATATCTGCATTCCCCACTCACCCACAACCATATTTCCATTAATACTTAGGAAAGTAACTATTGGAATACTTGTTTGGTACACTGTTACCCAGTCAGCAACTTGCACAAAGAAGCCCTTCATCTGATCATGAAGAAGATAAGTGGAAGGAGGGCAAGTAAAAAAGGGAGAGAATTTATGTATCGTATTTCAAACATTTCTACTTATATAAAACTCCAAGCATCATATGTGTGTGTGTGTCTAATTTTTAAAAGATATTTAAATGTATGTATGTATATATATAATGACTTTCCTCCGGAAAGCATGGTAACTTTGCAAACTGTTCAAAGGAAAGACCAGAAGTCTGTGACAAGGCCATCCCAATGAACGCCAAATAGTGGGAAATGTGCACCTTACTTAACGCCCTCGAAAGGAGAGAGACTTCTTTTTTGATACTTGTTCTTCTCTCCTCTTTTGTCTGCTGCCTGTGGCAGAGCAGAGAGCTCCCAAGTCTCAGTCTTTCTAACCTTCTCTGCCTGGTCTGATATCAGGTTCTTTAAATCTCACCACATCTATCACCCCAGAAAAAGAAACAATGGGCTTCCCAAGACATTAGCTCTGCCAGTATTCCTAAACTTTCCCAAGTATGTCTAGGACATTGCAGACAATGCACTAAGGCCAATGCACTAAGCCAGTGCATTGCTAAATTTATCCATTCCCACCACCCAAGACATTATAAATAAGCATAGGTCCAAGACACTTCCAGGACAAAATTCCCTTCATAAAAACTTCAGAGCAAGCAGAAGGAAAGAAATAATAAAGATTAGAGCAGAAATAAATGAAATTGAGAACAACAATAACAACAAAAATATAGAAAATCAACAAAACCAAAAGCTGGTTCTTTGACAAGATTAATAAAATTGACAAACCTTTAGCTGGACTCACAAAGAAAAAGAGTGAAAAGATGCAAATAAATAAAATCAGAAATGAAAGGGGGGAGTTATGACTGACCCCACAGAAATTAAAAGGCTCATGAAAGGATATTATGAGACTCTGTATGCCAAAAAAACTAGACAACCTGGATGATATGGACAAATTCCTAGAAATGCACAAACAACCTACACTGATGCTACAAAAAATACAATAACTTAGCAAACTAATCATATTTAAAGAGATTGAATCAGTCATCAAAAATCTTCCAACAAAAAAATGTCCAGGAACAGATGGCTTGACAGGTAAATTCGACCAAGAATTTCTACAAGAATTAACACTAATTCTGTTTAAACTCTTCCAAAAAATTGAAGAGATTACCCAATACATTTTATGAAGCTGACATCATCTCAATATCAAAGCCAGATAAAGACACTACAAGAAAAGAAAATTACAGACCAATCTCTCTAATGAATATAGATGCAAAAATTCTCAACAAAATACTTGCAAATAAAATCCAACAGCATATCAAAAAGCTTATACACCATGACCAAGTGGGATTTACTCCTGGTATGCAAGGGTGGTTCAACATAGGAAAATCAATTAACATAATACACCACATTAACAAATTAAAGGGAAAAAAAACATATGATCATCTTAATCAGGCATTCGACAAAACCCAGTATTGCCTCTTGATAAAAACACTTTGAAAGATAGGACTAGAAGGAAAATTCCTCAATATGATAAAGAGCATATATGAAAAACCCACAGCCAATATCGTATTCAATGGGGAAAGGATGAAAAATTTCCCTCTAAGATTGGGAACAAGACAAGGATGCCCACTGTCACCACTGTTGTTAACATTGTACTAGAAGTTCTAGCTAGAGCGATTAGACAAAAATAAAATAAAATAAAATAAAAGGCATCCAAATAGGAAAAGAGGAAGTAAAATTCTCACTATTTGTGGATGACATGTTCCTATATTTAGAAAATTCTGAAATGTCTACGCCAAAGATACTTGAGCTAATAAATGAGTTCAGCAAAGTGGCAGGATACAAGATCAACAAGCAAAAATCAGTAGTGTTTCTGTACACTAGTATTGAACACTCTGAGGAGGAAATCAGTGGGAAAATTTCATTTACAATAGCAACAAAAAGACTCAAATATCTAGGAATAATTTAACCAAAGAAATACAGGACCTATATGCAGAAAACTACAAAACAATGCTGAAAGAGATCAATGAAGACCTAAACAAATGGAAAGACATTACATGATCATGGATTGGAAGACTCAATATCATGAAGATGTCAATCCTATCCAAACTGATTTATAGATTCAATGCAACACCAATCAAAATTCCAAAAGGCTTACTTTACAGAAATAGAAAAAGCAATTACCAAATTCATTTAGAAGGGAAGGTGCCCTGGAATAGCCAAATGCATTCTTAAAAAGAAGAGCGATGTGGGAGGAATTTCACTGCCTGATCTTGAAGCATATTAGAAATCTACAGTGGTCAAAATAGCATGCTATTGGCATAAAGATAGACACATCAATCAGTGGAATAGAATTGAGAGTCCAGAAATAAACCCTTACCTCTATGGCTAACTGGTTTTCGACAAACCTACCAAAATCATGTCCATTGGACAAAACAGTCTCTTCAACAAATGGTGCTGGGAGAGCTGGATATCCATAACTAAAAGAATAAAAGAGGACCCCTATCTCACTCCCTATACAAAAATTAACTCAAAATGGATCAAAGACCTAAATATAAAAGCCAGAACTATAAAACTACTAGACAGAAATATAGGGAAACATCTTAGTAACCTTCTGGTAGGTGGTGGTTTCTTGGACCCAAAGCATGTGCATCAAAAGGAAAAATAGATAGATGGGACTGCCTTAGAATTAAACACTTTTGCACCTCACAGGACTTTGCCAAAGAGCGAAAAGGCAGCTGACTCAATGGAAGAAAATATTTGAAAATAACATGTCCAATAAGGGTTTAATATCCATGATATATAAAAAGATGTTACAACTCAACAACAACAAAAAAAGATAAACAATCCAATTTTAAAAATGAATGATGAGTTTTTCTTCTCAAGTCCTTGGTCTTTAGGTTGAGATTCATTAGCTTAAAGGGGTTTTCCTCTTTAGCCAAGTCCCGGAGTCTGTTCCTGCTTTTTTGTTCTCCTCAATGCAACTCTCCCTTAGTAGTACAGACTCTTCATGCCTCTCCAGACATTTACAGAACAAACGATACTTCAGTGCAGAGAGAGCTCACAGCCCCAAATATGACATAGATGGGTATGTTTGCAATTTGCCACCCTGTGATATCAGAATCCAATTTGCTATGCCTAGACTTTAAAAAACAATGTGTCTCCTCAGTCCTTGTTTTCCTTTACTACTAGTGGAAAGGAAAATCCATGTGCTTTCCAATGACTTTCCCCATAGTTATCTACCTGCCCTCATTCCTCCTCCTCTGCTTCCTCCCCCCTCAGCCCACTCCCGCCTATAGCTTTCTTTCTGGAATCCCACTCCCATTGGTATATGTCCAGCCTAGAATAGGTGCCTTTACCTTTTCTTCTCCTGACTTTACAGGCTGAGTTTAATACTTTTGGACACTTCTCCTTCCTAATCAGATACTTTTACAAATGGCTCTAATTGTATTTGTAACATCTCTACCTCCATAACTGTCCAATCTCCTTGGCAGGATGTGTGTGAGGGCAATGGGGCAGAGGAAGGAGTCTTTTTGCTTCTACCCTAGAGCATCTTTCTGACCCCCATATCTCTTCTTCCCCTTTGTAATCTTTCCTGCCAGTCAAATTCTGTCTCATTACAGTTGAATATTTTCATGTACCTGCATTCACATATTACTCATATGATATTACTTTTGTCTACCTCAAAAAAGGAAGTTATCACATTTCACATATAATTGAAAATGGGGTTTTCATCACACACAAGAAAATCTTAATCAATTGCTTGCAATATGTCTTTTTTTTTTTTAAGATTTTATTTATTTATTCATTTATCCCCCCCTTGCTGCTTGTGCTCGCTGGGTCAGCTAACCACGCCGTGCGGGCGGGCTTGCCTTCACCAGGAGGCCCCGGGAACCGAACCCAGGGCCTCCCACATGGTAAACGGGAGCCCCACTGATTGAGCCACAGCCGCTTCCCTGCAATATGTCTTTGGTCCTCACATCAGCACCTTGCTGAAGCCCTTCATTGAATATGAATGCTACTTAGCTTGTGAAATAACTTTCTGGTAATTTTTTTGTCTTCATTATATAATCACTGGACCAGTATATGATATTTAGTTCTGTAATTCTGATGCTGTCAGTAAAGCCACATGGGGAGCTAAAGTAATAGAGATTTCAGCTAAAAAGCCAAAATGCTAAAGGAGAAAACCAGAGTTAGGTGGTCTCTGTGCACTTTTAGGCATCTACAGTGTATTATCACAGAGCTTGAGAAGAGATCATTTAGTCCAACACCTTACTTTTGCAGTGGAGATCCTGAGGCCCAGAAAGAGAAAGGAACTGGCTCCATAACATATGCTAGTCAGTGGCAACGACAGGATGAGTCTCCCAGACCTCAGTCCTCCACTGTAGGGGCCTTTCCCTCACTGTCACGCAAAGACAGGGAACAAGATACTCAGAACAGCTAAAAATTAACATTAGAGATGTGGCTTAAATTACACAATTAATTTCAACATCCTTGTCGCCCTAACACAGCAAAGAAAGAAGAGAGAGAGAGAGAGAGAGAGAGAGAGAGAGAGAGAGAGAGAGAAAGCGAGCACAGAAGGGAAAAATATGAAGAGCAGATTTTTTTACTTACAGCCACTAGTACTTGCTTCTGTGCAAAAGTGTTTCTTTAGGTTTGTGAGCCCAGACCTAATCCAGAAGCACAGCATGTGTCAGTTCACACTGTGTCATGTGACACAAAGCTACTTAATATAACCTGACTTGGAATGACATTTCTATTGCACTGCATTGCAATAGAAAGAAATAACACTTTCTTTCACAAGTGGGTAATTATCTCTGCCAGTTGATATTGTTTTGCTATTTGCAGGTAGAAAAGGAAAGCAGAGATGTTCTTGAGTGTGCATCCATAAAAGAAATACCAGGATAAGGAGTTTTGTTGGAAATCTATTTGATAGTGTCAGAGGAATGCAGGCAGAGTGAAAGAAAATATTGTGTTTAACGAAAGATGTATGTTTGCATTGAGAAGCCATTTGACTGGAAGGTGAACTATAAAAACTTACATAGGAATCAGCCTTATAAAGTGGGAGACAGTGATTGTAAGCTAAAAGGAGCTTGTTGAAAGTAAAGGGTAAATAGCTAAGCCTTCCTTTTAGAGATATGTACAAGAACATAGACAGATAAACAGCTTGACAAAAAAAATCCATAACATTAATAGCAAACACGTACTTAAATTCTGAACATTACTTTAAGCACTTTAGGTGTCTTAAGTCCTTTATTACTCACAACCCGTCCTAGAAGGCAGTTACTATTATACTTATTTTATGATTGGGAAGCTGAAGCCAGAGAGGTAGGGTAATGGGTCCAAAATCACCAGCTGGTAAGTGGGAGAAACTGTGACTCAAACCCAGAATAACCGGGCCCCAGAATCTGCTCTGAGCCACTACTCTACAACATCCCTAAATTTGGCATCAATATCTATTTCAACTTTAGGCCAAGTGGAAAAAGTCTTGAGAAATCTGTGGGACCCCTAATGATGTATACCTATTCCTGCAATTCAAAAGTTTTCGGAGATTGAGACCCGACAACAGCTATGCCTGCAAAGGTGTCTAGTAGAAATCATTACTTGAGGGCAAGGAAAAGAGTAACTTACTTTCCCTGACTAATCTCTCATCATACACTCCACGGAACCTTTGTTCAAAACACAATTATTGCCTTCCTGGGGACATTTTTACTTATGCTTTCCCACCTCTGGGCCTTTGTCTATGCTGTTCCTTCTACTTTGAACACTTTCAACATCTATTTCTAGCTGGTGACATTTTATGGACCCTTTGAGGCCTATCTCAAACCTCATCTCTCTCTTGGGATCCCCAAATATATGTGGTCTTTCCTCTTTTGAATGCAAAAAGCTTTTTGTGGATATCATAACACTTCGTATCATATCATATGCCTCTTAAGATGCACATAATATCTGTGTATTGTAACCTTTTTATCTTGCCTCTATACGCCCTTCCTCAGGTTGTATTTATGGATGGGTCAAAGCAAACAGTGGCATAATCTTTGTAGAGTCATACACTCCCATGAACTACATCTTTCATCACTTCTAGTGATTCTTAATGTGAGCGGAAAGAGGCAGTGCCTCTCTAAAGGAGTATGTCAAAATCAGCATGTGGGGAATGTGATGGAAGTGGAAGAGTGGGACAGTGTTGCTTTTAAAAGCTCTTACCCTACACTAAATATCCCACACTATTGTGTGGCTTAACCATTTCAGATATTGCACATGATAAACTTAAAGTATATTTCTTCATAACCACAATGACAAATGGAATCAGCAACAAATGCCTTCATTCCACAAAATCCAAAGGCCCTTCTTGGGAGGAGAATGACTTCCCTTCTGGTTGAGAAGCATGTATACCATTGAATTATCACCACCTCACACACCGGGATTCATTTCCTGTCAGTCTTGAAGCTCCTTGAGGAAATGATACTGTTTATCTTTAGTGTTTGCATCTCTCCTAGTAACCAGCCAAGGGCCTTGCACATAATAAATGTTCAAGAAATATTAGTTGAATGTACTTGAAATATAGCTCCTCATCAAGGAATCTGAAGATTGTATGTTAAAAAAAAATCCCAAATGTATTCTTCTGTATAAATAGAATGGTTTAATTTTCTAGTTACATGGATTGATACTTGAGTGTGGTAAAATTCAGAACTCAGCATGTCCACCCTGAGATTGCTTTGCTTGAATATCTCAGGCCAAAACCTGGATCAAGGCATCAACCAGAATAATTACCTATGTTTGAGTTCATATATTAGGATCACACATTTCCAAGGTCGCCCAGAAGGTCTGATCAGGACTGGTTGTGTTACTTACAGGTATGTGGAACATGGTTCAAATCAATACGTTCATCTATGGATTAAGACAATGGTTAAGTGCTTCTCAATTGGCTGTGAATATGTAGGAGGTAGGAGTGGGATGATGGGAGGGCTGTCAGAATCACCTGTGGAATATCCAAACATTTTCAATCCCTTGGGGGGCAGCCTGCCATATGTGGGGTTAAGAGAACAGGAGCTAAAGTACAATAGCATGTGCGTGCTGATTGAAAAAGTTTCTCATGTTATTCTGATACTATCTTCACTCCAGGACCTTTGTTGAGAACCACTGGTGTAAGACAAGCCGAGGAGTGAAAGCGGTAATAATGGATTGTTTGTCTTGACTCTACAAAGGTTATACCACTGTTTGCTTTGACCCATCCGTAAATACAATCTGAGGATACCAACAGTGCTACTAAATATGTTTGTACAAGTTGTTCACTGAACAAGGACTCCAAGCCAAGGTGACAAATAGGGACTGAAATCCTGTTGCCATTCAGGAACTGGGTCAGTGAAAACGGTGCCACGGATGAGAAAGAATAGGACAAAAGAGAAGAAATAACTGGGATCAGGGGACTCTCCATTTGAAATGGAGAGAAGAGTGCAGCCACACCATAAAGTGTGGCTTTCATTTGGCTTTAGAACAAAGAAAATACATATGCACATATGCAAAGGCAATAGATATGTGACAGTTTACATTTTACTAAAATCAGCAAGTCTTAAAGGTTAATGGCTCAGTTCTTCTTTATGTTCCTGCATGTAGTAGGCATTGTAAATCTTATCTAACATACAAGATACTCAATGGAAGCTCAGGATATTTCCCCACCCAGCTCCTATTAGATCTTATCTCAGTATCTTGAGACTAGTTTCCTATCAGATCTTATCTCAGTGTCTTGAGACTAAGCTCCTCCATTCCAGGGTGTCTCCTACATTCCAAAGTGACCTGTTTTCTGTCAGTAGTCATGGTCTTTAATTGAAACTCCGTCATTTCCCCTTTTTCCATTAATTAAATTTTTTCAGTGATGACTATAAGAATCATTATATAAGCTGAAACAAGGTGACCTCCTGTCACACTTGTCTTCTTCCATGGGCTCTTGTGACTGTGCCTGTTTTAGGTTGTCCTCCTCTGAGAATCTTACCCGTCATTGGCCACCAGTCAAGCCTTTGAGCTCTTACATGGAAGGCAATTTCATTAATATTTATACTTCTTCAGGTTCCTTAAGTGAATATTTTTGTGCAGATAATTAGTATTAAGATCAAGGGGTTATTAATATACTACTTTCTACTAAATAATGCAAAATTAAATTAGTTTTTCATGGCCAAGTTTCTTAATATAAATGCATTGATCTGATCTAATTCTTCATTTTTTTCTATGAATATATGTCATAACTCTACCCTTGACAATACAAACAATTAAAATGCAAATAACAATAATTCCTAATCAATCCAAAATGATATTTGAACTTTTTTTTGTTGTTGTTGTTGTTTCCACCAGTGAAATGGATTGATAGTATTTAAATTTTCAGACAATTCATTCCAAAATTCTGCACCAGGGGTTTCTTTCAATTCATTTTGAGACATGCTCAATGCCTTCTTTTGCAATTCTAAAATATTTAAAGAAATATTATGTTTATATCCAATCAAATGATTTTTCACTTCTTCCCAATCATGTTCACTATTATTATAAGCCAAAGGAGTAATACAAAAATAACTTTCATTCCAATTACATTTAAGAGCTCTTAACAAGTTTAAATTATAAATTTGATTACCCAAATGTATAATAGTTGTTTCAAAATCATTCATATGATTATTCAGTTCCATATCAATGTGAGACTGGCTATGCCACATCTCACTTGCATTTTTATGCCAGTCCTTAACATATTGTTGAGTTTGGACTCCTTGATGCAGGGCTATACCAGTGACGGCTGCAGTGGTTATGATGCCAATCAGTCCCCAAATTCCTGTTATTAAAAGTCCAACCAGTCTTTAATTCTTTTAAAATAATGGTCAAGGAAATGCCACAGCAACTGGGATTCTGGAGACTGCTGCCAATATCTGGTCATCTGAACCAGTAACCATAGTCCTTTTCTTCTTCTTGCTATAAAGAGTTTGATTTTCCTGCAAATATGGATTCTTAAGACATGTAAATAAAGAGCAATTGGAGCAGCTAATGTTCCTTTCACCAAAAGTTACTTTTCCAGTGATAAAAACTATAGGATCTCATACACATACTGTAAGAAATTGAGTTGATTTTCTTTTTAAAATAGTAATATTAGTTTTACTGCCTTGCCATTCAAAAATTGGACCAGTTCCCAAAAATAATTTCCACAAATAACTTTGAGTTTTGTTAAGTTTAGTGTCCCATGGTTGTGGGATATATCTTCCTTGATTTTTCCAAATTATTGAGCTGTTAGTAAATGCTGTATTACCAAAATTCCAGAAATAAGGATTACAGTCATTAGTAATTATGGTTGAATTATTAATGAACCAAGATATGGTTGTGTTTTTAATAGGCTTCGGTATTCCTATAAGGGCCCAATCCTTTACAGTTCCATAGGAATCATTAAACAACACAACCTCTGTAAAACCCATGACATATATGCCATTTGTCATTAAGTAGTCTGTTGTGAGAAGGACATGTAATATTTATCATATTTTCTGATTTATATGGTAAAGAAGGGAAAATGAGAGCATAAATTCTATTTTGATTTTTCTCTGTTAAAACTACACCGCAATTTTTAGGTTGCATGCATACAGAACCATATCCAATACAAAGAGAGTGGTCTATAAAAGGTAAAGTTAAATTTTCTATAACCATATGTTGCCATTCAGGAACTGGGTCCGTGAAAACAGTGCCACGGATGAGAAAGAATAGGACAAAAGAGAAGAAATAACTGGGATCAGGGGACTCTCCATTTGAAATGGAGAGAAGAGTGCAGCCACACCATAAAGTGTGGCTTTCATTTGGCTTTAGAACAAAGAAAACACATATGCACATATGCAAAGGCAATAGATATGTGACAGTTTACATTTTACTAAAATCAGCAAGTCTTAAAGGTTAATGAATCAGTTCTTCTTTACATTCCTGCATGTAGCAGACATTATAAATCTTATCTAACATACAAGATACTCACTGGAAGCTCAGGATGTTTCCCCATCCAGCTCCTATTAGATCTTATCTCAGTGTCTTGAGACTAGGCTCCTACATTCCAGGGTGTCTCCTACATTCCAAAGTGACTTGCTTTCTATCAGTAGTCATGGCCTTTAATTGAAACTCCATCAAAATCCAGCCATGCTCTACTTAGTAAGCTATGTGATCTGGTATGGGGCTGCAATTACCTGAAAAGAGACTATGTGGTCTAGGATTGGCAGCCCTAGGCACGATGCAATTAATTTAGAGAAGCATTACATCTTTAAGGAAACAAAAGTCTCTCCTAGGGCACTGCAGGATGCTGCAGTGATAAAGATACACATTGATCAATGGAATCAAATTGAGAGTTCAAAAATAGATCCTCACCTCTATATATGGTCAACTGATTTTTGAAAAGCCTACCAAGTCCACTATTCTGGGACAAAACAGTCTTTTCAACAAATGCTACTGGGAGCACTGGATATCCATAACCAAAAGAATGAAAGAGGACCCCTATCTCATCCCCTATACAAAAAAAAAAAAAAGAATCAATTCAAAATGGATCAAACATCTAAACATAAAAGCCAGGATCATAAAACTCCTAGAAGACAAATTAGGGAAATATATACAAGACCTTGTAGTAGGTGAGGGTCTCTTAAACTTTACATCCAAAGCATGAGCAACAAAAGAAAAAACAGACAAATGGGGTCTCCTTACAATTAAACACTTCTGCACCTCAAAGAACTTTGTGAAGAGGCTTTTGGCCTACTCAGTGCGAGAAAATATTTTTAAATCACACATTTGACAAGGGTCTAACATCCATAATATATAAAGATATACTACAACTCAAAAATAAAAAGACAAATGACTCAGTTGAAAAATGGGCAAAAGACCTGAATAGACAGTTTTCTAAAGAAGAAATACAAATGGCGAGAAAACACATGAAAAAATGCTCAGCATCACTGGTTATTAGGGAAATGCAAATCAAAGCTACAATGCGATACCATTTCACACCTACTAGAATGGCCACTATTAACAAAACAGAAAACTGCACGTGTTGGAGAGGATGTGGAGAGATAAGTACACTTATTCACAGCTGGTGAGAACGTAAAATGGTACAGCCACTGTGATAGTCTGTGTTGGCGGTTCCTAAGAAAGTTAAATATAGATCTCCCTCGTGATCCGGCAATACCACTTCTAGGTATATACCCAGAACTGAGAACAGTGACATGAACAGACATCTGCACAAGGATGTTTATAGCACATTATTCCCAATTGCCAAAGGGTAGAAACAAACCAGGTGTCCATCACCTGAAGAATGGATAAACAAATTGTGGTATATACATATGATGGAATATTATTCAGCTGTAAAAGGAAATGAAGTAATGAGGCATATGACAAGTTGATGAACCTGGAGGACATTATGTTGAGTGAAGCAAGCCAGGCACAAAAGCACAAATATTGTATGACTTCACTATTATGAACTAAATATAATGAGCAAACTCACAGAGTTAATAGCTAGAATATGAGTCAACAGGGAAAAGAATGTGGTTAGAGAGTGGAGAGCTGAGGCTCAATCTGTGCAGAATTGGTAAAAAGTTGTTCATAAATGTTTAGAAATGAATAGAAATGGTGAAAGCACATCATAGGATTTGTAATTAGTAGCGCTAACATATAAGTATAGTGGGTTTATTTTTTGTTGTTTTTTTTTTTTTTTGGAGTAATGAAAATGCTCTAATATTGAGTGAAGTGATGAATGCACAACTCAGTGATTATACCAAATACCATTGATTGTACACTTTAGATAAATTATATCGTTTATGAAAAATAATAATAGGGTGAGTTTGTGGGAAAATACATTAAAAATGTTAAGATAGGGACAATAGTTAGTAGTAATACTTTGACGATGCTTTTTCCTAATTTGTTACAAATGTTTCACAACAATGCAAAGTATTTGTGGTGGGGTGATATATTGGAACCCTATATTATGTTATGCATGTTTGTTTTTTAAGTTCACAACTTTTACTATAGTCTTATTGTTTATGGATGTCTATATAAGAATAATATACTTCAATAAATTGTTTTTAAAATTAAAAAAAGAATGCTACAGTGATCTCTAGATTATATGGTCCTAAAGTGGTGTAACTTACATACAAAAGGAAGCATTGGGGTCCCTGTGTTTATTTATTTGTTTATAAGTTTTTATTTCTAGAGTTCATGTGAAGTATAACTACTTTTCTTCATTGTTAATATCTTGAAATTCCCTAATGAAGGGCACGTTTGCAGTGTATCTGAACATTCATTGAATCATGTCAGATTCTGTATTGAGCATTGGTAATAAAGAGATAAGTAATACACAGCTCTGCTATCAGGAACTTCTAGACTATTGAAGAAAGCAGAGGAATAATCATACCATAGCAGGAAGGTGTGACAAGTGTCATGATAAAGACCCATCCTGGAGGTATTGAGAACACAAAGGAGCCCCAATTATGACTGTTTCTGTTGTGTACATGCACACATGTGTGTATGTGCATGTTGGGGAAAAGGCTGTGAGGCTTCCTGGACCCAGAGGAGGTGATGCTTGAGCAGAGTCTTGAAGGAGGAGTAATTGGACTAAATGTAAACTATGAAAGAGAGTTGGTGTGTGTGTGGTTTGATCCAAGCAAGTAAGTCTGAAGACAGGAAGGCCTAAGAGAATCTTAGGGTATGTGTGTGTGTGTGTGTGTGTGTTTTGGAAGGGGTTGTTAGGGACTGATTATGAGTGACAAGGTTGAGAAGTAATGAGACTGAGAAGTTGATGTGGTGCTACTGCAGGGTTTTAAGCAGGAGGAAAACATACTCGGCTACTCTTGCTTTGTGGAGGATGGATTGGAGTGGGGACAAGTCTGAGAGGAGAGAGAAAGTTTAGAGGGTTGTAAGAGTAGTCCAGGTGAGAGTCGACAAGAACTTCAAGTAGAGCAGGGGTCTGCAAACTACAGCCTAAGAGCTAAACTTGGCCCAATATTTGTTTTGTAAATAAAGTTTTATTGCAGCACAGTAAAGCCCATTCATTTAAATATTGTCTATTGCTGCTTTTGCACTATAATAGTATAGTTGGGTAGCTGTGACAATGACCATGTGGCCCACAAAGTATAAAATATTTACTCTCTGACTCTTTACAGGAAACCTTTGCTGACCTCTGAGCTGTAACAATGGCTGGGAGTGATGGAAAGTGGATGATTCTAGAGATATTAGAGATGGATTTTTTCCTGGTGTTTATTTATTCTTTTTACCTCTTTACTTCTTATTTATGAAAAATTTCAAATGGAAAAATAGAAAGACTAGTTTAATGAATACCTCAAACACCCATCATCTAAATTTAACATTTGTTAATATTTTGCCATACATGCATCATCTATTTTCCCCTGAAGTAATACAAGTAAATTACAGATATTTAATCTATAGATATTTCATAAGAACTCTTTTTCAAATAACCATAATGCACTTTATATACCTAGTAAAATAAAAATTAATTTCCTAATACTGGTTAATGCCCAACAATTTCTAAGTTTCTCACTTGTACTATAAATGTATTATATAGCTTATTTATTCAAACCCGGTTAAAATGTAATTTAATAGGAATAATTAACCTTTACAGAGCTCTTATTAATCTTATGTAGGAGTCATAAAACAAATAGTTTTAAAGAATTATTTCCTTTAGAACTCATATAAACTCTGAGAAGTATATATTACTACACGTTCCATTTTACAGACATAAGCATCTGTATTCAGAGAGGTTAAGCTACTTGCCAAAAATTACATAGTTGGTAACAGCAGAGTCTGAACTTGGACCCAGGGCTATCTTCTTCTAAGTACACTTTACATAGTATGTGCTAAAGGACTGGATACCTGATTGTGAGTTGTGAAGGAGAATTGAGGGTAGAGTCAAGGACGAAGCCCAAAGTTTTAGATTGGATAACTGATGATCATTTACTGAAAGAGGGAAATCAGAAAAAGGAGCAGGTCCGAAGGAAAGATGTTGTGTTCTGTTTTCAGACTTCCGAGTCTGAGGTGCTGATGTGACATAGATTCAAGGTTTAGAAAAAGCTCTTTAGGGGATTAGGATGAGAATGAATTGCAAGGAGGTAAGGACAGAAGCAAGGAGACTAGCTAGGAGGCTATTACTGTGGTCAAGATGAGAGACAATGGGAGTCTGGTCTAGGATGGTGGAGATGGAGAGAACTGCATGGAGCCTCTATGGCACTTTGGTTCCATTTGCTGAGATGGTAAATACTGGGTGAGGAAAATCAGGGGAAGATTGGAGTGACCAGAATAGAGAGAATGAGGGGTAAGATGATGAGAGAGAAAATTGGAGAAGTGGGCAGCAGTAGTAAAGAGTTTGGACTTTGTTCCTAGGGCAATGCAGAAGTACTGATGGGTTTTAAAGAAGGGAATGACAGAATCTTATTTATTTATTTTACAAGTTCACTCTGGCTTCTCTGTGGAAAATGGATGAGAGGGGGCAGGAATGGAAGCAGAGAGACCATTTAGGAAATTATGTCAGTGGTCCAGGTGAGAAAGGTGAAGGCTTGAACCAGGACAGTAGCAGAGGGAATGGAGAGGAGGGGACAGTTATGAGAGATGTTAAGGCATTATAATCAAAAGCTGCCATGGAGGGGAGTTGTGACAGTTTAACAATATGGTCACCAATTCTTTGACCCTCCTCCCATTGATAGGTGGGTTCTAACTCTGGTGGGCTTGTGGTTGAATTGACCAATAGAGTGTGACAGACATGACACTATGTAACCTCTGAGATTTGGTCATAAAAGGCCAAACTGCTCCATCTTGTTCTCTGGAACACTTGCTCTTAGAGCTCAGAACCAGTATGTAAGAAAGCAGACTACCTTGAAATATTCTACAGTCCCAGCTCAGCCCATTCTTCAGCTTTCCCAACCCAGGCACCAGGCAGGTGAATGATGAAGCCATCTTGGAAGCGGATGCTCCAGCCCTAGCTGTTATAGCCTCGAGTCCTTCATGGTATGCCATTCACTTGGCATCCAGAGTCAAGGAGCTGAGCCTCCAGCTATCATTAAGTAAACAAGTGCTGGCCCTGACATGACCTTTCCAAAGGCATGACCCACAGAATCCACGAGCATAAGAAAATGGATGTTGCTTTATGCCATGAAGTTGTGGGGTTGTTTGTTATATGGCTAAAATGCTTTTTAGGTATTTTAAATATTAAATGAGTAAGGGCTCATGCATTTACTCCTCGCGACAAGCCTATGAGGCACAACCACTTATTGTGCCTGTTTTTCAGAGGAGGAAAATTAACCTTAAGGTCTAAACAACTTGAATTCAAACCCATACACTTGGTCTCATAAGCTATATCACTCCTTTTAGTCATGGGATACTAAGGGAAGCCAAGAACATGTGCTCATAACCCATGTGGTCTTCCACAGGGAATTTTAGATGGGTCTTTCATTGGTGGGGATTATAGAAAAATCCCGATGGCAGTGAGAATATGGAAAAATCCACTCCTCAAAGTGATCTAATAAATTCTACCTAGTCCACAAAAGTCCTGTTTCTTTTTTTCCTAACAGAGATTGCCTCTTCACATTTTTTGGTCTGTCTTTAGTTAAAACTCCATATTTTCTTTCAAAACAAAAGTAATCTGGCAGTCCTCGGTTTCTACATGCATTCAAAGTTGAGTGGAGTTTTTTCTGAGACCAGCATCTTGCAGCTACAAAGCAGCAGCAGCATCTGGTGGATCCTAAAGAGAAAGACACTTTGGGATTATTCCATGTACCTACTCATTCACTGGATCATGCCAACTAACCTGCCTTCTTGAAATATTTCTTCCTGGTCTTGAACTTGATTCTACGTTTGGCCTAAACATGTTGGTTCGCCTGGGCAGACTAGGTCCAGGACAATTGTGATTACATTACTCCACCAGCACTCGCATTGCTGTCCAACAATTTTGCTATTTGGTTATTTTGGATTTTCCAGGACATTCCTTCCATCCTCTCCCTTACTTTACGATACGTGAGATCTCTCTTCTACCTCAACATGTCTTTCCCCATAGCTGGTTTCTCCTCACTTTCTGACTAGTCTCAGAAGAGAATGTGTTTCTTCTTTCCAAGGCTCCTTAGACTCCTGGTGGTCATAATGTCATTGTCTTCACTACCTTCAAAATTGTGCTTCCCCAATGACTCCTTTGTCAGGTATGTTCAGTCTCTACTAAAAAAACAACACAGGTCTCCTCTCTCTTGAAACAGACAAACAAGCAATCACTTTTTAATTTTATCTCACTCCCCAGGTTAGTTACAGGTTAATTTTTCTCATTCCCTTTCAACAATTTTTGGTGAAAATGTGGCTTACATGACCTCTGTTTCTTTTGGGGGGTGGGGAGGTAGTGGTGGCAGTAAATGATTTCTTGCATGTAGAAGTGCTTATAGCAGAGCCTGCCCTATAGCAAATTCTCTATGCATGTTGATTATTATTATTCTCTCAACAAATCAGCCATTAACTGACAATTTCCCAAACTTCAGTCTTTACATCTAAATGCCATGATTCTCATGACATCTGCTTGTCTCTAGTTTCATCTAGTGGGTTTGCAAAAATTCATACACATTTTTCTTAAATATTACTATCTGTAAAAAGAAAACCTAATGCCCTTTTCTATGGCATTTCTAAATTTAAAAACAGTGCCTTTGTGGGATGGGCATTGTCCATCATCATCCTATTGTTAGTTGTCCTGGGCGAGTCCAATGAACTGGAGAGGTGGCGTTGCAACTTTGCTGAGATTCAGGGCTTAACTGGCATGTGAACAGACCAAAGATTTAAGTCTCTGGGAAATATGTTTAGTAAGTATAGTGCTAATTATAGGTTCAAATAAAATGGGTAGAAGAGCCATGTGTAGGGAAATTATAAATGTACCTAACTCTGTTACATTGGGAAGCATATATTCCAAAGTAAGGCCCACTGACAAAGTGTCAGATTCCAGAGATTATCTTCCCTGCTTATTGTGTCTAGATGTCTCTAGAGCCCTTAGGAGCCCCACTGTTTGAGACACTGTTTACTGTGTCAGTCAGTGAAAGCCTGCTGAGATTTGCAAAATTGTAACCTCTGGAATAACCTCCTGACTCACTTTGAAATCTCTTAGCCATAAAAACTAATTTGCATTTAATATTTCTCCCTTATGGTCAAGGTCTTCCAGATGCATCACTAGTTGGCACTTGATAATGATCCATCAGTGCCAGGGAGGCTCATGCCCAGGAGTCATGTCCCAAACCAGGGGGAAGGTAGTGTGTTTATATGCTGAGTTTGACTTAGAAAGAGGTCACATTTGAGCAACAAGGAAGCTTTCAGGAGGTAACTCTTAGGAAAAATATAATACTAGGCTAAGTTTCAGTTTCACCAGAAAAGGTTCATAAGTACAACTATTAATATCAAGGGCCTGGCATAATGGTTTGTATTCCTTCACTAGGCATAGTCCTTGTACTCAGGGGATTCTTGCCACTCTGTTAGAGAATGTAGCAGGACTTCCCAAGATCAGAATTCAACATTCTTTCAGTTATTGTGTGAGTCTCACCCACTGAGACAATGTCCCATTACTACTTGAACATATTCATATGCCTTAGAGGCATGCTCCAGGTGCACCCCTTCCCACACATCTCCCATCACCAATACCCTGTACCAGTGATCCTCCCCTGCCACAGTTGTGACCCTTATGTGATCCAAAACATCCCCCCAAAGCCAAAAAATAAACAAATAAAAATAATAAGAAAATTAAATAATAATAAATAACAAATAAAATACAGAAATAAAAAAAATAATAAAATTTTTCTAATTGTGTCTTTCATCACCATAAGATCTGTTAGCTTTTATTTACAGTGACAATTTCTTTTGTATATTCCCCTGGGGTCTTTTATTTATTTTTTCTTTATCTTTAAAGAAGCTTTAAGTTACAGAAAAGTCACATAGAAAATATAGGGGATTCCCATAAACTCAACCCCCTCCTCCTTTCCCCTTCTCCCCTATTAATAACATTTTACATGCGGGTGGTACATTTGTTACAATTGATGTACAAATATTGAATCATTGCTACTAACCATGGTTAATGGTTTACATTATGGTTTACATTTTTACCATACACTTTTATAGGTTTTGACAAAATTTTAAATGGCCTGTATTCATTCATTGCAAGATCATGTAGAACAATTCCAATGTCCTAAAAATGCCCTATGTTCCATCTATTCTACTCTTCCCTCCCCCTCCCCTTAGAACCTATGAGAACCACTAATTTTCAATTTTTGAAGAATGAGGTTCATAGTTACATGTAATAATATTGAGGGCTTGATATATTGGTCTATTTTCTTTTATTAGGCACTGCCTGTGTTCTCGAGAGATTATTACCCCTCTAATAGAAAACATAGCAGGACTCCCCAGGATGGGAGTTTAATATTTTCTTGTTTATTGTGTGGGTCTCCATCCACTGAGATAATGCACTATGTCAAGATGAACGCTTACATATTCCATAGAGGCAGGCCCCAGGTGTTCCGTAGCTCACATATCCCCCCACCCCTGATGCCCTGCACCAGTAACCCTCCCCTGACATATTTGGTTAATGACAAATATGAGAGTGTTCTCTCATGAACTATAACAAAGGTACAATACTAATACATAGTGTTAATAGTAAGGGTGTATGGAAAAAGTATAACAAATGTACTCTATGGACCATAGTTAGTGGTAATAGTCTATTCATGTTCTTTCATAATCTGTAACAAATGTTCTATAACAATGTAAAGTGTTAGCGGAGTGGTGATGTATGGGAATTCTGAAAATTATGCATGATTGTTTTGTAAACTCACAACTTCTCTAATTAAAAAAAAATGCACTTGTCATAAATAGAAGATAATGGTAAAAGGAAATAAAATGTAAACAGTATGGTGTGATTAAACTCCAGTGAGGCTATGGATATACAGTCTCTGAACCTGAGGTCTGCCCTCTCTCTGCTAGAGGGCAGGATGCAGCCTCCATTTCTTCACTTCTCCTCCATGCTCCCTTACAACCTGATTCCTCGGAACTGTACTGTACTTGTTCTTTTAGATTTACAATGACCTTGCAAAGTCCAGTCTACTGGCCTTGTAGCAGTCTTTACCCTTTTGACCTCTCACCATCTTCTCATGACACTATCCTTCTTCAAACCCCTTCCTTCTTTGCAAATCTCAAACTTAGAAGAAGCCTGATTCTCCAATTATCATGTTGATAGCATCTTCTGTGGTTCTTCTCCTATCTCTCCCCCACCCCGACTACCCTCAATTGTGACCATCCTCTAAGATTCAGTTCTAAGCCCTCTGTGTAAGATACAGTGCTCCATCCTTCCATAATGGACATTTGCACCGGGCTGTTCCTCCTGTGTCAACTCAAAATCAACATATCTGAAGCACTGTCTTCCCCTAAAGCCACTTCTCTTCCTAACAATGACTCAGAACTTCAAAGTTGCCTTTGACTTCTCTCTCTTTCTGCCACCAATTATGTGCTTGAGGCATAGAAATTCATGCTAATATTAGCATAAGAAAAAGTAATGAGGAAGGCACACCTGCCATACACACACACACACAAATCGCATAGTACAGTCTCAGAACCAAATCTAAGTGATTTTTGAATTATTTACTGTTTCAGCATAATACATGCTCCAGCTTGGGTCATTGAGAGTGTACATTAACAGGCCTTTCTGGAGTTACTGTCTGGCATCCTAATAGAGTTATATTGTGGAATAGCCATCTAATTTAATGGTTTGAAATTTGGGATCCTCCTTTCTTCTAACCCAGAAGAAAACAATGTGCAAACCATGTTAATTGATGTGTTTTGATCAAGAAGAAGCCAAGGTTAGTATGAGGCTTATTTCCAGTGACTAAGTGGAAGAGTCAACACATCACTCTTTTCCAGCCCACCACAGAACTCTCATTTCCATTCTTCTGTCCAACAACTGACACTCTAAGTAGCTCAGATTCAAATGCAAATGCAAGCACAAGAATGCAGACACACTTTGAAATCAATAACATCGTTTTGTCAGGCAATTCATTTAGTATTTCTGAAAAACAGTGAAGTTTTAAAAACAAGGGAGTTGAAAGCTTGCTCTACTGTTCCTCGTGAGTTTTAATGAGCTTATTCCTCACTCTGGGACAGAGAAGCCCTCATTATAACTTGTCAATAGAACATTAGCCTCCAAGATGGAGGGAGCCCTACGATACTGGTTAATTTTCTTTCTTTTAGTCCATCTGGATAGAGTTGAAAAATCTTCTAATGAGAAAACTAGCCATTTATTTAAATTCCTTTTTTCTACATCACAAATTCATCTCCTTAAGAGTAGCATGTGGCTCTGACCCTGTTGGTGAAAATGTTTTTGACTGAGACTTTCTATGCTGGCATATTATGTTCTCATAAATAATATGCATCTCTCCCCTATCTCAAATGAGTTCCATGAGAAGCATGGAGAGACTCCAGGCTGCACAATGAGCACATCGTGCTGCCAGAGGACTTTTGCCTCATCCTCTTTCCCATAGCTCATCTTAGCCTACAAAACAGGGAATAATCACACACAGGGTTCCATTTCAAGATGGGAACTTTGGAGCTACATATGAACACAAGAGAGAGTAGGGTGGGGAACAACTCACCTGCCCCTTTGCAAAGTGCAGTTCACTCTAGTTTCCTCTACACTGCCTGATAGGTGGCTTTAGATGCCGCCATGTTAATTACTGGGTCCCAATGAATCACTATGCATTGCCGGGCTGTAAAGTTTTAGAAAACATGCCCCTGTTTTTTTTTTTTTTTTTCCATCTGCTGTACAGTCTGTGATTCAGGCCAGTCTAGTGCATGTAATAGACCATTTGATCACATAATGTTCATTCATTCCCCAGATCATCCACTGCATTTCCAATAGCCAAGCTTAGTATTCAAACCTGAATGAACCAGGCTCACATTCAGTCACTGCAGATGGATTAGGCCCGAAAAACTTCTAGAAACTGTCCTTGTTCATTTCCCAGTGTTGTCTAAAGTAGCAAATCAGCCCCAAGGAGAATCACTTTCTTGGTCTTTTGTATTGTATTAAGAACCCCATTTGCTAATTGTGTAGCCTGGAGCAAGTTACTTTGTCCATCAGTTTCTGAAGTTGAAAAATGGGGATAATGATAGTCCTTAATTCCCGAGGATATTATGAGACTTAAATGGGTTAATGTATGAATAGAATTTAGCATTGCATTCAAGGCATACTAAGTTCTCAGTGTATGTCAGCTCTCACTTTTAGCATTATGGATCCCTGTATAAAAAATACATACATATGAAATTGCAACGTGGGTTCTAGTCCTGTTTTGGGACTGACGCAATGGCCTCGAGTAAGCCACTAGAGCCTCTGTTTCCACCTGCACAATAATGGCAGTTGCACTAGATGCCTTCAGATGTCCCTTTCAGCACTGACAGTCAGTGGCTGGCTCATTGCTTGGAGTGAAATTGTGAGCTCCGGAGCATGACAGCCACCCTGGATGTCCCGCAGCGTCTAGGAGCACCCCACTTCCTGTGCAGTATTAGGATAATGCCCTGCTTCCAAAAAGAGGCTCCAAAGGCTGTTAAAAATGATGTCCCAGAAGGTCTGGTAATGATTTGTTACCCAGAGTCTTAAATGGAATATGTAACTGCTGAGGAGGCAAAGTCTTCTATTAACCCCATAGGGGTTCTCTTAACTGTGTAGAACTAAAGAGATTGTCACTCAAAAGAGATCTTAATTCTAGGGTTTATTCAGTTATGCATTTTTTCTACCAAAGACGCTGAAAATGAAAAAAAAAGAGAAAAGATCAAGCATTTTGCCATTACTGTTCAAAATTTCTATGAACATGTTAACCCTGTGGTATGCTCAAAGAATTTTAGTGCTCGTTACAAATCTACTTGCATTTTTCCACACCTTGAATATAAGCAACTCAAAGCACTCTACAGGCATCATATCTCACTCTATCTCTGAGGCATTTCTCTGCAAAGAAGCAGGAACCAGGTACGCCATGGGTCAAATTAGCCAATTTATTCTGCTAGCCACAGAGGATCACATCCCAAGCACCTTTATCTCTCCATTGCCAAATTTCTTTGATGTCATCTGAATTTCCATGAGTTCTGAGGCAAAGGGTCTTGCACATTAGGAATCTGTTTGATGGAACTCTGTTTGCCTCTCTCTATCTGTCAGGGTCAGGGTGAGCTGACCTTTATTTGGCTTTTCCTAGAACAAACAAGGAACAAGAGTGGAGTAAGGTCTGAGGGCCTCTAAGGAAAATATTTTATTCCACTTTCATCATTTAGCTCATGCAGATCATTTCCAGTTTTTTAGACAGGTCACACAGTGAAATAAAGCAACTAAGTAGTTGAGCTACAGGGGATCACAGAAGATACCAGCTCCAAACCAGATATTCCAGGTTGTGTTCTATGTATAGCTCCAGTCTGACTGAATCTAGGTGTGTTTTTTTTTTTCATCAAAATCTTGTTTCCAGCCAACATCCAGATTGATGTGATTGGATGCTTAGAACAGCTTCATGACTTGGCATTGCCTATCATTCCTACTTCCTCTATTGCCACATATCCTACTTATACTGAACCTTTGGTTTCTGTAATGACTTATGCTTTCTAAACCCCTTGGAGCCTTCACATTCTCACACACACATGCACACACACATATGTGTGCACACACAAAATGTGAAAGACATCTACTTATCCTTTAGGTCTCCACTTAAATATCATTTCAGGAAGACTTCCTCTTCCACAACCCAAGCTAACTGGTTCTGCTGGGCTCCCACTGTACCTTGTCCTCCCCCAAACTGAGCTTTTATCATATTCTGTTGCAATTGACCATTTTGTTTGGCTCTTCCAATAGACTTGTAACCACTCTGAAAGTAAGTATGTTGTCCACCCAACTTACTGTTGTGTCACCAATGCCTAGTACAATATGCCACAACCATTTGTTGCACAAATAAATATATTGTTTGGATATTTTATTTTCAAGTGTTTATTCTAGCATTTCACACTTAGTCTTATCAAATATCACAGCCTTTATTAGGTAATCGTCCAAATACCTTTACCGAGTTAAAAAAAAATACCTATAGAATCCTGTTCTTTTTTGACCTTTACATCCTAATTCCATCACCATGCATGTGTGGTACTAATATTTTTATGTTTTTATTTCCTTCTACTTCAAGACTGAAGCATATCCCCAGGTTAAACTGTAGCGATACTAAAAGCTACGTATCCAATTTTAGATTCTAATTTGCCAAGGAAAAATCATAGAAATTAACCATTAAACGTCATGTATTATATAAACTTATATCTCCCTTTTGAACAATGGATATAACTAAATTTCCCAAGGCTGCCCTCTAATGAATATAAAGATGGTTGTATCCATATGTAGATGAAAGTTTAGTTACCATAGGTTTTGATTCCCTGGAGTTGACACTCTTATTGGTTTTTGAGAATGAAGATGCATAGAACTGATGTTTCCAGATTTACAGGAATATCTGTTCATCCAATTACTTCTTGCAGTAGCTATGCCTGTGTATATTGGGAACAGTTGTAATATTTGTTGGACAAAATGTAAATAGAAATGGAAAAAAATATCAACTCTGAACCTTATGCTAATCATCCCACTCAAACCATCCCATACAAGGTAGTAAAGGAGAAAAACTGCATTCCCAGGTTACTATTTACCTGCTTAGCTGGACCAGTAGACTTGACTTTCTATGTCTCTTACTCTTCACATCTACCTATTGAAGGTATAGCTATCATTTAAAGTCCTACTCCAATTTAGCTTCCCTAACAACTCCACTACCACTGCCATGGAAAAGGATCTCAGTACCAGAAAGAAGCTCTAAGCTCACTTAACTCAGTGGTTCTCAACCTTGGCAGACGTTAGAATTACTTGGGGGGAGGGGGTTAGAAAATAACAAAGTCTGGGTCCCAGGTGAGTTTGAACAAATAAGAATCTCTCGGTTTGAGGTGAAGCCTGGGCATTGGGATGTTTCAAAGTGAGCCAGGTGATTCTAATGAGCAGCCAAGATTGTTAGCCACTGCCCCAGATGTTCAGTGAGTCTGGAGCATAGAGGGTGTGGGGTAGGGAGGGAGGCAAGAGGAGAGGCTGGAAATATTGGCAAGGCTTAGGCAGGCAGGCCTTATAATTCATGCCAAGGAGTTTGGCCTCTATACTGAAATCCACTGGAGCCAAAAAGAGGTTTTAACTGAGAAGCAATATTAAGTTCCTTAATTTCTCTGAGTGCTCTCTCTCTCTCAAAATCTCTCTCTCCTCACTCATTGAGGTGAATTACACATAATATAAAATTAACCATTTTAAAGAGAACAATTAGGTGGCATTTAGTGCATTCACAATGTTGTACAGCCAGCACCTCTATCTAGTTCCGAAACATTTTCTTCATGCCTAAAGGACACCCCGTACCCATTAAGCAGTTACTCCCTTATTCCCCCTTGCCCCCAGCCTCTGGAAAGCACCAATCTACTCTCTGTCTCTATAGATTTATGTATTCTGAATAGTTCATAAAAATGGAGTCATACAATATGTGATCTTTTCTTTTGTGTCTGAGCTTTCTTTTCATCATCTGTAATGTGCAGTGAGTGGACTAGATGACTTCTCATGTCCTTTCTCATTGAAGAGAAAATTGTTGGCAGAGTCATCATTCCTAACGCAGAAGTGCTAGAACCAATACATTCCATATACAGAGGCTTTTCATCTTCTCCTAAATACAGGTCTATGCAGGGCATGTAATTCTTTTAGAGGATGAGATGGAGGGCCTGTTAATTAGCAGACGAAGCCTAGCCGTTCAAAGCTTACAGACAAGCCTTCTTTGCTCTGGAAACAGAGAAAGGCATCTGTGGCAAACTAGGCCCAAACCCTTCTCCTGTTTTTGCAAGTATGGTTCAAGTATCCAACATGGATATTTGTTGAATTGATTTGAACATTTCTTGTTAAAATTATACTTGAAGCATACAGGTCTTTATTTGCTAGCTCTCCAGTTCTTGGCTATACATGGTTAAGTAAGACTCCCAGAGACACGATCTCTGCATGTGGCATTATGTGTGCGTACACATTGAGACACTCACAAAGATGTCCAGAAAGTCATTATTGTGATTTTTTTGAAGGGCTAGGGAAACATTGCCAGCTAAAATAGTCTAAATTGAATCTGGTTAAGTTGTTAAGTTGTTTTCAATGACATCGTAGGTCACTTTTCTTAATAATAGTAATGTCCATCATTTGCACTGGGTTGGAGAAATGGCCTGCTTGGTAGACTCCAGTAGTGCTCGTCAGTGGCTGCTCAGGCATGGATAGACTTCTTTGAGATGCTAGATGGGGGCGTGCATGTGGATTCAGTTCGGAATATGCTGCAGAGATCCACACTGTGTGCACTAAAGGGCTTGAGTTGCATCGCTCCCCACACAAGCCAGTGTCAGCCTCTTTACCCCTTTCTGATTTACAGAAAAGCAGCACATCTGTTTGAAATTACATTTACTTTCCATTGTCATCTGGGATCACAGGCTGCTGCTAATGAAACTGGTGAATTAATATGGATTGCTTGGGACTAAATATGATGGATATTCTCGATGAACACCTGCACCATTAAAGGCAATTTTCTGAGACCAAATGCTGTTTTAGGGGAGACAGAAGCTTCTGTAATTGAAGTCTTGGGGAAACGTGACCTTTTATGCCTTTCCTTGCACAGAAATCATCACATGTTGTTATGCTGAGGTAAGCATAAAATTTCAATTACATTTTGGGTTCTGAAAATGAGAATGCCCTAGTTTGCTCCTGTTTAATTCTCTGGTATATCAGCTGTTTATCCTTTCCTTCCCTGGGCAAGAAAGAATTAGAGATAAAAAAAAAAAAAAAAGAAACCACCAAAACCAAGAAATCTTAATCCATGTAATTACTCTAATTGGCTAATGGGAGTCTTTTCTCAATAGCAGACAATTCTTTGCAGTTTACGGACACGTGCTTACATTTTGAAAGGATTCGGTTAGTAGGGTTCACTTTTCTGTCTCTCACTTCATGGATGAGCAGAAAACATGGCTCAAATTCTTGGCAAACAAATTCAGCCCTTGGATTTTCCTCAAAACAACTTATTTTTCTTAAGTTTCCACTCCACTTATTTGTTGAGATGATGCCTAATGAAGTATTCATTTATGGCAGAATTGCTAATAAAACATAAATTGGGCTCTACATACCATTCATATGCTAGAGAAGGCAGCACTGTGAGCTGGTGCTTGTTTCCAGCTGTTTTCTTGTCATTAGCTTTTAATTTCAACAGCTACCTACTTGGGCTGTCCCTCTCTTTTCTCAGCTCAGGTATTTGTGCTGTTAGTGTGATTGTCAGTTTTGTTCTGCTTGAAAGGTTTCAGTGTACGTTGCTATGGTTACAGGTGCCAGAATTGGAAAGAAATGAAGGGGGTATCAAGGGTTTGACGTAACTGTGATGAAGGCTTAGTGCTGAAATGTTAGCTATTACTTTGGTGGATTCTATGTTATTTGACAACGAATCTGTTTTAATAGAATATTTAAATGCATTTTGAATGTATGGTACATCAAAATGGAAATATGGATAACGGGGTTTAAAGTAAATGAATATTTTTAAAACAGTTTTGAGTGCAGACTGTATGGGATACTCAGGAACTAAATGAACACTGTTGGTATAATACATAGTATGACCTGAGTAAGTAATATGGGCAATTTTATTAACTCTTGGTGTCTCCTCAGAATGCCAGTGTCTTTTCTTTGGTTGCCTCTTCATTTGCTTTCTTTTTTTACTCAGCAGCCAGAATAGAATTCTGTAAATTTGATAAAAAGGAGATGAGTGCTTTAGTTATTGACGTGACCAGGGAGACAGGACTGGCCCTGAGGTTTTACAAATGTCCCCTGCTTGTTTGCTGCTATAAATGGGTTAGGAGGCAGACCTGGGGGATTGGCTGTCTCCCTCTTTCTAACCAGAGACACCCAGAGAAGCTAATGATATAGATGGCACCGTTGACCTTGCTACGATGCTCTCTCTATGTGCCTACCTAGCTGCCCAAGATGATCATCCCTTCTTAAAGCAATTGAAGAGGTTGCTGCTCCTTGTTTCAAATCTTTCTCTTGTACCATAACCCTCCCCACACCACCACCACCACATTGTGTCTCTGGAGCCCTGCTTCTTTTCTCTTTGGTTCCATGATCTCCAAGAGTTCCACTCCAGTTTCCCACAGTACTCACTCCAAGCTTTTGCCTGCTCACTGTTTAGGGCTCCCCTCTTTTCACTCAGTGCTTTGAAGGAACAGAAACACATATATATATTGCTTAAAATAAATTTGATTTTGAAAAGACTTAGAATGATCTTTCTGTCTTCTTACTACTCTCCACACGAGGAAAACCATTCTAGCACCATTCTTGGTGTCTATGCCATCCTTGGAATAGAGCATAGTGTTTAAGAACACAGATAAGACATTGGCACCTGACCACTTACATTCAAGTCCCAGTTCTGCCACTTACTAGCTGTGAGATCTTTGGGAATGTTATTTAATGTCTATGGGCTTTAGTTTCCCCATGTGTAAACTTAGGTTAATAACTATGTCTAGTCTACAGTTTTGCATAGTTTTGATGAAAGACATTAAGCAGAGAACATATTGGGCATTATACGAATGTTTGCTTTTATTCAACAAATATTTATTTTCTATTATGTGCCAAACTCTATGCCTGATGCTGGGGGTAGAGCAGTGGAACAAAATAGATGCAGTTACTGCTGTCACAGAATTTATCTCTAGTGAGGAAATCAATTGTTAAGGAAGTAATTACAATAAAGGGTGATGAGAGCTAACAATTCTTGCAACACAGTTTTCAGAATTCTCTGCCCATGTCATGTCATGAAAAACACCTGTATAGCCATAGAAAGGAATTCTTTGCTCTCTGAAGTATTTTTGGATCTATCCAGATACAGTTATGAGTGAGGAAAGGTAGTTGGCTTTTCAAGAAGAACTCCCACAGAGGTTTCAGACTGGAGTGGTCATGTGACTGACAGCAATAAAGGTTTCAGTTAAGCCAGGGTCTGGCTGGGACTTTTTTGCTTTTACAAAACACAAAGGATCTAATTCTCTCTAATAAGCAGAGCTACCAACAGCAGTCTGTACAATAACTTTTAGAAACCTGACCTTGTGACCCAGAAGCCATCCCCTGAAACCGCTGCACCCGCCTCCGCCTTCTCCCCATCACTCAATAAACGTCTAGCCTGATCTATTGTCCCATGGAAGAGAAGGCCCATGAAATAATTAACAATCCATTCTCTGTTCTGCAATACTTACTCCAAACGTGAAGCATTCAGGGGCTCTGGAGAGACTAAGCAAAGATGATGTTCTTACCAGGTGATTAGATGACAAAGAGCCCAATGCCAATCTTCCGGAGCACTGTTGAATGCAGACTATACCTCAGCATTCCTGGAAGCAGCATAATTAAGAGCTGGCCCTTATTAATGGACTAACTCTTCCCATCCTAAAGGCTTGTTTGGTTACAACAGGACTACTAAAAAAGGATTGTGACTTTGACTTGTTTTGAGTCTATTGAAAGACATTTAAAATTGTGGGGAGAAGCTTCAGGGCTCTGTTCTCCCACAAAAATTTTGAACAACTGGCAAGAACTTGCAGAAACATCTTTTAAAGCTCCAGAGGACAGTTAAAAGACTGCAGTACAGGGCAAGCACTGAATCAAGAAAAAGGCCACTTAAAAGTGGTAGGATCTGCTAAGGCCCTGGCTGGCCCCTCCTCCACCTCTCACCACCTCAGTGTGGAGCCAACGCCCACTCCCAGTGCAGATCCCTGGTTCTGGTTCTGGAGGGAGCAGAGTAACCTTCGTGTGCATACTGGGAGCATGTATATGTGGCTCAATCTGTCTGGTGGTGGCCTGAGGGACTCATTGTTCCAGAGCTTATCTTGCATGTGGAAGGTGGCTCACCAAGCTTTACAACAAGTTGTGCTGCCTGCAACAGGGATTGCTGGCTGTAGGACATGCAGTGCAGTGCCTGGCACCATAAGGAAACTATCTCTTAAGGAAAAAGGGACATTTGGTCCTATATAAATAGGGGAACTCCACAGGTCTCATGTGAATGGCCAAGACAAGGCACATGCAGAGAAAGGACCAGGTAGGTACCTACACTTTGGCCTAGAGCTATTCTCTAAATTGATTGTATGGATAAACCCTGAAAGGGAACACTAGCACAGACCCTTTTGCAAAGGCTGGGAAAGGCATTTTCTTTTTTTTTCCTTCATCTTCATTTTTTATTAGCTCCTGGCAATCACGGAAAGCTCTGCCATAATACTAGCTGGATATAAGCTTAAGGAAGAGGTTCCTCAGAGTCTAAATACCAGTAATATATTATAATATCAAGATATCCAGATTTCAACAAAAGGTCCTAAAACATAAAAAGAAACAGGAAGCCATGGCCCAGGCAAAGAAGAAGATTAATGTATTGGAAACCATCAATGAGTAGGACAAAACCTGGGACATACCAGACAAAGACTTTTAAAAAATGTTGCTAATTATGCTCAAAGAGCTAAAGGAAAACATGAAAAAAATAAAGGAAATCAAGAAAAACAATAGATGAACACAAATAGTGTAATAAACAGAGAGATGAAAATTATGAAAAGGAACCAAGTAGAGTTGAAGATGATAATAATAAAAATTAAAAATTCCCTAGAGAGATTCAACAGCAGATTGGAGCTGGCAGAAGAAAGAATCAGTGAACTTGAAGGTAAGACCATTGAAATCATTCTGTTTGAGAAATGGAAAGAAAAAGAATGAAGAAAAGTGAACAGAGCCTGTGGAACCTCTGGGACACTATCCAACATATCAATATACACTGTGTGGGAGTCCCAGAAGGAGAAGAAAGAGAGAAAGGGGCAGAATGAAAATTCAAAGAAATAATGGCTGAAATTTTCCCAAAGTTAATAAAAGGCATGAATATATAATATCATATTATAATGAAACTGCTTGTGGCAATTTGACATTATTTATGAATTCAAAAAAAAGATATAGATTATGTTTGTAAATTGGTCTGTTCCTCTAGGTATGATACCTTTTGATTGATTTAAATTAAAAGGTTTTAAGTTTACTTAATTAAATCAATTCAGGGCCTTTGATTCTACCATGTCAGTAGGGCAACTCAGGGTTGAGTCCCCCGCTCCCTTGGGCTATATAATCAGACACTCAATCAAGAAGACACACAGGAGAAGATACAGAAGAAGAGAGAAAGATCTTTGTCATTTTTGATCCTGGAGCCCCAGGGGAGAGCTGAGCCATTTGCCTGATAGGTTGCAACTGAAGAGACTAGAGCCCTAAGCAGCTGAGAAGACCCTGAAAGAAATGAACCCTCTAGCCTACAGCTGAGATTGGAAGAAGCTGGGCCCACGGAGCCTTAAGAGGAAGAGGAAGGCTGAAGCCTCGCAGAGATTGGCAACCATCTTTCTTCAACATGTGGCAACAGACTTTAGTAAAAAAATACCTCTTATGGTATCTTGAGTTAGACTCTTTAGGGTCTTGTAACTGCAAGCTTTTACCCAAAATAAATACCCTTTATAAAAGCCAATAGATTTCTGGTACTTTATATCAGCACCCCTTTGGCTGACTAATACACTGTCCAATGGCAAAGATTAAGAGAATTCTAAAAGTTGCAAGAAAGAAGTAACATATCACATACAAGGAAGCCTCAGTAAGACTGTGATGATTTCTCATCAGAAACCATGAAATCTAGAAGGCAGGGGAATTCCATATTTAATGTGCTGAAAGCAAAAATTTGCCAGTAAAGAATTCTATATCTGACAAAATTCTCTTTCAAAAATGAGGGAGAGATAAAACATTCCCAGATTTTAAAAAGTTGAGAGAATTCATCACCATGGCCATACAAGAAATGTCTAAGGGAATTCTGCAAATGAAAGGAAAGGAAATAGACAATAGATCAAAATTGTATGAAGAAATAAAGATCTCCAGTGAGGGTAACAACCTGGGTAAATATAAATGCCATTAATATTGTAATTTTTGGTTTGAAACTCCACTTTTTTCCTTCTATGGGGTCTAAAGGGGCAAATGTATAAAATGCTATGAAAAAATCAGTGGATTTGTACTCAATGTATAAACATGTAGTTATGACAAGAACTACATAAAAGGGGGCACAGAGGGGTGTGGGAACATAGTTTATGTATGCTATTGAACTTAAGTTGATATCAAAGGAAAAACGATTGTTAGAGATTTAGGATGCTAACTTTAAGCTCCACGGTAACTACAAAAACTTTCAGAGAATATTCAAGCTCATAGAGACAGGAATTAGAGTGGAGGTTGGCAGGGAGGAGGGATGGGGAGTTAATGCATAAGGGGTGTAAGTTTATGTTTGAGAAGATGGGAAAATTGTAGTAATGGATGGTGTTGAGGGTACCAAAATATTGTGAATGTGATTAATCCCATTGAATGGTATGCTTGGGAGTAGCTGAATATATATATATATATATATATTCCTACATTTAAAGAAAAAAGAAAGAGCAACTAAAGAGACAATGACAATTAAATGCTATACATGATCCTGGATGGCATTTAGCAAGGGAGGAGAAAAACATCAAAGGAATATTATTGGGACATATGAAAAAATTGGAATTTAGTCTGAAAATTTTATATCAATGTTAAATTTCTTGCACTTAATAACTGCATTAAGGTAATTACATAAGTGAATGCCCATGTCCTTAGAAAATGTACGTGGGAGTATTAAGTGTTCAAGGAGCATGATGTATACAACCTACACTTATGTGTTTAGAAAATGGATTGATAAATTGATAAATAGATACATAGATGGATATACAGATAGAAGGATGTGGCAAAATGTTAAAATTGGTGGATCTTAGTATCTGGGGGTTATACTGGAGCATGAGTATGTTAGAGTTCTCCTGTATGGGATTTGTATTATTTCTGTAAGTTCTTTTTGTAAATTTGAAAGTACTTCAAAATAAAAAGTATTTTTTAAAAAATTGTGGTTTATGCTAATGTTCCTAGTTGCAAGAGAATGGTTTAGCAGCCAATGCACCACCATGGTAACATTTTTTTAAAATGCGCTTTGTTTGTAGGCTAGAGGAGCTCTTTGCTTTCAATCTGTCATTACAGAAGTTTCTGAGCAGTAAATTTGATTTGTGGGAAACAGGAGGAGCCAAGGTTTAGAATTCTAAAGGGAAAACTTGGGCTTTGTTTGGTCCACAATGCCAAGACTGAGAAAAACCACATGGGCCATGGCCAGGGTATGATGGAGAAAGTGGTCTGGGTTGGATTAGAGAGTTGCCTGGAGCAGCTGGATGCATCCAAATAGAGGAAGGGAGCCACAGGCCAGGACCATCAGAATAACATCCATCTTCAGAGCCATAGTCGAGTGCTAGGCCACAATAAAGAGGTGAGGCAAGAGGTCAGAAGCTAGGATACAAGGACAAGGAGGCAGTAAAAACAATGATATGGGCATGGCTTCTAGAGACAGGCTACATGGGTGTAAATTCTGGCTTTCCCACTGACTTGCTGATTAACTTTGGGCAGTTGCTTAACTGTACTGTGTTTCTGTTTTATCATCTGTAAAATGAAGGGAGACTAATACTACCTGCATATGCTTTTCATTTACCCGTTTGGTTTTAGAGCTATTTCTCACCCTTCCCCTGCTCTGTTTTGTATTGCAAGAACAGTGTCCCTGTAGGCTGCATTCCCCAGGTGCCTGAATCAGCAGATTCCCAGCTAAGTTTGGTCAATAGGAGGCACTGGCAGAAGATTGGAGAGGAAGAAGAAGGGAAAAGCCAGGGTATTCTCGCCACCTCCACCCCTACGATCTACCTTGAGTAGGTTCTTGGCAGCTCAGACAGGTTACTGGCAGCAACTGTGGCAGTGGCTCCTACTGGACAGTCCCTTACTCCATTGTCTCAGCCCTGACTGTAATTCCAGCCCCGTACTATTAGAAATATAATGCAAACCATATGTGTAATTTAAAATTTTCTAGCAGTCACATTAAAAAATGTACAAGAAACAAGTTAAATTCATTTTGAGAATGTATTTTAGTTAACTCAATATATCTAAAATATTATCATTTCCATATGTCCTCAATATAAAAATATTTATGGGGTATTTTAGATTTTTTAAAATTTCATACTAAGCCTCCTAAACCTGGTGTGCATTTTAGACTCACAGAACGTCTCAATGAGGACTAGCCACATGTCGAGTGCTCAATAGCCACATGTGGCTAGTGGTCACCATTTGGACGGTGAAGTCTAGCCCCTGCCAAATGGCCATAGTTCTACATTCTGGTCATATCACCTCCTCTCATTCTCCCTCCTGACATTAGGTGAGTTGGGGCTTCCTGATGTTGATAATCGCTGCTCAGGTTTTCAATCAGCCATGTAACCAATTGCCGGTATTGAAATAGTAAATGCTCAATAGAAAATAAAGGTCTGAAAAAAGCGTAAGACAGCTGGTCAGTAAGAGCAGATATGATTAAGAGATTAAAGATGAAACCACAGTGACATTGCTACCCCACTACTCTTGGGACCATCTCCAAATAGCACCTTGAGCTATTTGAGTCTTTATGGCCTGTTTGGGTACCCTTCTGCTGCCACCACACAGAGAAAAAGAGTCTCAGAAGAGAGGAAGAGATACTTCTCCAAAATACCCATCTTCTATGAATGAGCACTTTTGCCTTACACTTCTTTGAGAGTATCACCCTCACTCTGGCCTTACTGGAGGAGCACATAGGTGATTTAGGCAGTAATCTCAAAATATTTTTACCACAGCCAGGCATGTTCTGTGAGCAAATTGCCTAAGGCAAAGCTGAGAAAAGATCATGAGTTTTTAAATCAGACAGAACAGGATTCAAATTCTTGCACTACCACTTTTTGGACATATAACCACGGGCAAGCCACAGACACTCTCTGCACCTCAATTTCCTCAGGAGTGATAACGCTTAGAGGGTCGTTGTAAGTATTAAATAAAACATATGTGTAAAGTAAGTGGCTTTCACAACTCCCAGAAGAGTGAAGGTCAAGAAGCCAAAACAAGTAATCGTGAGTTATTAAACCTCCTGGCTGCTGGGGAAGGGCTCCCCTCCCCCACCCTCGAGATATTAAGCGAGGGTAAAACTCCTGGCGAACTGTATGTAACCGAGAGGAGAGCAGACATCTTCCTCCTTTAGATATATATGGAACAGGAAGGTACTCCGAGTCATCTAAGAGGGTACTAGACAGATAGGCAAGCCAGGGGAAAATCGTGGGTTGCTTGCCGCACACATACCCGGCCCTCAGGGCAGATAGACTAGATAGAGTCCCTGGCCCCCTGCTCCAAACGGGAGTGTGACGGCAGATCCCCTGCGAGGAAGAGGGGTTTGGGAGGGTGGAGAGTGATTTCTTTGTGCTGAGATTAGCCAGCTGGACCCCCCTTGAATATTGGAAGGGAACCCGACTTGACAGGGAGAGGGGAAGGGGATCTCCTCAGGCAGGCGGTCACACTTAGCCACCCTAGATAAAGAGAGGAATTACATCAGAGAGGAAGCGGAGACAGGAGACTGATCAGCACCACTCAGGCGGACTGCAGGCAATCTAACCTGCCTGAGGGAAAAGGGGCAGATAACTTTCTGAAAGGCTAGTTTACCTAAGGAGGCAGAATTGTTCAGTGGAAGAATTCCTGCCCAGTATTCACTAGGTCTCTGGTTTGATACCCAGCTCTTCTTTGAGAAGTGGCCCATAAGGTTATCAGGCGTCCAGCTGAAACTTAATGACAGGGAACGTATAGGCATTCTCTTTGTATTACCTTTTCTTGGACATCTTTTTTTTTTTTTTTTTCAAAAAAGAAAGTTTCCTTTTTAAAAAATTCCCTTATTTTACTCAATAAAACCCAGTTCAAAGCCTGCAGAGGGCAGGCTGCAAGGTGAGTGATTGATGAACAACAGCAGCCTGAGAGGATCCTTCAGGGTCTAAGAGAGGACTGCTTTTCTGTGTTTATTTTATTACTTTTTTTCCCTTCTGTCTCCTTTTTTAAAATGAGTCACTACTGTCTTGTTTCGTGCTTGCTGTGTATCTCCCTCTTTTGTTTCTCTGCTTGTTTGTTTATCTTCTTTTTCTTTTGTTTACTGATTTACTCTCCCTACAATATTTCTTTTCTCTCCATCTTTATATCTTTTGTTTTCTGTTGTTGTTCTTTCATTCAACCTCTTTTATTTGGTCTCCAACTTTTCTTGTTTTTATTTCTCTCTCTCTTTTTTTCTCTGCTTACTTTCTTTTTTCTTTTTCTCTTTTCTCTTTTCTTTTCCCCTCTTCTTGCAATTCCAGTCTTTTAATTCATTCTATATACTTTCACTATTCTGTTTCTTGTTTCATTGTTTCTATTCCACTTTTCTAATCTTATTCCTCTGTGCTTCTTACTCATGTTAATTTTTCAATTTCCTAGGTCTTGTACAATTCCTCTTGTACCTTTCATTATTATTATTATTATTACTACTATTTATTTTTCTCTTCTTATGTCTTTCATTTTCTCTGGTCTTAATTTTTTTCATTCAAAGAAACATAGACAGCAACAGGGAATAGAATGAGAGGAATGAAGTGTCAAAGTGAAACCTTACCACACACACAAAAATAACAAAATAAAACTATAGAATAGAGAGAGAAGTTAATCAACTGAATAAACCCATCAAGATAAACAGATGCCAAAACACCAACAAAAAACTACAAGCTTACTATTATAGGGTGCTTAAGAGTTGCCTCCTGGGAGCCTCCTTGTTGCTTAAATGTGTCCTCTCTCTAAGCTGCACTCAGCATATAAAAACATTACTTTCCCCCCAGCATGGGACATGACTCCTTGGGGATGAGCCTCCCTGGCACTGAGGGATTACTACCAAGCACCAACTAGCAATGTAACTGGAAAAAGACCTTGAACAAAAGGGGGAAAGGGTAAAGACAAATGAGTTTATATGGCTAAGAGTCTTTAAAGTGAGTTGGGAGGTCATTCTAGAGGTTACACTTCTGCACATCTCAGCAGGATCTCTGACTGCCAAAGTAGATACTACCTTGAATAGTGGGGATCCTGAGGGCTCTGGAGACATCCAGACACTACAGTCTAGCTCAGGAGTTTGGTGCTATATCTACTTTGGAATTTGTGCTCCCCAGTTTGGTGCTTTGCCTACTTTGGAATTTGTGCTTCCCAGTGTGACAGAGTTGGACTCAGTTGTGGTTTCCCTACACATAGCTCTCTTGTCCTTCTACCTGAACCTATAATTAGTACTAGAGTTGATAGATGTACATCCAAGAGACTTAAATCTTTGGGCTTTCCGTGTGCCAGTTGGGCCCTGAATCTCAATGGAGTTGTAACACTTAATCTCTAGTTCATTGGACTCACCCAGGACAACTAACATGGAGGTGATGATGGACAGCGACCATACCAAGGAACCGAGAGAGTCTAAAACTGCAATCAAGAGAGTCCCATCCATCTGCCATATGGGACTTAAGGCCTCTCTCAATTAGAGATGGAGTGGGCATCACCATCCCAGAATCCTCAGGACTGGGAAATGAACTATGAACTAGAGTTGACTTACTGGTATTCTACTATAGACTTATTGCGATTCTAGCAATGGAAAAACTTATATCACTGATGTGGAGGCAGTGGCCACTGGAGGTTCTGAGGTCAGAGAGAGGGAAAAACAGGTGTAATATGGGGACATTTTTGGGACTTGGGAATTGTTCTGAATGACATTGCAATGACAGATACAGGCCATGATAAATCTTGCCATAACTTACAGATCTGGTGGGTGAAAGTGTAAACTACAATATAAACTTTAATCCATGCTTAGTGGCAATGCTCCAAAATGTGGTCATCAATTGTAATGAATGTATCTCACTAATGAAGGATGTTGTTAATGTGGGAAAATGTGGCAGGTGTGGGGAGTGGGGTATGTGAGAATCCCCTATATTTTTATGTGACATTTGTATAATCTAAGTATCTTTAAAAAAATTAAAAGATTAAACAAAAAAAAATAATAAAGTAAGTGGCACATTGCCTGACTTAGGATAAGTGCTTAACAAATACTATTTTCTAGCTCTCCTTCTCCTAGTTAAGTTATAGATGTATTCTTGACCTCATGTTACTCAGTTTATATAACTTGGACTAAAATAGTTCTCATTCTTCTCAAGGCTGCCAATGCTTTATCACTTGTTGGCCATTTATTCTTCCTTGCTTGTTTGCCTCCGTGTCCAGGACAGAGGTGCTTAGCACATCTCTTTGGATCTTTGGCAAAGGGCGACCCTTTTCTGTCCATGCCTTGGTGAGGGCAACTTATGTCATCAGGTAGGGAGAGTGAAGGTGGGCTTGGACTCCATCTGAGCCAGTGAGCCCCAATTCACCTAATGTCAGGAGGGAGAATAAGAAAAGATGGCATGACCAGAACATAGGCCCAGTGGAGTACAGAAGCAGGAATCCCAGGTGGTGGTCACTTTGCAAGTGAGATTAGAGGCAGCAAAGTGGTGCAAGGTAGTCTGGCTTAGCTGGAGCTGGACTCCAGACAGTAGCTGAAGACCCTGGAGCAGGGTCCATCTTTTAGGGAATAGGACTAATAAGGGAACAACAAGGAGTCATGGCTCTAGCCAAGTGAGCTGCAGGTCAGGGCAGGCTGCTCTGACAAGCAGTTCTGTAGTGTAAATATGGAACTGAGGTGGTTACATAGATTCATGGATTGGTAATACATGGCAGTGAATGGGACTTGGGTATGATTGTGTCTCAACTTAGTGTAGAAAAACTAATTCCAGGCCCTATCAGCTGGCAGGGCTGAGTCTAATAGGACCCTGCCAGGTGCAGGGGCTGTGTCGGTGATACTTATAATTTCAAGGGCTAGGAGAACACTTCTATTCCTGCCAGACCTTCTGTACTGAACAATCACAGAGAGTGTCATTCCCACAGCCGTGTTTTCTCATTAAACTACCCTATTTTATAGCCCTTGCTAATGAGCCAGCCCTAGGCAGCCATGCTGTATGCCACATGATCCCACCTTTACCTCCCTCCCCATCCAGACACTACATCTTATTAAATAAAAGGTGGATACCTGGCCTGAAAGCAACCTCTCATTAGACTAGCCATTAGCCTTTAAGGTGGTCTGGCACAGATAGCTCTACCCAACAAGAATAAGCTATATGTGTCAAGTTCTCACTATTGGAAATAGAATAATATAGCAAAGGGCGTCTAAAGTGTGAAAGGTCCAAAGCAGAAGTGTTATGAGGGTCTGTATTAGTCAGCCAAGGCAGCGCTGATGCAAAATACCAGAAATCAGTTGTTTTTTTTTATAAAGGGTATTTATTTGGGGTAGAAGCTTACAGTCAGAAAGCCATAAAGAGTAAATTACTTCTCTCACCAAAGTCTGTTGCCACGTGTTGGAGCAAGATGGCTGCCGACTTCTGCAAGGGTTCAGTCTCCCTCTTCTTAAGGCTCCATGGTCCCAGCTTCTTCCAATATCAGCTGTAGGCTGGGATAAGGCTCATCTCTCTCCCTGAGGCTCATTTCTCTCTGGGCTCAGCTGCTCCATTCTCTCCACAACGTCCACAAGGTCAGCTGTAGACTATCAGGTTCTCTCTCTTCCCGGGGCCTCTGCCAAGTCTATGGAGCCATCTCTATCCCTCTGTGCTCTTCTCCTGTGTGTTTACTTCTTAGGGTTTCAGCATCCAAAAACTCCAACTAACTCCTTTGCCATGCAGTTTTCTCTGTGAGTCCCTGCCCACCAAGGGCCTACTGATGTGGCCCAATCAAAGCCTTAATCATTATTTAATCAAATAAAAGTGAAACTTCTAAATTTAATACAATTGAATACACCCAGAGGAACAGACTAATTTACAAACATAATCCAATATCTATTTTTGGAATTCATAAATAATACCAAACTGCTATAGGCTCCATGAGCAAACTGAAGTCATGAAGAAGCAGGAACCATGAGTGAGCTTAAGGTATGCAGTAGGGAAAAAAAGAGAAACATAAAAGGAGATGGGAAGCCAGACAGAAGTGAGAGAAGTAAGAAAGCGTGCAATGAGCAGATTATAAATGAGTTGAGTTAATGATAGAGCATAGAGAATAAGTCCAAGAATTCCTGCTATCAAGGTTCCCAGAGCTGTCTTTGATCCACTTCCACTGTTCATAAGGCCTGGTATATGGTCAGTTAAGGGATGGCTAGCTGCAATCATAAATAACCCTGCATTCTCAGTGGTTTCACACAATAAAAGTTTCTTACCTGCTTCAGTCTAATTCAGGTGCTCCCAGTAAAGTACCCTTTCATATGTGGTCATTCAGTGACTCAGGTTCCTTCCATCTTTTGCCTTTGCTTTCTTCTAGGTCATTGAATGCTTTCCATTTAGCCAGTGGATGGGGACAGAGACCATGAAGAAGGCACATCTCCTTTTTAACCACTTTGTCCCTGAAATGACACACATCAGTTCCCCCACATTCCATTGGTGAAAAGTAGACTCATGGCTTTATCTAGGTTCAAGGGGGCTGGGAAATAGAGTCCCTGGCTGGGCAGCCACTTTCCAAAAATGCTTCTTCATCATGGAAGGGGACCACCAATGTTTGTCAGCTGACCTTCCCTTCTGTAGCAGTTTGGCAGTTTGACATAGTTATGAATTCCAAAAATAGATATTGGATTATGCTTGTAAACTGGTCTGTTAATCTGGGCATGATTGAGTTATGATTAGGGCGTTGACTGGGCCACTGCAGTAGGGCATTGAGTCCTACCCCTTGGTAGGTGGGGAATCAAATATAAAAGGCATGGCAAAGGACAGAGTTGGAGTTTTTTGAGTTGGAGTTCTGATGCTGAGTGTTAATGCTGGAGCCCAGGAGAGTAAGCACACAGACGACCTTGGTCGTGAGGAAGGAGAGAAGGCCCCGGGAAAAGAGAAGAGTGGTTCACCTGATGGTTCACAGCTGGCCTTGTGGAGAGAGGCAAAATCTAGAGAGCCTCATAGTCTACAGGTGGCCTTGTGGAGGAAACAGAGGAGCTGAGCCCAGAGAGAAATGGAGCCTGGGAAGAGAGGAACCCAAGAACCCTGAACCCTGGCAAATGTTGGCAGCCATCTTGCTCCAACACATGGCAACAGACTTTGGTGAAGGAAGAAACTTATGCTTTATGGCCTGGTAACTGTAAGCTTCTACCCCAAATAAATACCCTTTATAAAGACCAACAGATTTCTGGTATTTTGCATCAGCACCCCTTTGGCTGACTAATGCACCTTCTATAAAGTTCTTGGATTCCCTTGAACTACACCTCTTGTATCTTTACAAAACCCTCCCTTCCCTCATACCCCTTTCTTGAGCTAGGCTGTGTAAGTCACTCTTCTTCCCATGTTCTAGTGTTCAGGTCCCCTGTCATCACATCTAAACAAGACGAATGATCATGCCTCTCATTTCCTGGGCTCTTCTGGCACCTTGGGTCTTGGTTCTCATTATTCCGTCATGCTGGAAAATTAGAAACCCCCAGACTCTGAAGATAGCTTTCACAAAATCTTGGTTGTTCCAGGGTCCCCACAGCATGAAGAGAAGTGCCTTTGAAGAGTATGGAGCAGCATTGCTGTGTGAACAGAAGTACTCTCATTCCAAGTTCCTCCTCCTGTGTCAAGCTAGGTTTTGTGTGTTCTGGGATGTGCTAACTTGGGAGAAACCTAAGAATAGAAACTCTATGCTAGCCTTGACACCTTATATGGGCCACTTTCAAGTCCATGCTGATATTGGGGTTTTCTGCCATTTGCATCTCAGTTTTGTACCCAGGCCAACCCTGGGAGAGAGAAAGAGGGAGGCTGAGGAAAGGTCATGAGGTTGAGGTTCCCTACATGAGTAGGGGGAAAGTTGGGTGGGAGACCCAGTAGCATGATGATCTTTAACAAAATTTTGGATAAAATTAAAACTTTTTACTTTCAAATCATTTTATTTTATTTATTTTTTATTTTTTATTTTTTAAGGTTTTATTTATTTATCCATTTATCCCCCCCTTGCTGCTTGTGCTCACTGGGTCAGCCAACCACGCCGTGCAGGCGGGCCTGCCCTCACCAGGAGGCCCCGGGAACCGAACCCGGGGCCTCCCATATGGTAAACGGGAGCCCCACCGATTGAGCCACAGCCGCTTCCCTCAAATCATTTTAAACAGTACCAGTGCAATACCATCATTTCATTAAAATATCAACAAAAAACAACAGCCAATATCAACTAGGAATGAAAGCTGATGAGAACCAGCAGATTTATCATGTAGCTCCATCAGAAAATATAAGGACATAAAATATGTCCTCTCGAATATGCATAATTCCAGTTTGAATGGCTTGAAAAAGATTGAAATAAAAAATAAAACACCTCCTGGTGCTTCTCAGATGACAACTTTGTTTTTATACCTAAAGGCTATTCTTGCAAAACATTTCTTCCAAAAACTCCCTCCCTAGGGTCATTCTAGAAGTCCCATTTCAGTCAGTTACATATTTGGATCGTCAAATGCAGATTAAATATATGGACATGCACAAGGCAGTGATATGAAGTAACTCCAGAGTAGTGCAAACACCATTGCTTAGAATTTGTTTTCCAACCCCCCTTTTGAGATTACTTGTGGTGGGCTCAGTGAGGACTCCTCTCATGTGAGTCAGGCTTAGCATTTCTTTATTGAGGGGCTTTCTTGGGTGAGTCCAAGCCAAAGTCCTTAGTGGCTATAGAGGGTCAAACCAGAAAACCCAGATACTAGATGCTCAGACTAGAGGCTTAAAAGTAAGGCTGCAAACCAGAGACAAAGCGTGGTCAGGATCCATGTGAAAGTGAAAACAGAATGAGATCAGCTTGCAGGGGAAGTAAGGAGGATTTGGGGCAAGTCTCAGGATTCATTTATCCACTCAATCATATATCCGTCAAATATTTATTAAACATCTATTATATACCAGGCATTGAACGTGACCTTACTGGTGGTTAGACGCATGAGTCAGCCTCATTTGAATGAGTAGATTCAAGCAAGGCAGCCTGAGTTTAAATCCTGGCTCAGCAATTTACTGTGTGACCTTAAGCAAATTATATAACCTTTCTGTGTGTCACTGTACCTTCTATAAAATGAGGGATAAAACAGAAACCTACCTCAAAATATTTCAATAAGAATTAAATGAGAATCTTGTAAAACACGCAACATCTGGCACTTAGTGCATGCAAATGTTTGTTAAATAACTAAAATAAAGTTGGAGAGGAACCCTGGAAACTGGGCATACAGTTGAGGGTGGAGTGGAGATTGGACTAAATGATTTTGTAATGTATGAAGGAATGGTCTGAAAAGCAAATGAGTGGCATAAAATAGATTTTAGCAATAATTTTCAAACAAGCAAGAAAATATATTCATTTTTAATTTTATTTATGTGCAGTATTTATTTCGTGCCCTGCTCTTTTTGCCACAAATGATTTTAAGTGGCTTATAACAAAAATAGTCACACTGAGCAAATAATAAAGAAAATAGAAATAGAAGGAGAAAATTCAGTCAAAGGAAAATGCCTCAAATATTACAACCATAAGGGTCAACATAATTGCTGTAGTTGAACTTCAAATTTGGTTCTCAGCTTTCTTGTGGTGAAGGCAAAAAAAGAAAACACAATAAATTGTATCATTCTAACAGTAACGGGGAAGCATACACATAACTGAATAGAAACCAAACTTTATTCATGAAATCATTCTAAAATAAATTTCTCACATCAGGCTTTATACGAGGGACTGAATTTGAACATAAGTTTGAAATCAAACAGATCTGGATTCAAATTCCATTTCCATTACCCATTAATTCTGTGATCTGGGGCACATAACTTAATCTCTTTGAGTCTATGAATCAACTGTAAAATGGGGGTAATAACAGCTCTTACCTCTCAGGGTTTCTGTGAGAAATGAATGAATAAAAAAACCCTTAATACAGTGCCTGGAGCATTCAAATCCCTGACTAAATGGAAGGTCTTCTCCTTCTCCATTTCCTCTTCTTCCTCTTTCTGTTTATTTTCTCCTTCTTTTTAATGTCCCCATTGTCCTCCTCCTCCTCTTCTTATTCCCACTGCCTGATACATTATATCTGAAACTAAATATACATTCTGGGTACATATAATGGCAGCAACAACAACAGATAACAAATATACAGCACTTATCATGTGCCAGGCACTATTCTAAGCACTTTCCATTCCTTAGTTAATTTAATTTCCGTGAAACAAAATCTAGTTCTACTATGTTGAAAGGTGAAAACCATATGAAGTATTTAAAGGAAAGTGTGTTACTGAAATTCAGTGAGCTATCAACAAAGAGATGGTGTCAACTGAGTTATGGGACTTATTGGGTGTTTTCTTAACAGGTAATTACTTTCTTATGGACTGATTTCTCCTTCAGCTAACAGGTAGAGTGGGACCCCAAAAGAGAAAGGAAGTCTGGGGTGGGTCTAAGCCTTATGAAGAAGGGCTCTTAATTTCCTTGGTTCTGCATTAATATCCAGACCTCCTCACTCAATCACAAACATAAAACTCAGAGGCCCAAACAGAGATATGATTCCAGAGAAATTTGTATCCTCTTGTCCATGAATGCTCTTTCCATCCCCAAGACCCGCTCAGTGCCCATGGATGAGTTTTAGAGAGTCTGGGAACCTTGTGACATTATATACAGCCCTGTGTGTATATGTGCATGTTCCTGGGGTGATTGTCAATATATTTCACTAGATTCTTCTAAGGGATCTGAGTTCCCAGAATGTCAGGAACTACTATTGTAAAGGAACCAAGGAGAAGACTCACATGTAGACAGTCCAGCTCACCAAAGTAGGAAGGATTACTCCTTGATATGGGGATTTTATGGAAGAGATTTTGAAACCATATATTATGTGTTTTGCAAATTTACAGTGGTTAGACTAAGACTTTGGAATTTGAGAATTTTGAGATCTTGATGTTGCCACTGCTTTCAAAATGGACAGGAAAATAGGTGACAGCTGAATCCATAGCTGTGAAATGACGACTTAGGGATACTCAGTAGATGGGAAAAAAAGCCAGTGGTCCGCAAATGTTAAAGGATGGGTGGAGGAATGACATAGCAACATATTCTATGTTTTAGACAGTATTTGAAATGCATATAATACATTCTTAAGAATTTAATTTCATAACAATCTTATGAGGAAGGTATTACAATTCTCTTCATTTTACAGGTGGGGCACTGGCACACAGAGAAATTAACAATTTGTAAATGGCATAACTGGGATTCAAATCCAGGCAGTCTGGCCCCGTGTTCTTAACCATTATACTATACTGCTTCACTCACTTGGCCACTGGAATGTACTTTCTCATTGGTACTTGTCTTGCATGAGTATGTCTTAGCCTATAAGGACAAGACATGAGCCTTCACATATCTTTGGGATCCCCTCTCAAACTCTCACAGTGCTATGAGCATCTAATAGACCCACGAAAAATACTTATTGAATGAGTGGCCTGGGTCACAGACACAATGGGCAGCTGTGGAGTTATTACAAGTGGCCTGTGACCCCTTAAAAGGACACAGAATGTTGTCTGATAATGAACTATACAGTGTTATCCATTACACATGCTACAATTTTTCACAGGTATGCAGATCCCCTTATTAATAAAATACAAATTCATTTGAAAACATTACTGAATTCCTAGTAGATTTGTGTTATTATGAATTGTCTTAGTCAATGGATACTTAAGGTACAACTATTACTATTTTTTATGTTTTTATAAAAGAGTCATATTTAAAGTGCAATTAAGCACTGAGTTGAGTGCATGATTTATTTACTGCACTCACTACATGTCACAAGACAACTGGGGGCTATGCTCTATGTCATCTCACTCCGGGATACAGGTTGATGCAACAGCCACCATTTGGAACTTTGCCAGTTGTCGTGGCACAAAGAAAAGGCACACTTAAAATTTCTGCCAGGAAGTGACACACATTTCTTCCATGAACATTCCATTGACCAAAACGAGTTACATTGCCACGCCTTAGTTCAGGTGGGTGGAGAAGTGTCAACCTACCATGTGCTTAGAAGAAAAACTAGAAATACTTGGAGACCAGTGCTAATTTTTATTACACACGTGGGCTTCACTTTACACAATGGCTGGATGGAAAGTAAGTTGGTATAAATAGAGTCAACTTCCAAATCATCCAGAAGTGTTTACTCTTTGAAAAGAATCCCAATAGCTCGTCATTTATGTAATAAAGCATTATGCAATTCATAATGCAAATGGTCAAGTCTTTCATTTATTCCATCCTCTTTTAAATATAGACTTTTGTAGGGTTTGCACCCATAGACAATTTTTTTTAGAAGAAGATGTATTGAGACCTCCAGGCAGAAATGTCAGTATGAAGGAGGTAAAGGAGGACTAAAAGAAGGGGAAAGGGAAGGGTGTACCACTTATTATGCTCTTTACTGTTGTCATCATTGACTGATCATTGGCTCTGTCCAGGCAATACAGTCCAGATTGTGTGGATTTGCAAGGAGAATCTTTCTGTGACTCAGACATCAGCTTCATGCATTGTCAGTGTAATATGAATTTGACTTTTTAAATATTACTCAAAAGTTCTGCTAGTAACCATAGACAGTGGTGAGGTCTGTAACTATGCTTTTTATCCCTCTCTTTTATCTCTGAAATGAAAAATAAATAAAGGCAAGGATAAATATGCCTGGGTCTAAAGAGTGAAAAATGGTTTAAGTCCGTCTAGTTAACCATGGACTAGTTAGATCAGTCCATGTTAATCTGGTCTGATTAACACGGACTATTCAATATGGAGAGGGCTCTAGCCAAGACAATTAATAGATTTATTTGTTCATCCCAGGAATATTTATTGAACATCTATTATATACATGTATACAAATTAATACATATTTTCAGCACTGCCTTAATGCTTGAAATACATGGATGAGCCAAACATGGACCTTGCCCTCTTAGAGCTTATTGTCATTGTTAGTGGGTTGAAACTTGTGAAGTTTCTGATGTTTATCCATTTTTGGAGGCCTGTAAAAATGGCAACATAATATGAGTCAAGCTAATATTTCTCTATTCTAATCATTTTAGGAAAAGGTTTCTAACCTGATATTTTTCTTTCTGAGTCACCTTTACCTGCATGTTTGAGTAAGTATTCATTTAACTGATAAAGAAAGAACGTGTCTCTGGGCATATGTTAACTTTAGGGCTTATGATCAAATTCTCAAGCAAAATATGCATGCATATGTCACTTCTGTCCTGTGAAAATTTGAGGCTTCCTTGATAAACATCAACTTGTTGGTAGATATGAAAAGGAAACTCACCACGTCTTCTGCACAATTTGATTTTTAAATATGACTGTTGTGGTTTATATTATTATAAGAAGAAGGCATTAATGCATGGGTGTGCTAAGAGCATGGTCTGGAATAAAAAGATTTGGGTCTGAATCTTAACCTGCTATTTACTAGCTGTGTGGCCTTGGGTGAGTCACTTATTCTTAAATCTCTCTGAGTTTCAGTTTCCATATCTGTAAAATGGGGGCACTAATTCCTATCTCATTGGGTTGCAGTGAAGATTACGTGAAATAATGGATGTGATAGATGCATAGTAAATATGAAGTTGTGCTTGAAATTTTCCATTTCCCTCTCTTCCATTCTCTGCCCTGCTTTGTGTCCTGGAAGCCTGACCAGTGTGGACTGCATCAATGGGCTCCCCTACCTTCTAGCTCTTTGGTTGGGTTTTGGCCAATAAGGGAAAGGAAATCAGAAGGGCAGATGACAGAGACTGTGTGGTATTTATGTGTTTTTCTGTTTCCCTTCCTACTGGGGCATGGTTTGGCAGGGACTGTGTTCCTCTACCTAAGGCCACAGCTGCTGTCAGGTAGCCCCTTTGCCTTGGCTCCAGCTCTTGCCATCTCTGGATGCTTTGCTGTCCCTGGTTGATATCTCTACATCCTACCCACACTCTTGGATTAAATTTACTTTCAATTACTCTTTTTGAGCATGCCGTCTGTTTTCCTGTCAAAGCCCTTCCTGATATATAAGTGCTCAGTTAATTATAGTTTTGGGGTACATTTTGAAATAAAACACTCTCCTATCTTATCAAGGTGAGAGTGATAGAGGATGATATCACCAAGGTAGAAGTAAAAGTTAAAGTCTGACATGGGCCACAGTCAGGTTGCCTAGAGAATAAGAGCAAGTACAGTCAATGGTCATGTTCATAATCATATGCTGAGGAAGCACCAAGGGACACTTACATATGAGCAAGACAAGTTGGAGACTCCAAATCCATGGTTACTCTATGTCTAGCTACATTTTATTCTAGTCTTAGTCTAATTCAACTAGAATAAGAGAGGATATAGAGGTGATATAATGTAGTAATTAAGAGCAACCTTACATCAGAGGGTTGAAGTGAGGAGTCATTGAATTAATGGACATAAAATACCTAGAAGAGTTCTTGGTACATGAGACCCACTTGGCAAATATTAAATGAAATAATTGGAAGTCATATGCTCAGGAAGCCTGAAGATCTAAGATTATTTTGAGAAAAAGGACCACTAGCTCAGACAGGGATTGGCAGTAGGTTGAAATCCTACCAAGGAAAATCAGACCTTGTCTCAATACGTCTCCTTCTACAGATGTGGCACCATGGCTCTGGAGTTTGGTCAGCTCTATGATCATTTTAGGAAATTATCTGATGAAGTGGGCCTTTGGGTCTTTCCAGGTGGCACCTTGGCCTAGACTTCAGGTTTCATGGGAACATACATGATATATTACATGGTGGGAAACACTGGACTTTTGAAAGTCCTGGAATATCTGGTGAAAAGCTCTTACAGAGATGACTGTGTCCACCAAGAGAAACTTTATGGCACAGAGTACTTGAACTCAAGTGTCTTCAGCAAGAGCATAGAGATTTCATGATTCCCCTCCTTGGTGCAGTCTGGGGATGGCAGGGAAATCAGTGAAGCATCTCTGGGCTTGAGGAGGGGGTGGATCTCTGCTGAAGCTGCTGGAAAAAATATGTGCTTTACCTCTTGTCCTGTGGCCCTTTATATGCCATATAAAGTAGATAAGGCAGTTATATTAGTCAGCCAAAGGAGTGCTGATGCAAAATACCAATAATTGGTTGGTTTTTATAAAGGGTATTTATTTGGGGTAGAAGCTTAGTTACCAGGCCATAAAGCATAAGTTTCTTCCTTCACCAAAGTCTGTTGCCATGTGTTGGAGCAAGCTAGCTGCTGATGTTTGCCAGGGTTCAGGCTTCTTGGTTTTTCTCTTCCCAGGGCTCCATTTCTCTCTGGGCTCAGCTCCTCTGCTTCCTCCACAAGGTCAGCTACAGACTATGAGGCTCTCTAGGCTTTGCCTCTTTCCATGAGGCCAGCTGTGACCTGTCAGGCGAATGGCTTGTCTCTCTTCCCGGGGTCCTCTCTCCTTCCTCACGACCAAGCCCCTCTGTATGCTCTCTTTCCAGGGCTCCAGCTCAAGACTCCACATTAGAACTCCAACTCAAAACTCCAAATCTGTCCTTAGCCATGTCTTTTATCTTTGATTCCCCACCCACCAAGGGATGGAGCTCAACACCCTACTGATGTGGCCCAATTAAAGCCCCAATCATGACTTAATCATGCCCTGATGAACAGACCAGTTTACAAGCATAATCCAATCTATTTTTGGAATTCACAACTATATCAAATTGCCACAGTAGGTATCATGAACCTTATTTTATAAACGAGAAAATTGAGGCTTGTAACGATACAAGTTAAAAGTAGAGGAGCTGAATCGGAACCAGATTTGTCTGACAGTTCAACTTTCTTTGGACTACATGATACTGTTCACTCCTCTGATTGGGTTTCCATGATATGGCTTTCAGAAAAAAGTCAAAAGCAGATAAAAGACATACACCAAGGGGAGGGAGCATGGTAAACCAAGAACCTTTCAATGACTAAATAGATGTACTCAGAATGCAGAAAGTCCAGACAGTCTCTATTCCCAGGACTGGAAGTAGTTTGATTATGACTGGTAACACCTGGAAATGAAATTAATGAGTATGGTCAACTGGAGAGAATTTTTCTCCTTCTGGAAAAACATATAAACACCACTGTGACCTCACTGTACCTGTATAGAATTCCCTGGTTTGCACCAATAATATTTTGGTATCCTGGCTGATTCTTTGTTGGGAGGATAGAGCCCAGGAGCCTGATGTGAAGATGTTGATCAATGTTGCATTTCTTTTCTTTTTATTAAAGATTATTCCCCCACCCCCACCCCATTGTTTTGCGCTCACTGTCTGCTCTCTGTATGTTCTTCTGTGTCTGCTTGTCTTCTCTTTAGGAGGCACTGGGAACCAATCCTGGGACTTTCCGGAGTGTAGAGAGGCTGCTCAATCTCTTGCACCACCTCAGCTCCCTTGTCTGCTGCATCTCTTATTGTCTTTCCTTTGTGTCTCTTTTTGTTGTATCATCTTGCTGTGCCAGCTCTCCACATGGGCCAGCTTGCTTTTCATCAGGAGGCCCCGGGAATTGAACCCTGGACCTCCTATATGGTAGATAGGAGCCCAATTGCTTGAATCACATCCGCTTCCCATGTTGCATTTCTCAAGTCTGGCATAGTTAAGGTGGTGGGGCAACCACCTGCAGAATGGTTTGCAAGTAGTGTTCAGGCATGGCAGGGTTTATAGATAGGAAAGGAGATCCTGTTGTGTTCTAGGACCCCTTGGCCCTTGACTCTCATATCAGAGGCTAGTTGGATTGGTAATCCTGAGAGCTCCTTGGGATATCATTGGTGAGTTTAGCTAACAAGTTCCTATACATGACTCTCAGAATTGCTCCAACATTCTGGACTACTTTATCATTACCACCTTCTAACTGCTGTAAAAATACAATTTCTATGTGTCACAGGAACTACTCATATTTTCTGGATCTCAGTGTCATATTCATTCATTCATTCATTCAACAGCATTCATTAAGCCCTTAATATGCACCATGTACTTTATTAGGGCATTGGCATATAGTGGTGAGCAGAAACATGCTCAGAGTTTTCACCATGGAGTTTATGCACTAGAAAGAGAAAGAGGCATTAATCAACCATTTTTTGCTGGTACCCATCCTCATTTAAAAGCCCAGGACTTTGGCCCCATCTTAAAGACAGAGCCTTCTGAGATTGGCTTCTCATAAGTGAAGGAATTAAATCTATAATTTACTGATAGTCTCCTTTGTACCAGAAATTGCACTTGGACAGTTCACTATAGTATCTCACTTAATCCTCACCATAAACTTGCTAAGAAATTATCTCCACTCATAGATGAAGAAAAGAGGATCAGAGAAGTCTAGTAATTTGTCCAAGATCAGGTAGCAGGTAAATAGCATGAATGGAAACAAAGAATTAAATAATTTTGGATTCTCTTTACAGAAGTTCTAATAATTCTAACTACAACCTCACCATTTAATGATAGCTTATTATCATCTATTTTTAGTATTTGGTTTGAATCTTGATGAAAAGGTTGTCAACATTCTCAAATTAAGGAAAAGGGTTCTGAAGAAAGGGAAACTAGAAAGGGGAAAATAATTCTTCATGAAATGAAACATGTCATTTTCCTGAAGAATAGATACTGTTTTGGAGTTTCGTTATGTCATTAGCCAACAAGCAGTGCTCCCCCATAGTAAAAATATTCTCTGGGAGCAATGTAAGTTTATCTGTTTCTAACTTCATTTGTTATTCTAAATAGGATCAACATAAACATTTATAATCCTGCTACATGATGCATAAATAACAGGATTGTAGAAAGATTGCTGTTGTATTAATTTTGATTTTATTTTTCCATTCTTATCTTCTCTCTAGCCTCTTCACAATCCCATCTGGGACAGCTTTATGTTCCTAAGCTCAACAGTGTCCACTAGTGGACAAATGAAAGTATAACCATGTGATTACAAAGGAAAATCTATTAGATTGAAATATGGGAGGAAAAGACTTTCTCTAACGACTGCTATATATGTTATCAAAATACATTTCCAGGTAGTGTCCAGATCTTGTAACAGATCTGATAAGAATACAGTTTAGATTGGAGAATAAAGTTTGGCAAAAAATAGTTCCATTCTATGTTTGCTTAATGAAGAAAACCTAATTCCATGTAGAATTAAAGTTTCAAAGTCCTCCAAACTTTTGGTTTTTCACTACTTGAATATTATTGATAGTCAAAAATATCTTTAGTTTTGAAAGCCTATCATGTGCTCAATCTTCACCTGAAATTCCAACTCTTATAGAAATATTTTAAGGATAGTGAAGGCAATATATAGTTTGATCACTAGGGGCAATGGTTCTCAAACTCTAGTGCATATCAGAATCACCTGGAGAGTTTGCAAAAATCACAGAAATACAGAATAGAGAATTCTGTCTCGGAGGCTGCTGTCACCTAGATCCCCTTCAGGACTTGTGATGGTTACACTAATGTGTCAAATCGGCCAGGTGTTGTGCCTAGTTGTTTGGTCAAGCAAGCACTGGGCTAATTGGAATACAAGGACATTTATGGGCTTTAGTCACCAGTGAGTTTACCTCATAGATGGCTGGTTACATTTACAATTATCCAGAGAGATTGCCGTCAGCAATGAGTGATGCTTTATCCAATCAGTTGAATACCTTAAAAGGGGAAGTGATTTTAGCATTCAGAGAGAATTTCCCAGCTCATCTTTGGACAGCTAACGTCTCCCGGAAACTCATCAAGGACCTTCACTGGACTTTCATCGGAGCCCCTGGTTTGCAGCCTGCCTGTGGAACCTGAGCTTGTGCATCCCCACAGTCATGTGAGAGACTCTTATAAAATCTCATGCTAATTACCGATATATCCTGTTGATTCTATTCCCCTAGAGAATTCTGACTAATACAGGACTGAAGGACTTATTTCCCCAGTGACTGGGAGTGCCATTTCATCCAAAGTCACATCTTTACGGCTTTAGCTTGCAGCCAATGACTAGTCAATGTGAAGCCATATATACCTGGCCTCTTGCCCCAACTGAGACAACTCTGAAGGCTCATTTCAGCTTCAGGTTTCCCAAGAAGGTTGACTGAGGTCTTTTTTGAGACTGCAGCAAAGCCCAAATACTCCCTGTTGGGGATTCAATCATATCTTCCACAAAAGGCATGTTCAGGGCCCAACCCCTGGCCTTTTGGGTATGAACCCATTTGTAAATAAGACCTTTGAAGATGTTATTAGTTAATTTAACATTAACTAATGTTAATTGGAAGGTGAGCTTTCATCCAATATGGCTAGAGTCTTTATAAGCAAAGGAAATTGAACACAGAAGGAGAATTCATGGGGATCAGCCAGAAGCTGGAAGTCAACAGAACTTGGGAGAGTAAGAAGATGCCACCATGTGCATTGCCCTGTGTTGGAAAAGTCAAGTAGCAATAATTGCCAGCAGCCAGCCCCAGAATGCCACAGTCTTCAGGGAGAAAGCATTGCCTTACTGCCACCTGAGTTGAGACTTCTCCCAGCCTCAAAACCATAAGCCAATAAATTCCTGTTGTTTAAGTCAACCCATGTTATGGGATTTGTTTTAGCAGCTGGAAAATTAAGGCACTATCTTTGTCCATACTAATTCTTTCCTTTCCCCCACAGTTGCCAAGTGTAAGAGCACTAAGTAAAAATTTTTTCTGAATTGTCTCCATCTCAAAGTCTACTTCCAGGGATAACCTGACCCACAACGGTAAGTATCAGGAATGGTCAGAGAAAAGAAATACTAACATGGGATTTTGGAGGTGGATCACCTGCCAGCCGGTTGACAATGAGGACCCCTTCATTGGTAGTAAGTAGAGCATAGATAATCCCTGGCACAAGGTAACAGTGGTAGAAGGAAATGCCTAAGTGGGTGCAATGTACCAGGAATTTGAGAAATATGGGTGGAAAAGAAAATGTAAGGAGGGTAGAGAAAGGTGGGGAATAAGTTCATTACTTAATCATAAGTGTAGCAAAGCTCCAGACAAGGTGAAATGGTCAATTGGCAGGTTGGCTATGTTGGCTAAGATTGAGGTCCTGATGGAAACAATGGGACTCTGATACATGGCATACGGTAATCTGGGTTGATGCTCTCCACAATCCTGAATCGTGACATTTCCTGAACTCTCTGAGTTTGTAGAAGAGCACATTCCTCCTTTTTAAGGGATAGGGCTTCCCCTTTACTTGAAATCAATGCAAAGATGTCTCATCAAGAAAGTTTCCACCTCTCTAGGGATCTGCCATCAATTCACCTTTTAGTTACTAGATCAATAACTAGGGTCAATCACAACATAACTCAGCTGTGGCATGCTTGGCTCACTCAAAGGAGAAAGGAAGTATGCCCCAAAGTAGCAAGGGGGTCTAGCCAATACATACTGGCAGTACTAATGGAGTAGGTATTGGACAAGACTCTGAGGGATCTAGATTATGAATCAAGTGGTGGGAAAAGCATAAAAAAAAGTTGAATAAGAATTTGTTTGCTAATTTGGAACCACTCTCTCAGGACAGGATTTAACATTTGGGCAAGGACCCATGGGCACAGAGTAAGCATGTTGCTAGGATGACTCCTAGAAACTTGGAGAAATTGATGGCCCATACAAAGTGAAGTGAAAATGGCAGACAATAGAATAAGGGATCAAAATGCTCAGAGAAGTGAATATCCTAAAGTAGATATATTTATGTAATGACAGAAAACCTGTTTGTGACTACGTTGCACAGGTGGGTCTGAAGGATACTCCATTTATCAAAGTATTAAGAAAGGCTGGTGAGAGGAACACCAGAATCACTGAGAAGCCCAATAGTTGCTCTGTTCTGTAGGCCAGGGCTGATAGTAGGTGAATGTGATAAGCTTATGTGTCAAGTTGGCTCGGTTATGGTGCCCAGTTGTTTGGTCAAAATAAGCACTGGCCTGACGATGTTTTGTGAATTTAAGTCATTAGTCAGTTGATTGCATCTATGGCTGATTACATCTACAATAAACAAAGGAGATTGCCTTCAACAATGAGAGAAGTCTCATCCACTTAGTTGAAGGACTTAAAGGGAGAACTGATGATTTCAGCAGCCAGAAAGAAGAATTTCTATCTCTACTTTAAGTGGCCAACTTCTCCTGGGGAATTTATTGAAAGCTTCATCGGAGTTCCTAGTTTGGGGCCTGACCTACAGAATTCAGACTTGCCCATCCCCACAGTCATGTGAGCCGATTCCCAAAACAAATTTCATAATATTTACACATATATATCCTGTTGGTTCTGTTTCTCTTTAGAACCCCAACTAATACAGTGATACAGTCATAGATCGGAGCTCACTGATAACAATAAGGATAATGGAATTCTGAAATAATTGAGGCCAGATGGTAGCACTTAACTGTGAGAAGCAAGGTAGACACAATTAAGATAATAAGCATGAAGGTCAGGGTAACAGTCAAGGGCACTGACCATGAGACAGCTATGGGGATGGTTAATAGAATATAGGGTACTTAGGGCAAGATAGATAGACAGCCATGTATTTCTCAACATATACAACCAAAAGAAATAAAAGAAGGATGGTTGGGAAGTTGAGGAGAGTTGCCCTAATAAAAGGGGACCATACCTTGCTTAGTTTCCAGACCAGGTTTCTGACCCAGAACCCATGGTCTGAAGGAGGAGTTGGCTTTCAGGAGGAAGAACCCTAAAATAGCATATACTGTATTTGTTTCTCCAGTCCTTCCTCAAAAGGGCTCATGGATAATTACTTGTCTACTGGGGAAAGGTGAACACCCAAACATTATGAAGATGGTTGGCACATTGTTGGAGTTAACATTGACGCATGGTGATCCAAAGTGTATTCATAGACCTATTGTTAAGAGAGGGGATGTATGGAAGCCAGATAATAAATAGATTCCCAGTCTAACTCAGGTTCACGGTGAGTTCACTGGAACCGTGGACCCATCCTTTGGTTATTTTCCTGGTCCCACATATAAAATTAGAAAAGGCATACATGAGTAGAGCCAGAGGGCACAAGTAAGATGAGTTTGGTGGCCCGAATTCCCATCTTATTCACTATAATTACACTAGTTCTTTTCCCTCAATTTACACTTATGAGCACTTAGGGGATCTCTTATGATAAGCTGATGGAGGAAGAAAAAGGTCAATGTTAGTTGACATGGATGGGGCATCTAGATATCTAGGGAAAGCCAAAAAAGGCTGCAGTACAGTCCCTTCCAAGAGTGGCCTTGATAGTGGTGAGAAGAAATTTTCCCACTGCCCAGAGCTTTAGAAGGTGCCTCTAGTCATCTACTTTGGGTGTGTGGAGAGGAAATTAGCTCAAGGTTAGAATATAGATAGAAAATCATTTTGTTAGCTAGTAAGGATCCCAGAAGAAGAAAGAGTGAAAGACTGAGCAAAGGAGGTGTAGGATAGAGCCATGTGGATGAGCTTTTAAGAGTGGGCAGGAAGTGTGAATATTTTTTTGTTGCCTGTTCAAAACTATCATAGAGTTACTCCAGAAGAGGCACTGAACAACCAAGTAGATGGAATAACTTGGCCAGATGATGGTAGTGAGCTTTTGTCATTGGGCACCCCAATGCTGGCAAGGGGTACATGAAAGGTATAACCATAGTGACAGGTATGAAGGGCATTCATGGACCCAAAAGCATGAGATCTCACTCACCAAGGCCAATATTGCCACTTCTGCTGCAAATGTCAAATCTGTCAGGACCAACTCTAAACCTTTGATATGGCACCATCTCTTAAGGACACCCACTGGCTAATTGATGGCTAATTTGACTACATTTCACCCCTTCTACCTTGGAAAGGGCAGAGATTCATTTTGACTATAGTCAACACTTATTTTTATTATGGCTTGCCTATCTTGTCTACATAATATTGAATTGGACCATATGACTCTATTCACAGCAAAGGTGGGAATATTATCAAGGGATCTACTTGTACTATTACATACCATCACCCAGAAGCTGCTGGTCTGTAGCATGCAAGCAAGAATGGAGCACCATCCCCCAAATTGCAGTATATATTCTTAATCAAGGACCTTTATATTGTGCTATGTTCTCAATAGGTGGAAAACATGAGTCTGGCAACCAAGAGTTAGATGATGAGTGTCACTCTTACCATCATGTGGGGAATTTTTGCTTTCCATTCCTCAACTCTAGAGTTTGTGGGATTAGATGATATCTTAGTTTCCTAGGACTGCTGTAACAAAATACTTCATATTGGGTGACTTAACAGAAATGGAATTTATTGTCTCACTATTATGAAGGCTAAAAATCTGAATCAAGATGTTGGGAAAGACATACTTCCTTTTAAAGTCTGTGGGAATTTCTGCTTGTGGCTTTCTGGCAATGCAGAGTGTTCTTTGGCAAGTGGCCTAACTCAGTCTATGCCTCCATCACATGGCTATCTTCTCTCTTAGTCTCTCTGTGTCCCAATTTTAATTCCTTATAAGGATACTAGCCATATTGGACTAGGACCTCCCAATCCAGATTGGCCTCATCTTACCTAATAACATCTTCAAAGATCCTATTTCCAAATGAGACTGGGAATTAGGACTTGATATATCTTTTTTGGAGACAAAATTCAATCCATAGCAGATTGCCTGTTTCCCAAAGGAGGAAAGCCACTACCAAAGAACACAGTAAGAATCCCATTGAACTAAAGCTTCATCTGCTGCCTGGGCAGTTTGGGCTCTTATGCCAAGGAACTAGCAAGCAGAAAGAGAACTCACCATTTTGTCTGGGGTAATTGACTCTGATCATTAGTAGAAGAGGTAGAGCTTCCAATATATAATGGGGTCAGGGAGGAATATGTTTGGCACCCTGCTGATCCATCTGGGCATCTCTTGGTACTCTCTAAAATACCAGTTTTGAAGATAAATTGCCAAATGCAGCAACTAATAGCCTGAGAAAGGTGTGGTGACCACTCAGGTATGGGGGCTTGGGTCATGACAACAATAAACCATCTAGACTACCAGAGGAGTTAGTTGTTATTGAGAGGAAACTAGAATAGGTAGTAGAGGAAGTAGATGACTAACCTTATTGTGTCCTTGAGTCCAGTTGCAGCAGTACTGATTGTAGGTCATTCCACTAACCTTCCTCCTATAAGTTTTCCCAGAAATAGAGGCCAACAAGAATACTGGAGGACTTGTTCCCAGAACTTACATGAAGAAGTTTATCTCAGCATCACAAGACTGTAGTGGAAGGTAGAATATACCACCAAGATCCCTCTCAGGACTGAAGGACTCATACCCCCAGCAGACAGGAATGCTGCTCAGCAGATAATAACTGCTTCAACCAAGTTCAAGCCTCCCATCTTGGGTTCAATCTATATCCAATAATGGATAAATAGCAGGTATAAATACTTGGCACCCTAGCCCCAACTCCAGGCAACTCTAAAGGGCCATCTCTCTGCCTTAGAGCTTCCTGTGGATTCAGCTGAGATCTTTCTTGAGACTGTATCAAAGCTCAACCCATCATTTTGCCCAATCTTTTTTCCTTTCCTTCATGGCCTTACAGGTTTTGATCCCAAGAACACTTCCTAATATGTTTCTTGAATGCTAACCTCCATCTGAGTGTGCTTTCTAGGGAATTGACAAGCATATTCCCAGGCCCCATCTCCAGAGAGTTCCTCTCTAGGTCTGGGGAAGTGTGGGACCATGTAATATACATTTTAAGTTCCCTGGATAATTCTGATGAAGGTGGTCCCTGATCATATTTTGGGAAACACTGCTCTCCAAAGACTTATAGTGTTACAGGAAGCCAAATAATTGTTCTTTCCTCTGCTATGAAAGTTAAGACCCCATAAGTTTCTCTAAGGGCCAGCTTCTCTTCCCTCCCACACATGGGAAGAGAAATTTAGGGCCTTTCTGACTATACTTTCTATCCTTGAGTTTTTGAAATATCTATTTCCAAGTCAAAGGTAGATTTTGCCCATTTTTTCCCCAGCTAAATTCTGCCCTTTGCCTAGTGACAGCAGATACACACAGTAGCTATTATTTTTACATCTGGTGTGCTTACTTTATTCCAGTATCCTACCTCCATCTTTCCATCCAAAAGCACTGTCATGTAAATCTGGGCACTTATATTCCTCATGACTCACCTGTATCAAATTTTCCCTTTGCTTCCTGATTTTTTTTTTTTTTTTGAGCTTCACAGGATTTTATCCTGGTTAATGGTTTTACCTTGGATATGATCTTAGAATAACTTCTCTGAATCTAAACCCTGACTTTCTTCTTTGACTATGATTGCTTCCAAATTCTTTACACTACTTACGGTAAATCTTTTGGTATATGCTCGCCCCAGGACTCAATGACTTTGCCTGGGCTTTCATTAGTTCTTACATCTTTGTAGACTCATAGACCCACCTATAACACAGGACACTTTCCTCAATTTTTATACAGGAACATTGTATAAAACAGTTTTATACAGGGACATACATTTCCTCCAGGCCTAGTTTCCACATATCCCTGAGAAGGAAAGGAACATGTGGGGAAAGTGTTTCTGAGTCAATATAGCATAATGGCTAAGAGTGTAGAGTTCTGGTCACAAATCATGTTTTATCACTTAGTAGTTTTATGATCAATTTCCATTTTTTATCTATATAATAATAATAATAATACATCACCTTATTGGGCTCTGAAGATTAAATAATGTATGTAAAATGCTTAAGATAAACATTCAACAAATATTAGCTACTGTAGTTATAATGTCATCTAAGAATATGTTTTAGAGATGGCTTCCTTTAGTTTTATACCAGGTTAATAAAACTATACTAGATACCCTTTCTGGGTCCTTTTCTTGCCTCCAAGAAGGATCTTAGAACACAGAAAACACAGGATTTAGGAAAAGGCTAAATGCTGCTGCATTCACTGCCTGGTGATATGGCATGCCATTAGGGTGGGATGGTACTTCCCTTTCCTTCTTTGGCATTTCCATTTTCTCATGCTCATATTGGGAGTGGTGGCTGGCTGGCTCCAAGGCATTTTTCTTTATTCCAGCATCAGGGGAAAACATCAGAAGAAATCCCCTATTAAAAGACTTTAAAAAAAACTTTATTTTCAAAGAAGTTTTAGATTACAGAATAGTTACATTGAAAATATAAGGGATTACCATATACCCTACCCCCTCCCCTTCTCACATTTTCCCTTATCAATAACATTATACACTAGCGTGGTACGTTTGTTACAATTGATGAACAAATATTGAAGCATTGCTACTAACCACGACCTATAGTTTACATTATGGTTTACACTTTGCACTGTACAATTTTATAGGTTTTGACAAAATGAATATTGGCCTGTATCTGCCTTTGCAATATCATGCAGAGCAATTCCAATGCCCTAAAATGTTCTGTTTTCCACCTATTCTTCCCCCTCCCCCCCCCACTCCCCTCAGAATCTCTGGTGACCACTATCTTTATATCAATGTTACAAGCTCTTCCGTTACTACAATAATAATTAGTTTACTTTGTTTTTGGTCCATAGTTGCATTCCCCGCTTATGTTTGTTCATTCCTCAATCTTTAGGATTTGGGGATGGTGATGCCTGCTCTGCTTCAGATTGAGAGGGGGTAGAAGACTTTTTAACCGCTCATTCTTGCCCACTTGTTCTCTTTCTCAGAGAGCATTAAGCGGCTCTGCTTTATACTCACAACAGACAAGGGTTCCATTTCTTCGTATGAAGAAACTTCTCATGAACATCTGTTATTTACCAACTCATGACTTGGGCCAAAAGCACATGCTATATATATGGCATTACTTTTTTGTTTTGTACATAGAAACTTACAAAAACACTCAGCCATACAAGCATGCTGATGATGGGTCTTCAGTGATAGAGCTGGCATAGGCTCTTAGCTATGGAGGTGGGATAAGGTGTGCTTATATAAAGAAGTTATCATTCCTTTGTGCTTTTCTTCTAGAAATGTTCTGAATATCTAGTGTGCATAAGCACACATATTTCAAAATTGAAAATTACCCCTCCCCCATTCACCCTTTGATGTTACTATCAGAAATTGCTTTCAAAGTCAAAGAAATTTCAGAGGAGAAAGATTACTTTAAGCTTACATATGGAGAATTGTTTATATATTTCTTACCCAGAACTCAGTTTCCCTCTGTGGTCAGTGATTCTTTGGGTTTTTTACATGATAAATATGTATGTATGTTCTATATTGACTTAGAGCAAGTTGAATAAATTTGCAGTGCCTGGCAGAACACTAGGAACCCAGACATGTCTTTCTGAGGCTGTTTCTCGATTTTCTACAGAGAAGTGGTTTTCAATTTTGCACATTAGAAACTGGGGAACTTTAAAGAAATGCTTTTACTGGCTGCCCCTTCCTCAGAAACTCTCATTTAAATGGTCTGGGCTGTGGTCTAGGCATCTAGATTTTTAAAACCTTCCAGGGTGATTCTAATGTTCAGCCTTAATGTGAGACCATTGCTACACTGCTAAGGAAGGCTGATAAGTAAGACACCTTCATGAAGAGGGGGGAAAGGGGGTGAAATCTTCCATATCTGACTCCATACTACCATTCTTCCACTGTTACACAAAACTTCCTCTTCCTTCCAGGCACATGCCATTTGGCTTTACCACTCCCCACCCCTCCTTGTATTTGTCTTCTACTAACTTCCTGGTCTATTCATTATATTCAGTCAGGATTCTTAACCTTCTTCCCAAGTGCTGTCATTATCTTGTATGACTTCATTGACCACTCACACACAACCTACCAGACAGTTTCCAGTCCTCTTTTGCAAGTGATTCTTACTTCTGTTTCACTTCAGCTACTCCTATGGTCACTCTGTGGACATTGTCTTCACCAAGAGCTTTTCTACCTATAAAATCCTAATCTTAACTAGCTTACACTTTGAGTGCAACCCTGAAGCAAGAGGCAGCACTCATTGTTAATTCTAGCAACAAAGTACCAGGGAGGATCAAACTAGTACCTTTCTATAGCTCTCATGCTTTCACTCCTGCCACATCTGCTAGAGGACTGTACTGAAAGGAGAAGGCCTTTTCAGGATATCTTGGAGTACCTCTAGGCTCCTTTGATTGGCATGACTAAGTCTCCTCCAGCTGCTGAATATCCCTTCCATGTTTCCTTGCTCTTTACCACATCTTTTTTTTTTTTTTTAAAGAATCTATTTTATCGGTACATATTAATAAAGCATACAATTCATTCAATGTGTACAATAATAGTATTTGGTATAATCTCATAGTTGTGCATTCATCATTTCAATCATTATTAGAGTATTTTTGTTATTTCAATAATAATAATAAACAAAAAGTGACAAACAATAAACAAGAAAATTCTTCATCTCTCCATCTCTCTGTTTCCACTTCTTTTTTTTTTTTTAATTTATATATATATAAATATATTTTAAGAGGTGCTTAGATTACCAAAAATATTACACAGAACCCCCTGGGATTCCCATGTTGCCCACCTCCCACTCCTCCCACCACATCCCACACAAACATCTCCCACAAGTGTGGCCCACCAACCTCAATAGACTTACACATCCTGGGGCCTTGCCACCAACCATAGACCACAGTTCACATTGTAGACCACATTCTCTCCCACACAGTTCTGAGTGGTGTGTGCTGATTTAAAATGGCCTACATCCATTGCCACAACAGTACTCAGGACAACCTCCAAATCCCAAAGAAGCCCCTGTATTTCAACTACTCGTCCCCTCCCTGCCCCAAAAGTATCAAGTGGCCACTGGCTCCACCTCATTGTTATAATTTCTTCCATTGCTAGAATCACCATATGTGTACAACAGAATACCATCAAGTCCACTCTAGCCCATAGTTCTTCCCCCAATCCTGAGGGGACTGGGATGGTGATGTCCACTCCACCTCCAAGTGAGAGAGGGCTTATATCCCATGGATATGGTGGGTGGGATGATCCTTCCTGCAGATGCAGGCCCTCTCCATTCCCTGGGATGGCCGTTGCCCATTGTTGTCTCCTCGTCAGGTGACTTGGATGAGTCCATTGAGCTGTAGGGTAGGAGTTGCAGCTCCACCGAGATTCCACGCACACCTTGCACATAAGTAGGCCAGAGGCTCCAATCTCTGGAAGTATACCTAAAAACTTCTGCATCACATATAGGTTTGAATAGAAGGGACTGATGAACAATGTGCAGGGAGGACTTATTTGAGTCCAATTCTGTCACTCTCAGGAGCACAGATTCCAAAATAGAGCCTACTGATAAGGCATCAGTCTCTGGGGCTATCCCCCCTTATATAGGACCTGGGTGTCTCCAGAGCCCTCAGGAGCCCCTCTGTGTGGGGTGATAGGCACTTAGATGTTCTATGAGCTCCTACTGAGGTGTGCGTAAGAGTTACCTCTGGGATGACCTCCTGACTCTCTTTGAAGTCTCTTAGCCACTTGAACTCATTTGTCTTTACCTTTTCCCCCTTTTATTCAAGGTCTTTTTCCAGTTGTGTTGCCAGTTGGCACTTGGTATTAATCCCTCGTTGCCAGGGAGGCTCATCCCCGGGAGTCTTGGCACTTGGTATTAATCCCTCGTTGCCAGGGAGGCTCATCCCCGGGAGTCATGTCCCATGTTGGGGGGAAGGTAATGCAATCATATGCTGAGTTTGGCTTAGAGAGAGGCCACATTTGAGCAACAAGGAGGCTCTCAGGTGGCAACCCTTAGGCACTCCACAACTGCAGGCTAAGTCTCGGTTACAAGAGCAAAGACTCACAAGGGTAGTCATCAATAAAAAGAACACATCAGTGGGTCATCCTCTTTTGACAGACACTGTCCCTGCACTCAGAGGACTATTGCTGCTCCCTTGGAGACTGTGGCAGACCTCTCCAGGCTAGGAATTCGGATTCCCTCATTTATTGCGTGATTGTCCACCCATCGTGACCATGCCCCATCTTTTGATCTTTAGAACGATTTTGTATATCTTCATGTATATTCGGATGAACTGATTCCCATGAATCCCCCCTCCCAGACACCCCCCACCAATAATCCCCTGCAGTACCCATTGTAACCCTTCTGTGATCCAAATCCTCCATGAACATGTAGTCCATAAAATAATCAAATACATTTACTAGGAAAAAGAAACAACTACGATAAGCTTACATGCAAGAGACAAACATAAGGAAACTCAGGTAAAAAAAAAAAAGAGAGAAGGAAAAAAAAAACAAGAAAAAACAAAACAAAAACAAATAATCAAACAAACAAAACAAAACAAAATATAATTAGCGGATTGGGACATTCAAAAAAATAGGCAAAAAAGCAAAGGAAATGCCTTTATATATATATATATATATATTCTTTTTTTTTCCTTTCTCTTTTCTTCTTTTTTCCTTCCTTTTATCACTGTGTTATCGGATGTCCAGTGTGCCGTGATATCTTCCCCCTCTCAATCCCCATTGTCTCCCAATTTTTCATTTAATTTTCAAAGAAGTTTTAGGTCACAGCAAAGTCACATATGGAGTGCCGGAGACTCCCAGATACCAAACCACCCCCCCTTCCCCACCCCATATTAGCCCCCCCCCTTCTTTTGGATGTTAGCATTGTTATAACTGTTATACAGAAAACAAAATATACCATATCTTTTAAAGCAAATTAATTGTTTTTTTTGATTATGTTAAAACATGTATGAGTTTGACCAATACATACAGTGATCTGGATTATTGTTGTGGGTTGAATTGTATCCTCTACCAAAGCTGTTGAAGTCCTAACCCCTGGTGGCTGTGACTGTGTCCTTATTTTGAAAAATGGTCTTTGTAAATATAATTAATTAAGATGATGTCTCACTGTATTAGAATGGGCCATAATCTAATGATTAGTGTCCTTATAAGAAGGTCTTTCTTAAGAAATTGACATTTGAGTAGGTGGATTTAATATATGGTATTCTGTGATAGGATGGCCCAGCCCAGCATTTAGTCTCAATCCTTTCTCAAACTCTGGGGCTGGGATAAGACAAGTGATCCAGGATTGGGACCAAGGGCAATCATCAATTTAGGTTTTGGAAAGTCAAAAAGCCATATTCTTGCAAAATACCAACCAATTTTTAGAAAATATCCAAAAGATTCATTGTGAGTATGGAAAAATGGGAGATAAAAGTCCTATAGAAATCAACATAAGTAATCTAGGAAATTCTGGGTATCTGTGATAGTTAGAGGTGCAAAGAAGGCAGATACTTTGGCATTATGCTGGGACCTGACCAAGTAAGATGAGTCTAGGAACTTTACCTCTGATCATTCAAAGATGTACTTCTTGGATTGGATCTCAGTTGGTCGTGACAAGATCAGGGATGTAGGGGAAGCAAGATTGGAGACTTATGTTGTACATGTCATGTAGATACACTTTAAATACTGGCCTAGGAATTTAGGAAGGATACTCTTATTTTATATTTAAAATATGTTAAGGACATTAAATCGGTTGAAGACATAGAATTAGTCAGAGTCAGTTAACTGCTCTAATAAGCAATGCCAAGATATCAGTGTCTTAATAAAGGTTTATTTCTTGCTCATGTCACAGTCCAATGCAGGTGTGGAAGGGTGATTGAGGGGTACTGTACTTTCCTAGGTTGCTTAAGCAAATACCGTACAATTGGTTGGCTTAAACAATGGGAATTTATTCATTTGCAGTTTTAAGGGCCGTGAAATGTCCAAATAAATACATCATCAAGGTGATGCTTTCTTTCTGAAGACTGGTTACTAGTGATCCTTGGCTCCTCTGTCACATGGCAAAGCACATGGCAACATTTGCTGGCTTCTCCCTTCTTCCAGGTTTCATTGATTTCAGCTTCTTTCTTCTATGGTTTTCTTTCTCTCTCTGTCTGAATTTCATTCTCTTCTAAAGGACTCCAGTAATAGGATTAAGGTCCATCCTGAATGAAGTGGGTAATGCCTTAACTAAAGTAGCCTTATCAAAAGGTCCTACTTACAGTGGGTTCACACCCACAGGAATGGGTAAAATTTAAGAAAATGTTTTTCTTTGATACATATAGACTCAAACCACCACAGATACTCTATTTCAGATACTGGGACTTCAGAAGAGGACCTGAGGGTTTGATGAATGCTTCTTCCAGATTTTCTCAAAGGATCTGGTCTTCTGCCTCTGACAGTGAGTCTATTTTGGGGTATGTGTGTGACACTGTATTTAGTCATCACATATTTTTGGGACATTTACTTTGTATGTGATACCATGATGGGCCCTGAGAATATGGAGATGAATCAGACATGATTCAGCCTTTAAGGAGCTCCCATTCTCATATGCAAGTCAATTAAATAACCTAGGCATGTAATTTTATTAGTGTGACTGTATGCTAAGATAGATGCAAGTTCAAGGCCTTTTGGGAGCAAAGAGGAGGGATTTCTCTGTCAGAGAATTTCCCTGGAGGGAAGGAAAATCTAAGTGGAAATCTATAGTTTAAACATGGGAAGGGGGGGGGAGAGAAGGAAGAGAAAGAAGTGCCCCTAAGCATCAAGCCAATTGCAATTCTGGTGTGGGAAAATGCCTCTCTTAATTCAAATGGATCTGCTGGCTTTAAGAGTAGAACATTTGCTCAACAATGGCAGAGGATTGGGAGAAGAGTGCCATACAGACATCGTCAGAGGCAAAGTGAAGTTTTCAGACCATATAGTCAGGATTCTTGATTGCAAACAGCAGAATAGATTTTGGCAGACTTAAAGAGAAAAGGATTTATGAGAAGGATGTTGGGATTTCAATGGCAAGGCCGGTAAACCAGGCAAGGAAAAGTGAAACTCAATGGTCACGGTACCAGCCAACATAGGAACAGAGTGACAACACTGGTCAGCCAATCAATTCCTCTGCTGCCCCAAACGTATGGTAGAGTGGGTCATTTCAGTTTTCCAGCAAAGTAAGGCTGAGAGTGATAAAGAATGTGAGTGTAGAGCATTGGCTAGCTGCAGTTACTCTGAGGAAGTGTTGCTTCTGCTGCTGTTGGGTCCTGGAGTTGTCGCTCTCACCCCTGAGGTAGATGCCAAATCGCCCCTATTTCTTTGTGTCAATTGTTTCAGAGATTGAGAGCATTTGAGTGGTATAGTATAGGTCACATGCTCATGACCTAACCCCATGGCAGGAAGAGCTAGTATCTTGCCTTTTCAGTTTCTTTTATAGAATCTGGAGCGCTGCCTTTCACCAAGACCAACAAGAGGATTTTCTCCAAACATAGGAACTGGATGTGAATGCTGAGTAGCCAATAGTCCCTTTGCTGCCCACATATATAATAGAGTAGAACCTTGTAGGTATCCAGCCAGGTAAGGTAGAGGATGATAGGGAATGTGCGTGGTGAATACTGGCTGGCACCATTCACTCTGAAGTGTCCCTCAAGCTAAGCTGTACAGGGATGGCTTATGACTGATGAGGCTCCTCAGCCACAGGTATCCGTCTACCCTTTCCACCCATAGGTGAATGTTTAGGATGAACTGGGCCACCAAGCTTCCTAATACTCCTCAATCCATCTAGCAGGTCCAGCCATTCTCAGTGTGACAGCAGCCACACTTAGTTTGGGAAGTAGATCCAGTCGGGGTCAAGGACTGAAGTATCCTGGTTCCTCTGATGTTGGCCGGCTGTGATATCATCCAGAATTGACTGTTCTGGGGCTGTACACCCCAGGTGGCCTGTTCTACATGGAGTATACACACTCTGTCAACAGAATTCTTTGGCATATGGCTTGTTATTCCCCTTTCTTAGGCCAAGCCATCAGCTGGCTCTGTTAAACATGTTTTACCAGGCAATGTCATCAAATGACACTACAGTTTACCAAAACTCCTGTGTAATTCTCCCAACAGACATTTTGGAGTTGTATAATATAAAAAAGAATTTAAGAGCATGGGCTTTGGAATCAGACAGATTTGAGTTTGAATCCATGCTCTGACATTGATTAGCTGTGTTATTCTGGGCATATTATCTAACCTCTCTGATCCACACTTTATACATACATAGAAGGGGATAATAACAGTACCTGCCCTGGAGATTTTTTGTGAAGATTAAATAAAATAACATATGTAAAGTGCTTGGCACAGTGCTTGACACATAGTAAATAATGGTTAGGTATTATTTTTTATTAACAATGTCTTTTTTGACTTATTAAGTAAAGCATAAAATACTTTCTTTCTAGTTTCCTCCCCATTCCAAGCATCCCTCCTAGGTGTCCATAAAGAGTTGAGACTGCTTAAGCTAATGAAGCAGTTTAGCTATGTTACTCTTATTTTCCTTTTTATAGGGAAGCAGGGGTAGAGTTGAGAATGCTTCAGCTCCCGCCAACACAGGGTGATCACTTTTGACCCTCTTCAACCAACTGAGAGAAGAAGGTTGGCACCTGCTTCAGAGTTCTGTGTTTTCCTCAGTCAATGCTATGTTCACCAGGCCCAGTATAGAAAGCAGCTGCCAGCTTATCCATGTTGCTATGGTAACAGAGTTCCTGTGGAATCAGTTGTTAACAGAAACAGTGCCTGGTGCATATTAAAAACCATATAAGAGTTTTCTATTATTATTTTCAAGTCCAAGTTCTTAAGTATGGCAAGCATGGACCTTCAGGATGGGGTTTGTTTGCCTACCTCTCTAGTTCACACTCTCCCTCCAATATATGCAAATAATCTCCCTATACTCTACCCATACTGTGATATTTACTATTCCTAGGGCCCACCTGACTTTTCAAACCTCCATGTCTCTGCTCCAGGTGAATTTCACTCAGCTTTCAAAACTCACCTCAAGTGCCATTCCCTCTATAAAGTTCTGCCTCTTGTTTAGCTGTTCCATGTAGAGAAGGTCGTCAACATACATAGACCATCCTTTTACCCACTGTTTTAGTTTGCCATGCTGTTATGACAAATACCACACAATGGATTGGCTTAACCACAAGAATTTATTGACTCATAGTTTAGAAGGCTAGAAGTACAAAATAAGGCTTCAGAAAGGCCTTGCTTTCTCTCCAAATTCTGTAGTGTTCTGGTGGTGGCTTGCTGAAATCCTTAGAGTTCTTTGGCTTCCATATCTGCCTCCAACATGGCGAGCTCTCTCTCCTTGTGTCGGCTCTTCTAGTTTCTGCTGACTTCCATTTCTGGCTTCTCTCTGACTCACTGCTACCAGATTTCTTCTTATAAAAGACCCCAGTAATACATATTAAGGCGCACCCTGATTCAGTTGAGTTAAGCCACACCTTAACTGAAAATAACACCTTCAAAAGGTCCTGTTTACAGATGAGTTCACACCCACAGGAATGCAGATTACGATTAAGAACATACCTTTTGGGGGGTACATACATCAACCTACCAAACCCATCTTTCTGTACATATCTGTCTTTCCAGTAAATTATGAACCCCTCAAGGACCAGGTCATAATTCATTAGTATATGACAGCACTTAGACAGTACTTGGCAAAAATCAGGCCCTCAATACATGCTTGGTAACATGGATGAATGAACAAATGGACAAATTAATCAAGGAAAGAATGCATGCCTTGGATGTGGCTGAAGCTACTGCTAAAATCACTGAATGGAAACCAATGAGGGCAGCCTTTGACAAAGAAGCTCAGTGGACTTGGTGTTCCATAGTGAGAATTTCCTAGTGTGCTGAATGGGCTTGCCTCTGTCTGGGTCAGAAAAGAGCTCCTCACTCTCCTTCCTGGTGATGCCCAGCTATCAAAGAGACATACAGGCTTCTAGAAGTTGTTGTGCCTGGACAGGCTGGGAGGCACCTCACTCCACCATCAATGCAACAGCCAGTAGCTGCCAAGGCACTGGCTATCACCAATATACTTGGACATCATTTCTCCTGGGATGTGTTAAGTGACTGAGGATCATGGGACTAGTGTCATCATTGACATTGCTCTCAATGGCAGTATTTTTTCTGGATGAGGTTTTTCTTGGAGCAAGGTGCAATTTTTAGTACATTCAAAAATAATCTGGTTTGGGTCTATAGGTTCATTAATAGATTGATCCAAAGTGATAGGTACATTCATATTGTAGATATGTGTTCTGTGCCATTTTGAGATTGAATCAGTCAGGAAACAAATTACATACTCTAAGGGTTTAGTTAAATATCACTTGATGAAGAGACTATTTACAGAACTCTAGGCAGAGTTAAGGAAACATCACTTGATTGTGAAGCACCAGTAATCTGTATCAGTGGGAATCCCTTCTATCCCTAAGCTTTATGGGGCAAGTGGAGGGAAAGGAGTTACCATAACCTGGAGAGAGCTTGGAGCCATGGAAAAGGGGCTGCCAGGCAGGATTGGTGTCCAATGGTGAATGCAATTACTGTCAGAGTCAAGAGAGAGAGGGATAAATAGCTGGCTTCTTTCTCCTCTCACCCTTCAATCTCATTCCAGTACTACCCATTAGCCGAA
>JAKSZT010054138.1:3745108-3768070 GCA_026826555.1 Tolypeutes matacus
TCCATCTTGAGTTGATTTTTGTATAAGGTGTGAGATGGTATTCTTCTAAAAATATGGAACGCTTCACGAATTTGCGTGTCATCCTTGCGCAGGGGCCATGCTAATCTTCTCTGTATCGTTCCAATTTTAGTATATGTGCTGCCGAAGCAAGCACCATTTGTGTTTTAATGAGTTGTTTTTTCCCTTTGCTGAATTATTTTTATAATTAGAACTAACTTAATTCTTGAATTTCTAAGTAGTCGTGCTTAAAACTAAAGGTCAATGGTGAGCCATTGGAAGGAGAACTGTGTGCTTGGCCTGATGGGGTAACTTTACCCTGGCTTCACAATAGGGCAGAGTGGGAGTGGCCAATCATATGTAATTCACTCAATAAACTTAAGTTTCTGCCAGGTCCATGCACTGTACTAGATGCCTGGGATGCAGAAGAGAATCAAGCTCAGTTACTTTCCTCAGGAAGCTTATAATATAATGTGGGAAAGTGTTGATTAGGCTAACCAGCTGTTTTACATGTATTTACTCAACAAACAATCCTGTTGGTAAGAACCAAGATGTCCCATTTTTCAAATGTGAAAACTGAGGCTAAGAGAGGTTAAAGTGACTTGCCCAAACTCACACAGTTATAAGTGCTGAGGTCAGGATCTAAACAAATACACAAATAATGATAATATATACAAGTGCAAGTGTTTTTCTAGTAATAGAGCATGTTTCTGATAAAAAAAAAAGTGGGGGGGAGAGTGATCATTGGGTTTGATCAGGGGAAGGCTTCATGGAGGAGCAGATATTTCAGGTGGATCTTCCCAGGCAAATAAACATAATTAATACAATCATGGAAACAATAACGTCCAAAAAATAGAGATTAGTAGAGAATTACAAGTGGACCAGTTTGATTTCAGCATGAGAATCACACAGGGTGGGAAGAGGGGGTTCAAGAGAAAACTGGCAAGGTAGATTGGGGCCTGAGTTGAAAGGGCTTTGAATGCCATAGAGAGGACTTTGGTTTTTATTTGGTAGGCATGAGAAAGCTATTGTAACTCTTTGAGCAGTATAGTAACATAATAAGATTGATGTTTAAAGAATCACATAGGATGAATTGGAGATGATCTAACATAGACATGAGGACCAGTTAGAAGACCATTGCAACAGATCTAACAAGAGGGCTAGAAGTACAGTATTAAGGAAGACAATGTGTTTTTGCCTGGAAAAATCAATCATAGAAGTTATTTTGCAAAACAAATGCACTGAACTGAATGAAAAAGGATGTTGTTCTGATTGATGAGCATTATACCAGGGAGCAGAGAACAGCTGGGTGGATAGAGATCACTCTATATCAGTGATCTAGTACAAGGCTGAGGTGATGTTTTTAATATAATCTTACTTTCTGCAACAGCATTTCCCAAAGTGAGTGCCAGAGAACCATTATCCTATATGATGATTCAATTACAAAGGGTTCTGAGGTCAAATAAACTTGAAAAATGCTGCATATGTTAGCCTCTTCTTGAAGTTTACAATATAATGTGGGAAAGTGTTGTTGATTAAGCTAACCAGCTGCTTTATATGTATTTATATACACATCCGCTCTGAGAATTCCTGCAGCTAGGAAAGATGTTTAACCTTTCTTAACTGATCATTACTCTTTTTTATTATTAATTAGAAAAGTGGTGAGCTTACAAAACAATCATGCCTAACATACAGAACTCCTACATATCTCCCCACCACCTGCACTTTGCATTGTTGTGGAACATTTGTTGCAAATGATTAAAGAAAATCATCAGAATATTACTGCTACCTATAATCCATAGCTTACATTTGGTGTATTTTTCCGTAATTTGGAAATCTAGTAACACCTGGCAGAAATTGTATCTTGAGAAATTCATGCCACTGTCATCATTTTCATCTGCAATGCATTCTCTCTGCTGAACTCTAGAGAGCAGTACCTTCTTTCAAACTCAGTCCAAATAAAACTGGATACCTGTGTTTGGGGGAAATCTGCCAGCAGTGGCCTGTGCTGCAGCAAGTATTGATCCTGATGTTGACAGGTGGTGTCAAATAAAATAAATAAAACAAGGATGATGGTGATGTTGCAAGGGTAGCTGTCGGTCATCAACCCAATTGGGAGCCCAGCTACCAGAAGTTGTCCATTGCTTCCTCCTTAACATTGTTCTCATCAGTTGTTTATTCATCTGAACAAACTTTTGGGATTTTCTGAATATTCTCCAGACCCCAGCAGCCTTAGTGATTGATTGTACCTGAGTAATTTCAATGTGTCTGTATTTAGTAACAAATCCCAAACTATGCAGGTCACTTCATCATTGACTTGCCCAAAATCTTCCCCAGATCCCCATTGCTTACAGAAGAAAAGTTCAAAATTATTTGCATGGTCTTCATGGTTTTCCAAGCTTTGATACCAGCACACATGAACACTCATGCATGCGTGTGCAAGCACGTGCACAAATACACACACCACACCAGTATTTATTGTTTGCCAATAAAAAGGGCCTGCTCTTTCTTGCTTTCTTCTGTGTAACTGTTCTCTCTGACTGAAATGCCCTTTCTCTTGCCTGTCAAAATCTCAACTAGCCCCAAAAGTTCATATCAAATGCATCCCCCTCCTCAAAGCTTCCCCAGATACTTCCAGTTGGAATTATTCCTAGTTGCACTTTTATACTTATTATATAGCCTTTATCACAGGTTACAGGAGTGCAAACTAGCTTTGTAAGAATCAGTCTTCCCACTGGATGTCCATGCTTTGAAAGTGGAGACTGTTTTACTAACTTTGGCTAACCCCTCCAATCAACCCATCAACAAATATTTATCGAGAGCCTACTCTGAGCCAGACAAAAAGTCTCACACACAGTAAGGGTCACTTGATATTTATAGACTCCAAATTTAGCCCTTAGAATTGGAAGTACACTCTCTGATGCAGTCAGGAGGGAATTCATGTCACCACCATGAACATGACTGATGGGACCACAGACTGTTGTTGTGGCCTAAGAGTGATATTGTTGTGAGGATCCCTGGATTGGCAGGGAGGCACACAAGGACCAGCCAACAACTCTAAGTTAACTGAAAAAGAAGGGAGGCATTTCTAATTATTTCAGAGGTTTCTGGCTTAAGCTAATCTGGGTAAGTCCCCAAGAGGAAAGCCCCTGCCTTGTTTCTATAGTTGTATGGGTATCTTTACACTCCCACCATTTCAAGGGAAGGGTGAAGAGGAATTCTCCTCTGAAGATCTGGCCTTTTGAACTGGACCCTTCTTCTTTCTCTTCATCTATGTAACCTCTGATCACAGTTTAATAATAATAACCACCCCAGTGGATCAAACACTGTACATGTAGCATCTTGATGGACTCTCATAACAACCCCAAGGCTTTAGTATTATTATTGCACTCATTTCATAGATAAAGTAGTCCAGCTCAGACAGGCAAAGTGCTCTTATACTTTCATCAAGGAAAAGCATATATGCTAGTGAGCATATCTGTCTGAATTCCGTGGGCCTTTTCACACTCAGCTGATCATTATTATTATCAGCTAGCTTGTACGAGTGCAAACTGTATTCCAGGCGTTCTTGTAAGTGTTATTTTATTGAATCTTGACAATAATCCTTTGAGTTTCCTGCATTTTGAAGATGAAGAAAATGCGGCCCAGAGAAGAATTGGGCCTTGACCAAGTTCACATAAGAGGTAAGTGGCATGGCTAGGATACAAATTCAAGTCTGTCTGACTCTAGACTTCCACTCTTATCCACTATATTGCACAGTCTCCTCTTGTAACACAGCCCAAGAGCTGCTGCCTGAAGGTTTCATACACTGGTGGTAGAATCTCATGTTGTAAATACTATACGGAATCGTTCCATGTTAATGATTCTGTCTCCTTACTGGCACTCCCTCCATCCCTCCCCATTTCCCCCTTGGACCAGTTGATCCCTGTTGTCATCCCGTCTACTGAGCTACTCTAAGGCTTTTTGCTATTACAATTCATGTCTTCCATGGTTTAGCCCAGAGGCATAGCCCTTTCTCTTAATATCATTAGTGCCTGGGAAAACAAATCCTTTCCCAAGTTCTTCATCAATTTCCCTGACAGTATGTTGGTGCTCTCTACTGCACTTCCCTTGTCTCATCTCCTCTGGGAATATAGATCTATGCTCAGTTTCCTTTAGCTGCCCCTAATGGGAAAAGTCCTTTTAGGTAGAAAAACCTTTCTGCCTTTGATGATCTCTAAACCCCAAGCTTTTTCTTAGTTAATATCTCTACTTTTCCCTTCTACCCTGGATCTTATCTTTTTTTAAAAAAAGAAACAAAAAAACTTTTTATTGTATTAACAAATATTCACAGCACAAAATTTCCCGTTTTAACCGCATTCAAGTGTACAATTCTATAATATTAATCATATTCGCAATATTGTGCTACTGTCACTGATACTCATTACCCCTACTTTTTCATCACCTCAAAGAGAAACTACTCACCCATTAAGCTATAACTGTCCCCTCTCACCCACCTCCTGGGTAAACTACAGGCCACCATCTGTCCCTATGAAGTGTGTTTCTTCTAGGTATTTTGTATAAGTAATATCATACAATATTTGTCTTTTGTTGTCTGGCTTACTTCACTGAACATGATGTTTTCAAGGTTCATCCATGTTGTGGTATGTATTAGAACTTCATTCCTTTTTAGAGCTGAAGAATATTCCATTGTATGTATATACCACATTTTGTTTATCTATTCATCAGTTGATGGAACTTGGGTTGCTTTCATCTTTTGGCAATTGTGAATAATGCTACCATAAACATTGGTGTGTGCATATCTGTTTGAGTCCCTGCTTTCGTTTCTTTTGTGTATTTACCAAGAAGTGTGATTGCTGCTTCATGTGGTAATTCTATTTTCAATTTTCTGAGGAACCACCAAATTACTTTCCATAGTGGCTGCACCATTCTACATTACCACCAACAATATGTGTAAGGGTTCTTATTTCTCCACATCCTAGCCAACACTTATTATTTTCTGTTTATTAATAGCCATCCTAGTGGGTGTGAAGTGGTATCTCATTGTGGTTTTGATTTTCATGACCCTGATGACCAACGGTGTTGAGCATCTTTTCATGTGATTATTGGTCATTTGCATATCTTCTCTAGAAAAATGTTTATTCAAGATCTTTGCCATTTTTTTTATTGGGTTGTCTTTTGTTGGTGTTGAGTGGTAGCTGTTCTTTACATAATATTGGACTTTATCTTTTTTGCTTGATAAGTATTAACAGATTCCAGTCAGGAGTTCCAGGCTTAAGCCCCAGCTCAACCATCCACTTGGTGTTTGGCCCTGGGAAGGGTACTACCCCTTTTGGGTCTCAGTGTCTTTACCTATATAAGGTGCTGTTCTCTAAGGCTCCTTGTAGCTCTGACATTCTTTGTTTCAAACTTCATGTCAAAGGACAGCACTTCAGAAGACAGGCTGGGATTTCCATCCTTATTTGACTACCTTGGAAAGGGATTTTATTACAGAGATATAAACTCTTCCATTGACCCTCCACCCACTTCCCAAGTTCACCAAATGTATACCACAGAGGGAGGAAAGAATTCTCTCCTTTTAAAATATAAATGACCCAACTGCTTAGGAGTGTCCAAAGTTTAAATGGTGTACTCAATTGATAGCTTCAGTCATGCCACTTACAGAATGGCTATACAATCCACTATTTCAAATCCAAAATCAGTTCACAAATATGAGTGGGTCATTGAGACAATGGGGCAGAACACTTCAAAAGAGGATTCTCCCAGACAATCCAGGGTGTATGGTGGCCCCTGTGTATGGGACAGAAGTAGAGAATTCTCAATGAATGGTATAAACTGTACAAACAGACCCAAGGCAAAAGTTGAGAACTTTATTATATGGGTGCTGCTGCAGCTGCCTTTTGTCACCTTCTGTCACCCCAAAGGAAGAATTTATTCTTGGTTTGGCCTAGTGGGAGAATTAGGAAGGAATGATGGTATTTTTTCATTCCCTCTACATTTAGCATACCCACCAAAGGGCAAGTTAGCAACTTTAAACAACACCTTGGCATTGACAAACAGTGAAGTTAATGTAGCTCTGACATATCCGGAACATTCCCTGACCAAAACAAAGGGTTCTGGCTCAGAAGGGGGTCCCCCAAGCCAAACGAAAGAGCAGTTCCCAAATGGATAGCAAAGCCCAGAGGGAGAAAGGGAGATAGGGGTGGCATGAGGGATGATGCTGTTTACTTGGAATTTGATTGTTCACAGGAAGCCCAGCAACCCCTGTGGTCTTGAGCTTGCTTTGAAAACACAACTCCACTGAAACAATCAAGATTCGATGGGAACTTTCACACTTGAACATTTGCCTGGCTCTTCAGAGAACTGCTGAAATCAGTGGGAGATTCTCCAGCACCTCTGTGATTGCAATCACAGCCAAACCCAGGCACTGCAGTTGTGCAGTGTAAAATACTGCCCGAGACAAATCATTCAAAAACAAAAGGCAGTTAAAATACCTCTCTTTATCCAGGGATAAGTCTTTCTAAAACATTTCTAAGCTCAAGTACTTAAATTTGATTTGAGTAGAAACTAAGAAACCCAAGCTCTTCAGGACCAGGATAGTGCACCAGGGTTATATTTTATACAGAAATCAAAGTGGTGGTAGGAAGTATTTAAATTTAGTTGTTTACTGAATTCTATATGAACACTGTTTGTTCAAGGTCCTTATTTAGAAAGAACCTGATCTTTATTCTGAAAGAGGGGGGATAAAAACAAACAACAATGACAAAAATCTTGCTTTCATATCTCTGTGTTTTTGTCTTCTGTGCTTCAAAAATACATAATAGTGATAATTGAAAAGCCCCTTAAAGCTCATCTCATTCACTCCTCTAATTTTACTGATAGGGTAACAGATGCAAAAGACTTGTCCCGTGTTGTACAGCTAGTCAGTGGCAGAATTGAAAGTAGTACCCAGGTCTTTTGACTTCTCATGCTGGGTTTTCTTTGACTCACCTGTACATAGCACATGTGTGGAAACCAGGACCTGGCTATTTAGATATGGGTGGAGTGGAGTTGATTATCCTTCCAGAAGAATCTTGGGACTAAATTTTCTTAATAACTTTCTTTTTCAAGGCTTCTATCTCCTACTGAAGGGTGTCCCACACTTTTGCCTGCACTGAATTTCTTCTCCCTGACTGGCTCAGAAGCCCAGTTCCCTCCTTTTTGATTACCTTGTGACCTAAATTCCACTCCCATCATTATTATTGCCCAGACCCCTTCTTCTGTATGCATGTGAAGTAGGAGTTAGATGTGAGCCCATCATAGCCATCTTGAAGTCAGCAAGTCTTGCTCTTTTCATCATGGCAAATTGCTCTGAACAATGTTTTCCCTCTTTCATTCTGTGATTTTAGTACTAGGTTCTGAGTTTAATCAAGAAATAAAGGGCTCATAGCGTTTTTCAGGAAAAAGTTTTAAGTCCAATACCTTGAAAATATAAACAAGAATAATTTTCCTTTGTCTTGAAAGCTAAAACAAAACAAAACAAAATAGAATGATGAATTGTGATATTTGAGAGTAAGTTACAAATATAAAATGAATAAAATATAGATCAGTAGAAAGCAAACAGACCTTAATCAAAGGGATATCTGGGTCCCTGTGGATATTATTCAACTAAAAATAGATCCCCTAGAAGAAGAAAACAAAAAAATATAGAAACCGCAATGAGCTGTTTCAGTTCCCTTCAAAGCTTGAAGGTAGTGGTCATACTGTATTGTGACCTTACTTGTTTAATAAAACATGTACTTAAAGACTACATCAAAATGAAAATAGCTAGTTTTACTGAGCACCTACTATGAGGCAGATGCTATGTGCTAAGTACTTGAAAAATTTTATCCTATTTATTCTTCTTAATAACTCTAAAGTGTACATCGCGTTTTCTCTATTTCTCATATGAGAAAACTGAGTCTCATGCTAGTTGCTACACAACTAGGAAAAACAGAACTGGAACTTAAGGACATATACTTAGGATATTAACTCTTTCTAAAAGCAAGTATCGAGTCATAAAGGGAAATTGTACTTGAGTCCACAGAGTTAAGTGATTCCTGCTAGAATAATAACCCTAGAAGAGTAAAAAGGATTTCCATTTTAATTGCACTTGTAAAAATTGATCTTACGGGTCTAGTATTTGTGATCAAAAGCTATAGTTGGGAATGGAGGTCCACTGCAGTTCGTTTAAGTCTGAATTTGAGAAAGCAATGACCACAACCAACCAGTATAGCCTTTTTAGAGACTCTCTCCATTTGGGTGAAGACATTGAGAACTCATCTTATTTAAGTATACACAACACAACACAGCTGCATTGTACTCATGTGTTTAGATAAACATATATATAGCATTTGGTTGTTACCCTGACTTTAAGCAGCAATCCCAGATAATACATGATTTTTTCAGAAGCTCAGTTACACTCAGTGTAGCAGGAAACAGTTTCGCATAAATATTTAATGCAAGTTTATTGATTTTTTAAAACTGGAGAATGCTATCATAAGCACTTTCAAACCACATGTGTTTCGTATAGAGTGTTTATGTTCCCAGTGTTTCCAGAGAAAAGTTCAGGTTGCTCTAATAAACGCCTCTTTGGGGATAGTTTTGAAACAGCAAAATAATGCATGGAAAACCAAATTTCAAAACTGGTGTGGCTGTCACCATGCAAAGATGGAATCGGTTCTCTTTGGAGGAGTGGTACTCATGGCTTTTAAAGCCATTAACCAGAAGGTCAGATTGGGGAACACTAAGTCCAATAGCCCCTATCCCCAGTTCCATCCCTCTGAGCAGCTTCCCCTTCAGGCAGAATGAAGTCTGTCTTAGATATAGCCAAATCCTCACATCACATCTAGGTCAGATGTGGACAGTCTCCAAGAATGGTTATGATTGAGTTTCTAATTATGGCACCTCTCTGGACCAACACATATCCTCTTAGTGTGTTCCAGTGCACAGTCATCTCACTGGGGCAGGGCTGAAATCAAATAGACCTTGAGGTCCTCAGACAGTGCATTTGGGCATGGTCATACTGGTAAACTGGCAGGTCTGCCATGGGTACAGGTTTTATGAGGCAGCCCAGAGATTAGACTCTGAACCCCCTGTGGGCAACTGCTATTGCCATTTCTCCATCTCTATTCTTGGGTAACAATGTGCATGTGTGTATGCACACAAGCACAAACACTTCTCTTCCACTCCCATTCTCTTCCTTCACCTAAGGCCACCGTAATCCCAGCCAGGTTGTCCTCAGTCATTTTTACCTTTTAATCTGAGGCTGTGAGGTGATAGCCTTTCTCTGTTTCCCCTTTGCATGGATCCTCTAATTCCTTGTTAATCAGATGTTTAGGATTTTTAATGAGTGTGCCAATTTCAAATGTCCAGTTCCATTGTCAGTCCATGTACGCCCACCTGAGGTTCAGGAAAGATTGCCAGCAAGATCACATCTGCCAATATTTGGGTTCCTTCTTGTAGAAGAACTACACAATAGCTGAAGTTATTCCAAGATGGAAAGGACTGCTGCAGTGGATAGAGTTACCCATCTCCAGAGGCATTCCAGCAGAGGCAAGAGGCAATTCCTACATTTGATGTGAAACTGAAATTAGAGTATTTTCAATTCCCTTCCAATGTTTTTTTTTTTTTTTTTTTTAATCAGGATTTTGCACTTTTGGGGACCTGTATAAGGAAGTTGTAGACAGGCCAGTCTTGTTTGACAAAACAGTGAGGGAAAGTAGAATGGAAGGAAAGTAGGGAAGAGTGGCAGAGATGCTGTAAAAGGAAATCCTGTTGTAGCTGTAGCTCCTGTTTGAGCAACCACTTTTGGGGGAAGGAGTTGTAGGTGCTGCATTCATCTCTGCTAAAGACTTTACTTGCCAAACAAGCTAGGTCTGCGGGATGGGATAGAAAATATCATATTTTGAGCACTTAGTATATAACAGGCACATTGTTAAGCCCTTCACACATGTTGTTTTATGGAATACCCACAACAGTGTCATAAATAGGGTCATGCCCATGTTGCAGAAGAGAAAATTAAAACTCAAAAGGGGAAGTTCTCTTGCCTAAAGTTTCCTTGGAAATAGAAGAGTTGGCCTGTCTGACTCCACATCTGTGTTCTCTGCCCAGCTTTGCACTTTTCCTTTATACCCTCCCTGCCAAATCCACTTAAGAATTTCCTCCTGAGCAAAGTGAGGAAGGGAAGAAAAGGATGGGAAGCTCTTTGCCATTTTCTTATCAAACAATCTGATTTCTCAAAGCTACAAGCTAAGCCTGGACCAAGTGACAGATTCCTCATGGTGTTTTCAATGCCTGCTTTAGTCAGGGATGAGATGAGCAGAGGGAGCAGAGTCTTCAAAAGGGACCCTGGAATGAGCACTCATCAGAGCCACATCCATGGGCCACCAATCCTCAGGACCAGTCATACCTCTTCCTTGCTTTTTCTGATAATGCTGGTAGAAAGCAGTGTGTTGTGTGCACATAGCTGGCCTTGCCTGGTGCATGACTCAGAACTACCCTGAGACTGTCAAGCTCTGGAATATTTTACTTAGGTTATTGTGTGTAACTTCCTTTGCTCCATTTGATTGACATCCATCCCTCAAGTTTTGGGTCCAGTATCTATCTATCTATATATATGTTTGTCTGTTGATCCATCTATCTATTGTTCTATATTCTAAACATTTCAGAGTAGGTTGTATACATCATGCTCCTTGAACACTTAAATTTCTATGTACTTTTCCTTAGAACAAGGGTATTCACTATGAAACCACCTTAAGAAGGGTTATCAAGTTCAGGAAATTTAATATTGATATATGCTTACAGTCTATACTCGAATTTTTTCATATGTCCCAATAATGTCATTTTGGGCATATTCTTCTCCATTATTAGATCCAGTCCAGGATTATGTATTGCATTTACTTTTCATTTGTTTCTTTATTATCTCTTTTGTAAATAGTGGAAACATATATACAATATGAACTTTCCTGTCTTAACCACTCCAACCATAAAATTCAATGGGATTAATCACATTCACAACGTTGTGTTACCCTAACCATCATCCATTACCAGAAGTTTCCCATCATTCCAAAGAAAAACCCTATACCCATTATGCATTAATTCCCCATTCTTCTCCCTCTGAAACCTGTATCCTACTTTCTGTCTCTTTGAATTTGCATATTCTAACTATGTCCCTTTGTGTCCGACTTATTTTACTCAAATGATGTCCTCAGAAGTTCATCCATGTAGAAGCATGTATCAAAACTTCATTCCTTTTAGGGCTGAATGATATTGCATTTTACATATATACCACATTTTGTTTATCCATTCATCTACTTGGGCTGTTTCCATCTTTTGAATATTCTGAATAATACTGCAATGAACATTGATGTAAAAATATCTTTCCAAGTCCCTTTCAATTCTTTTCAGTACATACCTAGCAATAAGATTGTCATGTCATATGATAGTTCTATGTTAAACTTTGTGAAGAACCACCACACAGTTTTACATAGTGGCTGCACTGTTTTATTATTATTTTTTTCACCTCAATCAATTTTATTTTTAACTGCACCATTTTAGATTCCTACCAGCCATGTAATAAGGTTTCTATTTCTCTGCATCCTCATCAGCACTTGTTATTTTCAGTTTTTTAATAGTAGCCATTCCAGTGGGTATGAGGTGGTATCTCACTGTGGGTTTTTTTGTTGTTGTTGTTAATTTTTTATTTTTAAAGAAGCTTTACATTACATTAATATTACATAAAAAATATAGGGCATTCCCATATACTCCACATCCTTTCCTTCCCACACTTTCTCCCATTAACATCTTTCATTAGTGTAGTACATTAGTTACAGTTGATGGACACATATTGAAGCATTGCTACTAACTATGGTCTATAGTTTACATTACAGTTTACGCTTTGCACTGCACAATTTTATAGGTTTTGACAAAATGTATAATGGCCTGTATCTGTAATTGCTAATGATATTGAGCATCCTTTCTTGTGTTATTGGCCATTTATATGTTTTCTTTGGATAAATGTCTATTCAAGTCCTTTAGCCATTTTTAATTAGGTTGTTTGTCTTTTAGTTTTTGAATCATAGGAGTTATATATATATTCTGGATATTAAACCTTAATGTGATGGTTAGGCTAATGTGTCAACTCGGCCAGGTAATTGTGTCCAGATGTTTGGTCCAGCAAGCACTGGGATAATTGTAATACAAGAGCATTTATGGACTTCGATCACCAGTGAGTTTACTGCGTGGAGGGCTGATTACATCTGCATCAATCAGGGAGACTGCATCATCAATGGGTGATGCTTTTATCCAATCAGTTGAATGCCTTAAAAGGGGAAGGGATTTCAACATTCAGAGAGAATTTCCCAGCTCGTCATTGGACAGCCAACTTCTCCCAGAAACTCATCAAGGATCTTTCATCGGACTTTCATCGGAGCCCCTTGTTTGCAGCCTGCCTGCAGAGCCTGGACTTGTGCATCCCCACGGTCGCATGAGAGACTCTTTTAAAATCTCATATTATTCACAGATATCTCCTGTTGATTCTGTTTCCCGAGAGAACCCTGACTAATACAGCTTGGTACCAGGAGTGGTTCTTGAGGAACAGAGTCTTAAACATGGGATGTCTGAGGTGGTTCTGGGAGTTTTGTAATTGGCTCTCTACTCTAATTGGACTCAGGGGTACTAATGACTCCCTTTCCAATAATGAAGAGGTCGCTAACAGTCTATGGCTTGAGCTGGCAATAGAGATATGCAAAATAACATCACTGGATTCCCCTACTTCCATGCTTATAAGAAGCAAGGATTTGGGTGAGAGTGTTTTCAACACCTTAACAGAATTTTGTGGAGTCAAAAAAGTATAATGATGTTGGCTGACTCCTCCTAGATACTCTGGATACAGTTACAAAAGAAAGAGATGAGCTAAAGTCTTCAAATTTGAAACTTAAATGCTGCATGAATGATAAGAAAGTTTCTACATGTGCCTTGAAAGAAAATCTTGTCTCCTGTAGCCACAGACTTGAGATATCTGAGAATCGAACCCAGACTCTCATTGTACCAGTAGCAGAATTACAGAGGAAACTAAAATCTCATCCTCGCAAGGTATCTGCAATTAAAGTGAAGGCACTGATTGGAAAGGAGTGGAACACCAAGGATTGGGATGTAGACATATAGGATGATGATAATATTGGTGGGGACATTGGAACCCTAAATTCTGCTGAGACTTTACCAGATAAACCTGAGATGGCCTGCCCAGTGGAGGCCACACTTTGTCAACCTTGTATCATCCAGCCTCCAGCCTGCCCCAGGGAGTCCAGACCTCCTCCCAGCCCTGAGGCGGGTACCAGCCAAATGGAAGCCTGCACTGCCTAGCCTCTGGCCTGCCCTGAGGAATCTGCCTTCCAACCCCTGCCTGAAGAGATTAATCCTGTCTCACCAGAAAAAAATGCAAAGGAATGCCCTGAGGTCAGTAGCCTGCAAGACATCTCTAATCTTTCTACATACCCACACCCCCCACCCCTCTTGTCTTCCAGACCCATTACTAGACTAAAATCATAAAAAGCCCTCAAAGGTGAAATACAAAGTGTGACCCATGAGGAAGTACGCTATACTCTGAAAGAACTGCATGAGTTTTCCAACTTATATAGACAGAAATCAGGGGAATATGTGTGGGAATGGATGCTAAGGGCATGAGATAATGGTGGAAGGAATATAAAGTTGGATCAGGCTGAATTTATTGATATGGGCCCACTAAGCAGAAATTCTGGATTCAACGCTGTAGCTTGAGGGGTTAGAAAGGGCTCCAACTGTTTGTTTGGGTGGCTGACTGAAGCATGGACCAAAGATGGCCTAGTATGTCTGATGTTGAGATGCCCGATTTGCCCTGGTATACAGTAGATGAGGGGATTCAAAGGCTTAGAGAAATTGGAATGCTAGAATGGATTTACCATTTGAAACCTGCCCACCCACCCCAGAAATGTCCAGAGGACACACCTTTAACCAGGACTGTGAGGAATCAATTTGTAAGACTAACTCCATCTTCTCTGAAGAGCTCTGTGGTTGCTCTTCTCTACAGTCCAGATATTACTGTGTGTGTGTGGGGGGGGGGGGGTTGTAATGGAATTGGAATCCTTAAACATTATGGAGATGATCAGATCTTGGTCTGGTAAAAATCAAGTATCGGAGTTAATCACCAAAGGCAAGATGGGCGTGGTTACCTCAATGAAAGACAGATTCAAAACTGCACACAGAATAGTCTGAGTCGCATGGAGTTATGGCGTTGGCTTATAGATCATGGGGTACCTAGAAGTGAAATACATGGGCAGTCTACTAAATTTCTTCTGGATCTGTATAAGCAGAAAAGTTCTAGGTCAAGTGAATAAGACCCTAACTCAAATTACAGATGCAGAGAATCACGGCACCTTAATCAATTCCCAGTCTTGAGACAGTTTATAGACCCAGAGCCCTTTGAATGAGGAGAAGGCCAGGTCCCCTTGGGGAAGGATCCTGTTAAACTGCCAAAAATTTATACTGTTAATCTTCCTCCCACCTTTCCCCAGGGAGACCTGTGGCCTTTTGCCAGAGTAACTGTGCATTGGGGAAAAGAACATGATCAGATATTTCAGGGATTATTAGACACTGGCTCAGAAGTGACATTAATTCCAGGAGACCCAAACATCACTGTGGCCCACCAGTCAGAGTAGGGGCTTATGGAGATCAGGTGATTGATGGAGTTTTAGCTCAGGTCTGTCTCACAGTGGGTCCCGTGGGTCCCCAGACTCATTCTGTGGTTATTTCCCCAATTCCAGAATGCATCATTGGAATAGACATACTCAGTAACTGGCAGAATCCACACATTGGATCCCTGACTTGTGGAGTGCAGGCTATTATGGTTGGAAAGGCCAAGTGGGAGCCTCTAGAACTGCCCCTGCCTAGCAAAATAGTAAATCAAAGGCAATACCGGATTCCTGGAGGGATTGCAGAGATTAGTGCCACCATCAAGGAATTTAAGGATGCAGGGGTGGTGATTCCCACCAGATCCCCATTCAACTCTCCTATTTGGCCTGTGCAGAAAACAGATGGATCTTGGAAGATGACAGTAGATTATCGTAAACTTAACCAGGTGGTGACTCCAATTGCAGCTGCTGTCCCAGATGTGGTATCATTGCTTGAGCAAATCAACACTTCCCCTGGTACCTGGTATGCAGCTGTTGACCTGGCAAATGCTTTTTTCTCAATTGCCATTAGTAAGGACCACCAGAAACAGTTTGCTTTCAGCTGGCAAGGCCAGCAGTATACCTTCACTATCCTGCCTCAGGGGTATATCAACTCTCCAGCCCTATGTCATAATATTGTCCGTAGGGACCTTGATCATCTCTCCCTCCCAAGAGACATCACACTGGTTCATTATATTGATGATATCATGTTGATAGGACCTACTGAGCAAGAAGTAGCAAAGACTCTAGATTTGTTGGTAAGGCACTTGCGTGAGAGAGGATGGGAGATAAATCCAACAAAATGCAGCGTCCTTCCACCTCAGTGAAATTTCTAGGTGTCCAGTGGTGTGGGGCCTGTCGAGATATCCCTTCTAAATTAAAGGATAAGCTGTTGCACCTGGCTTCTCCTATGACCAAAAAACAGGCACTACGCTTAGTTGCCCTCTTTGGGTTTTGTAGACAACACATTCCTCACTTGGGTGTGCTACTCCAACCCATTTACCGAGTGACCAGAAAAGCTGCTAGTTTTGATTGGGGACCAGAACAAGAGGAAGCCATGCGACAGGTCCAGGCTGCTGTGCAAGCTGTACTACCACTTGGACCATATGATCCAGCTGATCCAGTGGTGCTGGAAGTTTCAGTGGCAAATAGAAATGCTTCTGGAGCCTTTGGCAGGCCCCTACAAGGGAATCACAATGCAGACCCTTAGGATTTTGGAGCAAAGCCTTGCCATCCTCTGCAGATAACTACTCCCCTTTTGAGAAGCAGCTTTTGGTTTGCTACTGAGCCTTAGTAGACACTGAACGCTTAAACATGGGCCATCAAGTTACTATGAGACCTGAGTTGCCTATCATGAGCTGGGTATTGTCTGACCCACCAAACCATAAAGTTGGGTGTGCACAGCAGCACTCCATAATAAAGTGGAAGTGAGATAGGGCTCGAGCAGGTCCTGAAGGCACAAGTAAGTTACATGAGGAAGTAGCCCAAATGCCCATGGTCACCACCCCTGCCATGTTACCTTCTCTTTCCCAGCCCACAGCTTTGGCCTCTTGGGGAGTCCCTTACAATCAGTTGATTGAGGATGAGAAAACTTGGGCCCGGTTTACAGATGGTTCTGCACGATATGCAGGTACTACCCAAAAGTGGACAGCTGCAACACTGCAGCCCTTCTCTGGGACATCCTTGAAGGATAGTGGTGAGGGCAAATCCTCCCAGTGGGCAGAGCTTCGAGCAGTGCATCTAATTGCTCATTTTGCTTGGAAGAAGAATTGGTGCGTTTGTACACTGATTCATGGGTTGTTGCCAATGGTTTGGCTGGATGGTCAGGGACTTGGAAGGAACATGATTGGAAAATTGGTGACAAGGAGGTCTGGGGAAGAGCTATGTGGATAGACCTTTCTGAGTGGGCAAAAAAACATGAATATAGTTGTGTCTCACGTGAATGCTCACCAGAGGGTGACTTCAGCAGAGGAAGAGTTTAATAAGCAAGTAGATAAGATGACTCACTCTGTGGCTAATGCTCAGTCTCTTTCCCCAGCCACTCCTGTCATTGCCCAATGGCCTCATGAACAAAGTGACCATGGAAGTAGGGATGGAGGTTATGCATGGGCTCAGCAACATGGACTTCCCTTTTCCAAGGCTGACTTGGCTACAGCCACTGCTAAATGACCAATCTGCCAGCAGCAGAGACCTACTCTCACCCTCCGATATGGCACCATTCCTCGAGGTGACCAGCCTGCTATCTGGTGGCAGGCTGACTACATTGGGCCACTTCCACCAGGGAAGGGGCAGCGATTTGTTTTAACTGGAATAGATACATACTCTGACTATGGGTTTGCATCTCTGGCATGCAATGCTTCTTCCAAAACTACCATTCGTGGACTTACCAAATATCTTATCTACTGCCATGGCATTCCACACTGCATTGCTTCTGATCAAGGAACCCATTTCACAGCAAATGATGTGCGGGAATGGGCACATGCCCACGGAATTCACTAGTCTTACCATGCTGCCCATCACCCTGAAGGAGCTGGATTAATAGAACGGTGGAATGGCCTCTTGAAGACTCAATTACGGCACCAACTAGGTGGCAATACCTTGCAGGGCTGGGGCTATGTTCTCCAGGAGGCTGTATATGCTCTGAATCAGTGTCCTCTCTATGGTGCTGTTTCTCCCATAACCAGGATTCATGGATCCCAGAATCAAAGCGTGGAAATGGGAGTGGCACCACTCATTATTACCCCTAGTGACCCACTAAGAAAATTTTTGCTTGCTGTCCCTGCAACCTTAAGCTCTGCTGGTCTACAGGTTTTAGTCCCAAAAGGAGGAGCGCTGCCACCAGGGAACATAACAATGATTCCATTGAACTGGAAGTTAAGACTGCCACCTGGCCACTTTGGGCTCCTCTTACCTGTGAATCAACAGGCAAAGAACGGAATTACTGTACTGTGGGGTGATTGATCCTGACTGTCAAGGGGAAATAGGACTACATCTACATAATGGGGGTAAAGAAGAGTTTGCCTGGAATGCATGAGATCCTCTAAGGCGTCTCCTAGTACTTCCATGCCCTGTGAAAAGTCAATGGAAAATTGCAACAAACCAATTCAAGCAATATTAACAATGGCCCAGAATCTTCGGGAATGAAAGTTTGGGTCACCTCACCAGGCAAAGAACCATGGCCAGCTGAAGTGCTTGCTGAAGGTAACGGGAACATGGAATGGGTAGTGGAAAAAGGTAGTGATAAATGTGAACTTAGACCATGTGACCAGTTACAGAAACGAGGACTGTAATAGTCATGAACCCTTCTTCCTTGTTTCGTTATGAGTATGATTGTATATGTACACAAAACGAATTTCTTGTTTTCTTCCCCAACCTTTTCTCCTATCATGTGAAAAGTTGTATTAATTCCATGTCATAATATTTAAGGATGTCAAGTTTAAGAGTGACTATTACTCAATGACTTGCACCCTATTCTGTGGGGAATTAATGCGTTTCCAGTTGTATGCAGGGGCATTGAACATTGTTAGGTGGAAATATGCTTGTCTGTTATTGTCTTTACTTAGAGACTAAGTATGGTTTAGGGTTATGTGTATGACTGCTGAGTTGTCAAGGGGTGAACTGTGATGGTTAGGCTAATGTGTCAACTCGGCCAGGTATTTGTGTCCAGGTGTTTGGTCCAGCAAGCTCTGGGCTAATTGTAATACAAGAGCATTTATGGACTTTGATCACCAGTGAGTTTACTGCGTGGATGGCTGATTACATCTGCATCAATCAGGGAGGTTGCATCATCAATGGGTGATGCTTTTATCCAATCAGTTGAATGCCTTAAAGGGGGAAGTGATTTCAACATTGAGAAAGAATTTCCCAGCTTGTTTTTGGACAGCCAACTTCTCCCAGAAACTCATCAAGGACCTTTCATCGGAGCCCCTTGTTTGCAGCCTGCCTGCAGAACCTGGACTCGTGCATCCCCGCGGTCGCATGAGAGACTCTTTTAAAATCTTATATTATTGACAGATATCTCCTGTTGATTCTGTTTCCCAAGAGAACCCTGACTAATACACCTAATCCGATTTATGGCTTTCAAATATGATCACACGTTCTGATAGTTGTCATGTCACTTTTTGATAATGTCCTTTGAGGCACAAAAGCCTTTATTTTTATGAAGTCAATTCATCTATATTTTCTTTTGTTGCTCATGCTGGTGGAGTAAAGTCTAAGAATCTATTGCCTAATACAAGTTCCTTGAGATATTTCCTTATGTTTTCTTTTAAGAGCTTTATACTTTAGCTTTTATATTTAGGTTACTGACCCATTTTTAATTAATCTTTGTATATAGTGTGAGGTAAAGGTCCACTTGCATTCTTTTGCATGTGGATACCCAGTTGTTGAAGAGACTATTCTCTCCCCATTGTGTGCAACTGACACCCTTTTTAAAAAATCAATTGACCTACTGGGGCAAAGACAGCACAATTCTGTGATGAAAGTGAGAGCCACTGACTGTACACTGGATAGAATGTGCAAGGCATAGGACTGTGTATAACATAGTGTACTACGTGGTGGAAGATGAACTGTGGTTAACAGTACAAATATGAGAGTGTTCTTTCATGAAATATAACAAATGAATAATACTCATACATAGTGTTAATAATAAGGGGGCTATCGGTAAAATATACCAAGTGTATGCTATGGACCATAGTTAGTGGTAATAATCTGATGATGTTCTTTTATAATCTGTAACAAATATTCCACAACAATGTAAGGGGTTGATGGAGGGGTGATGTATGGGAATTCTGCATGTTATGCATGATTGTTTGGTAAGTTCACAACTTCTCTAATAAAATATTTTAAAAATTAAAAAAATCAACCAACCATAGATGTATGGGTTTATTTCTGCACTCTGAATTCTATTCCATTGATCTATTGCTCTGTCTTTGTGCCAGTACCACAGTTTTGATTATTGTAGCTTTGTAGTAAGTTTTAAAATAATGAATGTAAGTCTTCCAAATTTATTCTGTTTCAAGATGGTTTCAGCTATTCAGGATCTCTTGTCCTTCTATATAAATTTGATGATTAGCTTTTCCATTTTTGCAAAGAAGGTTGTTGGCATGTTGATTGAGATTGTGGTAAATATGCGCTTGACAATTTGTAGATTTCTGCATATAAATCATTTGCATCTTTGCTTAAATTTATTCTTAGGTATTTTATTCTTTTAATTGTTAAAAGAATTGTTTCCTTGATTTCCGTTTTTTGGGTTGCTCATTGCTAGTGTATAGAAATACCACTGACTTTTGTGTATTGATCTTGTTCCTTGACACTTTGCTGAATTCATTGATTAGCTATCATAGCTTTATTGTGGATTTTTCAGGATTTCCTATATATAATGTGATGGTTAAATTCATGTGTCAACTTGGCTAGATTTTGGTATCCAATTGTTTGGCCAAGTAAGCACTGGCCTGATAGATACTGTGAGGACATTTTGTGGACTTCAATCATTAGTACATTAATTGCATCTATGGCTGGTTACATCTATAATCAGCTGAAGAGATTGCCTTCAACAATAAGAGAATTCTCCAATCAGTTGAAGGCTTTAAAAAGAGACATGATGATTTCAGCTGTCAAAAGAGATAATTTAAATCTCTACTTCAGCCAGCCAGTTTTTCCTGGAGAATTCATCAAAAACCTTCATTAGAGTTCCCAGCTTGCAGCCTGGTCTATGGAATTTGGACTTGCATATCCCCACAGTCACATGAGACAATTATTAAAATCTCACAATATTTACAATATCTTCTGTCAATTCTGTTTCCCTAGAGGACCCTGACTAAAACATATAGGATTATGTCATATGCAAATAGAGATAATTTTACATCTTCCTTTCCAATTTGGATAACTTTTATTTCTTTTTCTTGCCTAATTGCTCTAGCTACCACTTCCAGCACAGTGTTAAATAGCAATGGTGATAGCAGGCAGGCTTGTCTTGTTCCTGATCCTGGGGGGAGGTTTTCAGTCTTTCACCATTGAGTATGATGTTAGCTGTGGGTTTTTTCCTGTTGAGGAACTTTCCTTTTGTTTTAGTTTCTTAGGTTGCTTAAAGCAAATACCATGAAATGGTTTGGCTGGAACTATGGGAATTTATTAACTTACAGTTTTGAGGCTGAGAAAATGTCCAAATCAAGGCATCATCAAGGTGATGCTTTCTTTTTGAAGTCCAGCTATCAGCAATCCTTGCCTCCTCTGCCACATGGCAATGTCTGCTTGTCTCTCCCTTCTCTTCCAGGTTTCATTGATTTCAGCTTCTTGCTTCTGTGGCTTTTCTTTCTCACACACTCTCTCTCTGTATCAATTCTGTTTATAAAGGACTCCAGTAATAGGATTAAGTCCCATCCTGAATGAATGGGTCACACCTTAACTAAAGTAACCTCATCAAAAGATTCTACTTAAAATGTATTTACACTCATAGAGATGGATTATATTTAAGAACGTGTTGTTCTGGGGTACATCCAGCTTAAAACTATGACACTACACTCGGGACCCCAAAAAGACATAAAAATAAATTCATCCCATCACAATATCCCGAAGCCTTAAACCATCTATTAGAAATACTAAGTACAAAGTCTCATCAAAATTGATTATAGGGAAGCGGATGTGGCTCAATCAGTAGGGCTCCCGTTTACCCTGTGGGAGGCCCCAGGTTTGATTCCCTGGGGCCTCCTGGTGAAGGCAAGCCAGCCCACACGGCGCGGTGAGCTGACGCAGCAGGACGACCAAGCAAGGGGAGACAAGCAGACACAGAAAAACGCACAGCAAATGGACACAGCGAGCACAAGCAGCAAGGGGGGGATAAATGAATAAATAAATAAAATCTTAAAAAAAAATTTTGATTATAGGTGTGTTCTGTCCTGGGGCAAAATTCCCCTCTGTCTTGGACCTGTGCCACCTAAAGAACAAGTTATCTGCTTCCAATATACAATGGAGGGATAGGCATAGGATAAACATTCGCATTCCCATATGAAGAAATTGGCAGGAAAACAGGGGCTATGGATCCCAAGCAATTCCAAAACCCTGCAGGGCATACTCCATTAAGTTTCAAAGTCTGAGAGTCATCATTAGAATGATATTTTGTCCTCCTGTCACGAAGGAGCAGTAGCCCCAACCCTTCCAAGTGCTCGCTCAGTGGCCATGCTTTCTCCTGAACACTGGGGTGAAGGGTCCACCCTCCTCAAGCATTAAGATTGTGGTCAGGCTCTCCTGGAATGCTGGGACATTGGTTCCACCCTTTTCAAACACTGAGTGGATGACTAGGATTCCTGCAATCCCTGGGATTTATGCTCCACCCTCTTTAAAGAGTGGGGTGGCAACACTTCTTGAACAATTGCGTGGAAGTCCCACCCTCTCTAAGCAAGAGGGCAGAGGCACTTTCCGCACACACTTGTGGTTCTTCTCTCTTTGCCTGAGAAGATGTCTTCGGTCCAGACTTCAGCTTCCATGGTTTTGCTTGAAGTGATTTTTTCTTCAATTTCTCTCTTTCCAGTCTCTTTTAGTCCAGGCTGGTTGTGATTCTGTTCATATAGATATCACAAAAACACTTGTCAGTTTTGCATGTGGTACACAAGGGTCCAAACCATCAGACAAAAGAACTTTCCACAGATCATCCCTGGATAACTTGCATTTACAATCCTGACATGCACTGCAATGGCTGGTTGGATCCATGTTTAGTTAAACTAACCTCACATGGAGCATTATTCTCTGAGTACTCATTTTCCAGAAGCTCAAAATTTCCCAAACCATCAGCTCATAGAATGAGTTAGGTAGTGTTCCCTCCTGTATAATTTTTTGGAAGAGTTTGAGCAGGATTTAGTATTTTATTCTTCTTGGAATGTTTGGTAGAATTCCCCTGTGAAGCCACCTGGTCTTGGAATTTTCTTTGATGGGAGGTTTTTGATGACTGATTCAATCTCTGTTCTTGTAATTTGTCTGTTGAGATCTATTTCTTAGAGAGTCAGTGTAGGTTATTCATGAGTTTTGTAGGAATTTGTCCATTTCATCTAGTTGTCTAATTTGTTGGCAAACAATTATTTATAGTATCTTTTTTTTATTTTTATTTTTATTTTTTATTTTTTATTTTTATTTTTTTTTTATTATGGGTAAAAATCAAAATTCTCACAATACATACAAACATTTGTAAAATGATATATAAATATATATGCATATATGTGTATTTGCTTACAAAAATGTTATTTTT
>JAKSZT010054138.1:3787173-3864896 GCA_026826555.1 Tolypeutes matacus
AAGAACTATGGACTAGAGTGGACTTGATGGTATTCTCTTGTTCACATATGGTGATTCTAGCAATGCAAGAAATTATAACAATGAGGTGGAGCCAGTGGCCACTGTACACTTTTGGGGTAGGGAGGGGATGAGCAGTTGAAATACAGGGGCTTCTTTGGGAGTTGGAGGTTGTCCTGAGTACTGTTGTGGCAACGGATGTAGGCCATTTTAAATCAGCACACACCACTCAGAACTGAGTGGGAGAGAGTGTGGTCTACAGTGTGAACTGTGGTCTATGGTTGGTGGCAAGGCTCCAGGATGTGTAAGTTCATTGAGGGTGGTGGGCCACACTTGTGGGAGATGTTTGTGTGGGATGTGGTGGGAGGTGTGGGAGGTGGGCAACATGGGAATCCCAGTGGGTTCCGTGTAATATTTTGGGTAATCTAAGCACCTCTTAAAATATATGTATATATATATATAAATAACATTTTTGTAAGCAAATACACATATATGCATATATATTTATATATCATTTTGCAAATGTTTGTATGTATTGTGAGAATTTTGATTTTTACCCACAATAAAAATAAATTTAAAAAAAAAATCACTTGACCGTAGATGTGAGGGTCTGTTTCTGAACCATCAATTTAGTTCCATTGGTCTATGTGTTTGACTTTATGCCTGTACCATCCTCTTTTTAGCACTGTAGCTAAGTAATATGACTTAAAGTCCTGAAGTGAGAGGCCTCCAACTTCGCTTTTCCTTTTTAAGATGTTTCTGGCTATTCGGGACCACTTACCCTTCCAAATAAATTTGTTAATCATGTGTTCCATTTATTTTTAAAATGCTGGTGGAATTTTTATCGGGATTGCATTGAATCTGTATATCAATTTGTGTAGAATTGACACCTTAATGATATTTAGTCTTCCAATCTGTGAACATGGAATATTCTTCCAATTATTTAGGTCTTTTTATTTCTTTTAAAAATGCATTGTAGTTTTCTGACTACAAGTTCTTTACATCCTTGGTTAAGTTTATTCCTAAATATTTTATTCTTTTAGTCACTATGGTAAATGGAATTTTTTCCTGACTTCTTCCTCAGATTGCACATTACTAGTGTCTTTTAAAGTATATTTCATCTGATATAAATATAAGCTACTTCAGCTTTTTTGGGAGAAGGGGGTTACAGCATACATGGAATATCTTTTTCCCAGACTTTCACTTTCAATCTATTGGTATTCTTGGGTCTTGCAGACAGCATATAGGTGCCCCATATTTTCTTATCCATTCACCAGTCTGTCTTTTTTGGGGGGGAAGTTTAATCCACTAACATTCAATGTTATTACTGTAAAGGCAGTTCTTATTTCACCCATTTTGTCCTTTGGGTTTTATCTGTCATATTTTATTTTCACCACTCTTTTGAGACTTTAGTTACTTTTACTGGCATAATCTTCATTTCTAGACTCTTTTCCAAGCCTCTCTCTCCTGCGTTTTCTTTTCAGACTATAGCACACCCTTTAGTATTTCCTGCAAGGCCATTCTCTTTTTTAAAATATATGTTTAAAGATACTTAGATTACATAAATGTTACATAAAAAGTATAGGGGATTCCCATATGCCCCACTTCCTACTCATCCCAAACTTTCCCACATTAATGACATCCTTCATTATGTGGTACATTCACTATAATTGATGACTGCATTGCCACTAAGCATGGATTATAGTTTACATTGTAGTTTACACTCTCTCCTGCACAATTTTGTAGGTTATGTCAAGATATGTATAAGTGTAACCTCTGGAATGACCTCCCGACTCACTTTGAAGTCTCTTAGCCATATAAACTCATTTGTCTTTACCATTTCCCTGTTTTGGTTGAGGTCTTTTTCCAGTTCCATTGCTAGCTGGTGGTTGGTAGTAATCCCTTGGTGCCAGGGAGGTTCATTCCTGGGAGTCATGTCCCATTCTGGGGGAAGATAATGCATTTATATGCTGAGTTCAGCTTAGAAAGAGGCCACATTTGAGCAACAAAGAGGCTTTCAGGAGGTAACTCCTAGGCACCCTATAATACTAGGCTAATTTTCAATTTCAAAAGTAAAGGTTCATAAGTACTGTCATCAATATCAAGGGCCCATCAATGGACCATCTTGCTTCACTAGTCATTGCCCCTGTCCTTGGGGGATTCTTGCTGATCCATTAGAAAATGTGGCAGAGCTCCCCAGGATGGGAATTTGACATTTTTTCTGTTATTGTGTGACTCTCCACCCACTGTGACAATGCCTCATGGACACTTGAACACATTTTTATACCTTATATGTATGCCCCAGATGAACCTCATCCCATGTATCCCCCATTGCTGACACCCCGCACCAATGATCCTCCCCTGTCCTAGTTGTAACTCTTTCTGTGATACAAAGCTTCTTCAAAAGTGAAGCCAACAAAATAGCCAAATACAATTAGTAAGAAAAATAAATAATAATAATAGTTTTAAAAATAAGAAATAAATACAAAAAATTAAAAAAAATAAATAAATAAAAATAAAAATTTGGAATAATAAAAAAATAATGAAAAAATATTTAAAAAAATTTTTGACATTGTCTTTCATCTCTGTAAGATCTGTTGTATTATATGCACAGTGACATTTTCATCTGTTTATTCCTCCAGTGTCTTATTTTTTTTATTTTGTCATCAAAGAAGTTTTAATTTACAGAAAAGTCACATATTGAAAATAGGGGATTCCCATATACCCAACATTCTCCGCATTTTCTCCTTTCCCCTATTAATAACATTTTATATGTGGATAGTACATTTGTTACAATTGATGTACAAATATTGAAACATAGCTACTAATCATGGTCAATGGTTTACATTACGGTTTACATTTTGGACCTTACATTTTTTTAAATTTTGATGAAATTCAGCATGGCCTGTATTCATCATTGGAAGATCAAGTAGAACACTTCCATCGCCCCCCAAATGCCCCATGTTCCATATATTCTATTCCTCCCTCCCCCTCCCCTGGGGGCCCACAGCAACCACCACGCTTCACTCCTTGAAGAACATGACTCATAGTTACTTGCAACAACATTGAGGGCTTGACATACTGGTCTGTCATCCTCTGTTAGGCACTACCTATGCTCTCAAGAGGCTCCCGCCCCTCTATTTGAGAACATAGCAGGCCTCCCCAGGATGGGAGTCCAACACCTTCCCACTCATTATGTGGGTCTCCATCCACTGATGCATCACACTATGACAAGATAAACACTCACACACTCCCTAAAAGTCTGCCCAGGTAAGCCCTGTCCCAAATGCCCCTCACATCCAACACCCTAAACCAGTAACTCTTTCCTGCCATATTGCCAAAAGAACATTCCCAACTTTGTTGTTTCAACCACATACCCGCAAATCTCCACTGTTCACCTGCTCCCTCCTCCAACCCTCCCCCCATTTCCATGGACTGTCCAACTCACCCTTCCCATCGTACACCCCTTACAAACCAGCACCGCCTAACCCAATAATATCATTGCACCACGGTCATACCCCTCTACTGCACAACTACACACTTCCACCTTAACATAGATTTTGCCTATATGGGCTGTGGCTCACAACCTTCTTCACCCTTTCTATCTCCTGTAATCCTATTTTCCAGATTCTAGCTGTGAGTTTGCTCAATTTGCTTAATTCATATCAGTGAGGTCATGTAATATTTGTCCTTCAGTGACTGGCTTGCTTCACTCAACATAAGGTCTTCAAGATTCATCCATGTTATCCCATGTGTTAATACTGCATTCTTTCTTATAGCTGAGTAATATTCCATTGTATGTATATACCAGAATTTGTTCACCCATTCATCTGTTGATGGGCTTTTGAGTTGTTTCCAACTTTTGGCAATAGTGAATAATGCTGCTATGAGCATTGGTGTGCATATATCTGTTTGTATCCTTGTTTTCAATTCTTCTGGGTATATACCCAGCAGTAGAATTACTGGATCATATCACAGTTCTATAATTAGCTTCCTGAGGAACCGCCAAACTGTCCTCCACAATGACTGCACCATTCTGCATTCCAGCTAGCAATGAATGAGGGTTTCCATTCCTCCACATCTTCTCCAACACTTGTAGTCCTCTGTTTTTTAATAGCTGCCAGTCTAATGGATGTAAGTTGATATCTCATTTTAGTTTTGATTTTCATTCCCCTAATAGCTAGTGATGTTGAGCACTTTTTTCATGTGCCTTTTAGCCATTTGTATTTCTTCTTTGGAGAACTGTCTATTCAAATCACTTGCCCATTTTTAAAATGGATTATTTTTCTTTTTATTTTCAAGGTGTAGAATTTCTTTATATGTGTTGGATACTAGGCCCCTATCAGATATATGGTTGCCAAATATTTTCTTCCATTGAGCAGACTGCCTTTTCACTTTCTTGACTTTCACTTTCTTGCCTTTTCACTTTCTTTGAGGTGCAAAAGTTTTTAATTTTGAGGAGGTCCCATTTATCTATGTTTTCTTCTGTTGCTTGTGCTTTGGATGTAAAGTTCATGAAACCATTTCCTACTACAAGATCCTGTGGATGCTTCCCTACATTATCTTCCAAGTTTTTTATGGTCTTGTCTCTTATATTTAGATCTTTGATCCATTTTGAGTTAATTTTTGTATAGGGTGTGAGATGGTGTTCCTCTCTCATTCTTTTGGATATGGATATCCAGTTCTGCAAACACCATTTGTGGAAGAGGCCATTCTCTGCCAGTTGAATGGACTTCATGGCCTTGCTAAATATCATTTGACTATATATGTGAGGATCTATATCAGAACTCTCCTTGTGCCAATGTCATGTAATTTTGAGCACTGTAGATTTCTGGTATGTTTTCAAGTCAGGTAGTGGGATTCCTTGGATTTCATTTTTCTTTTTCAATATGTCTTTGGCTATTTGGAGCCTCTTGCCCTTCCAAATAAATTTCATAGTTACCTTTTCCAATTCAGTAAAAAATGCTGTGTTCCTGTAAATTATCCATCTTGGTGGCATACAATTTTCCAAAATATCTTCCTATGATACTTTTTATTTCAGTGGGGTCAGTGGTGATATCCCCTTCCTCTTTTCTTATTTTATGTATTTGCATCTTCTCTTTTTTTTCTTCGTTAGTCTAGCTAAGGGATTGTCAGTTTTTTTAAGCTTCTCAAAGAACCAGCTTTTGGTTTTGTTTATTTTTTCTAGGGTTTTCTTCTTTTCAATTTTCTTTAGCTCTGCTCTAATCTTTGTTATTTCCTTCTTTCTACTTCCTTTGGGTTTAGTTTGTTGTTCTTTTTCTAATTCCTCCATGTGTGCAGTTAGGTCTTTGATTTTTAGCTCTTTCTTCTTTTTTAATTATAGTCATTAATGGCTGTGAATTTCCCCCTCCATTCAGCTTTTGCTGCATCCCATAGTTTTTTTTTAATCCCCCCCCCCTTGTTCTTTTTGGGCTCACTGTCTGCTTTCTGTGTTCATTCACTGTGTGCTCTGTGTCTGCTTGTCTTCTCTTCTAGCCTTTTTCTCTTTTTTTTCAGGGGGCACTGAGAATCAATCCTGGGACCTCCAATGTGGGAGGGAGGTACTCAATTGCTTGTGCCAACTCAGCTCTCTGGTTTGTTGTGTCTCTCATTGTCTTTCCTCTTTGTCACCTTTGTTGTGCCAGCTCTCTGCACAGGCTAACTCTCTGCATGTGCCAGCATGCCACGTGGGCCAGCTCTCTGCTCAGGCAAGTATGCCACATTGTCCAGCTTGCTTTCACCAGAAGGACCTGGAAAACGAACCCAGGGCCTCCCATATGGTAGATGGGAGCCCAATCCCTTGAGCCACATCAGCTTCCCTGCATCCCATAGGTTTTTTTTTTAAATTTTATTGTGGGTAAAAATAAAAATTTTCACAATACAAACCAACATTTGCAAAATGATATATAAATATATATGCATATATGTGCATTTGCTTACAAAAATGTTATTTATGTATATATATAAGTATATTTTAAGAGGTGCTTAGATACCCAAAATATTACACGGAACCCACTGGGATTCCCATGTTGCCCACCTCCCACACCTCCCACCACATCCCACACAAACATCTCCCACAAGTGTGGCCCACCACCCTCAATGGACTTACACATCCTGGGGCCTTGCCACCAACCATAGACCACAGTTCACACCGTAGACCACACTCTCTCCCACAGAGTTCTGAGTGGTGTGTGCTGATTTAAAATGGCCTACATCCGTTGCCACAAATGTGGCCTCTCTCTAAGCCAAACTCAGCATATGATTGCATTACCTTCCCCCCAATGTGGGACATGACTCCTGGGGATGAGCCTCCCTGGCAATGAGGGATTAATACCAAGTGCCAACTGGCAACACAACTGGAAAAAGACCTTGAATTAAAGGAGGAAAAGGTAAAGACAAATGAGTTCAAGTGGCTAAGAGACTTCAAAGAGAGTCGGGAGGTCATCCCAGAGGTAACTCTTACGCACACTTCAGTAGGAGCTCATAGAACATCTAACTGCCTATCACCCCACACAGAGGGGCTCCTGAGAGCTCTGGAGACACCCAGGTCCTATATAAGTGGGGATAGACCTAGAGACTGATGCCTTATCAGTGGGCTCTATTTTGGAATCTGTGCTCCTGAGAGTGACAGAATTGAACTCAAATAAGTCCTCCCTGCACATGGTTCATCAGTCCCTTCTATTCAAACCTATATGTGATGCTGAAGTTCTTAGGTATACTTCCAGAGACTGGAGCCTCTGGCCTACCTATGTGCCAGGTGTCCCATAGGTTTTTATACCTTGTGCTGTCATTTTCATTCATTTCATGGTAATTGCTGATTTCTTTTGCAATTTCAACCTTGATTCACTGATTGTCTAAGAGTGTGTTGTTTAACTTCCATATTTTTGTTTCTATCTGATTCTTTGCCCCTTACTGATTTCCAGCCTCATTCCATTGTGGTCAGAGAAATTACTTTGTATAAATTCAATCTTTTTGAATTAATTGAGAGTTGTTTTATGGCATAGCATGTGGTCTATCTTGGAGAATGAGCCATATGCACTTGAGAAGAATGTATATCCTATTGTATTTGGATGTAATGTTCTGTATATGTCTATTAGGCCTAAATCCTCTGATGTATTATTCAAGGTCTTTGTTTCTTTATTGATTCTCTGTCGAGATGTTCTATCTAGTGGTGATAATGGTGTATTAAAGTCCCCCACTATAATTGTAGAGGCATCTATTTCTCCACTTCATTTTTCCAGTGTTTGACTCATGTATTTTAAGCTGTCTTGGTTAGGTGCATAAATATTTATGATTGTTCTTTCTTCTTGATAGATTATCCCTTTTATTAGAATATTGGGGACTTCTTTGACTCTTACAATAGTTTTGCATTTAAAGTCTATTTTGTCCAACATTAGTATAGATTTTTTGATTATTATTTGCATGTAAAATTGTTTTCAAACCATTCACCTTCAGCCTCATTGCATCCCTGGGTGTAAGGTGAGTTTCTTGTAGGCAGCATAAAGTTGGATCATATTTCCTTATCCATTCTGCCAATCTGTGTCTCTTGACTGGAGAGTTTAATCCATTAACATTCAATGTCATTACTGTCAAGGAATTACTTACATCAGCCATATTTTCTTTAGTTTTATGCATGCCATATGTTGGTTTTGTTTCTCTTTTTATCTTTTTAGTTGTTCTTATGCTTTCCTCCAACACTCTGCTGTTTTTTCTTTTTGACCTGTAGAACTCCCTTTAGTATTTCTTGAAGGGCAGGTTTCTTATTGAAAAACTCTATTAATTTCTGTTTATCTGTGAATGTTTTGAACTCTCCCTCTTTTTTGAGTCCCAGCTTTGTTGGATAGAGAATTCTTGGATGGAAGTTTTTTTTTCTTTTAACACCTGAACTATGTCATACCACTGCCTTCTTGCCTCCATGGTTTCAGGTGAGAAATCAGCACTTAATTTTATCAAGCTTCCTTTGTATGTGATAGATCTCTTTTCTCTTGCTGCTTCCAGTATTCTCTCTTTGTCTTGAGCATCGGACAATTTAACAAGTATATGTCTTGGAGTAGGCCTGTTAGGATTTATAATGTTTGGGGTGCACTGTGCTTCCTGAACACATTTGTTCATGTCCCTCAGTAGGGCTGGGAAATTTTCAGCCATTATTTCCTCCAACACATTTTCTGTCCCCTTCCCTTTCTCTTCTCCTTCTGGGATGCCTATAATGTGTATGTTTGTGTTTTGTGTTGTCATTCAATTCCCCAAATCCCTACTGAATTTTTCCTATCTTTTTATCTATCTGTTTTACAACCTGTTTGATTTCAGCTATGCTGTCTTCCACATCGCTCTTTCTTTCCTCTGCCTGTTCAAATCTGCTGTTACGAGCTTCCAGGGTATTTTCGATTTCTTGCATTGTGCCATTCATCACCATCATATCCGTAATCTTTTTATGTATGTTTACGATTTCTTCAGCGTGTTCTCCCAGTGTCTTCTTAATATCCTTAATCTCTTCCTTCACTTCATTAAGTTGCTTCATGATATTTGTTTGGACATCTCTGATTAGTTGTTCCATGTTCTGCATCTCCTCCTGTTTTTTAGTTTGTTCATTGTACTGGGCTATGTCTTCCTTTTTCTTAGTACGGGTAGTAACTTTTTGTTGGTGTCTGGGCATCAGTTTATCTTGATGGGCTTATTCATTTGATTAGCTTCTCTTTCTACTCTAGGGTTTTATATTGCTGTTGTTGTTGTGTGTGTGGTAAGTTTTCACTTTGAATTGATGTAAGAAATTTGTTTGACATCTTTGATTAGTTGTTCCAAATTCTGTGTCTCTTCTGCAGTTTTAATTTTTTCCCTTGAGTGAGCCATATCTTCCCACTTCTTAGTATGGCTTGTAATTTTTTGCTGATGTCTGGACATCTGATTACCTTTATGAGTTAACTCTGATGGTCAGTTTTTCTCTCTTGACTAGGATTTTATTGTTGATTGGCTTTGTGTTAAGGCTCTTCTCTGACACTTGGTCTACCTTACTTTGGATCTTTAGAGTATGCCATGTTTAACTGTTCAGATTTTCCCAGCTCTTTCTTCACTTTCTTGCCCTGGATATATGGTACATTTTTAAGATTGCACATTTTGCACAATTATTTCACCTCCAGAAGAAAACTTCATTTCTTCTGTTCCTTTTCCAGGAATCTTGATCTGTGTGTTTTGTTTTGTTTTGTTTTGGTGTGTGTGTGTGTATGCAGAATTTTCTCTGCAGCGCCTATGATTTGTTTAAATTCTTTCCCTCAACCAATGCCTCCTTTTTCTTACACATCTCACTTCTGGGACCCATCCTTTCTTACAGCACTTCAGTCTGCCCCTCCTATTTTTCTCTGCAGCTTCTCTGCCTATAGTTTCTTCCCCATTATGTTATTCTGCCCTATGGATCCAGATGGAGTTAATTCAGAAACTTAGGTCAATCCATTAAAAAATGTTTGTTTTGTGTTTAGGTGATCTAGCCAACAGAAACTGGATTGAGCTTGTGCACCTTTTGCCAACAGTTCTGCCATGGGCTACTTTGCATGTAGCCTGTCTCAATAGCTTGTTTTCCATTCTGGGTCTCTGCAATCTTGTGTCCCTCTATCTTGATATGCATCGGGTCCTAATTTACTCCTGGTAATGGCTCTATAGTCTGCATCCATGGCAGGAGGTACCTGGGCAGTGCTGTCTCTGGGTAACTTCCAAGCTGTATGGTAATAAATGAAGGGGAAGAGTCCAGAATGGCAGATCTTGGAAGAAAATCTCCTACCTGATCTTTGAGATTATTTTTCTTTTTCTTCATTTGAGCATTTGAGGAGTCCTTCTCCATTCTTTATCATCCTCCAGAGTTCTAAGCAAGTAGAATTTGTTCTTTTATTATTTATTAAAAGGTTCTTAAGGGAGACTTTTCCGGGGGATATCTTACATCGCCATGTTGATGGCATCACTCCTTCTTACCATTTTTAAGTTGCCCTTTCTTTGATTCAGTGTTCTGTAAGTTACTACAACACTTTAACTGTTTTACAGATCTCTGAGGATGGTGGCTTTCCCAGTTTCTGTTAATTGTTCAAATATTCTGTGGGTAATGCAACCCTAGAATGTCTTATACTTCCATCTTGGTAGACTGGAAATTCCTTTGTATACTATTTTGTATATTATTCAAAGTAAGTTGGTATTAATTAAATCTTGATTGTTATAAAGTTAAGATTTTAATTGTAACCACCACGGTGACCATTAAAGAAAAAAAACTAAAAAATATACTGAATAAGAAATGAGAAAATCACCATAGTGTGTACAAGAAAAAATCAATTAATTATAAAAGAAGGCAGTAATAGAGGAATTGAGGAATAGAAATATATATGATATATATAAAACAAATAGCAATTGGCAAATGTAGGTCCTTCCTTAGCAGTCACTTTAAATGTAAATGGATGAAACTCTCTAAAAGGCAGAGATTGGAAGAATGAATTTTTTTAAAAAACATGATCTTCTATATGCTGCCTACAAAAGACTCGTTTTAGATTCAAAGTCACTAGAAGGTTGAAAGTGAAAGGATGGAAATAGATATTCCATGCAAATGGTAACCAAAAGAGAATTGGGAAGAGTATACTAATATCAGAAAAAATAAACTTTAATTAAAAAATTGTTACAAGAGGCAAAAAAGACATTTTATATTTGCAAGAGTCAAGAAAATATAACAATTATTAACATATACTCACCTACAAACACAGCCCCAAAATACATGAAGCAGAAAGTGGCAGAATTGAGGGGGGAAAAGGAATATTCAAAAATAATAGCTGGACACTTAAATACCCCACTTTCAATAATTGATAGAACAGCTACAGAAAATATCAATAAAGAAACAGATGATTTGGCCAATACTATAAATCAACTACACCAAATAGACATAAATGGTAAGACAGCCCATGGTCATGGATTGGAAGACAATATTGTTAAGATAACACTACACAAAGAAATCACCATATTAGATGCAATCTCTATCAAAAGCCACATTGACCTTTTCTTCCAGAAATGAAAAAGCTGATCCTATAATTCATATAGAATTGGAAGGTATCCTGAATAGGCGAAACTGCCTCGAGTAAGAAAAATAAATTTGGAGGATTCACACTTCCAGATTTTAAAACTTATGTTAAAAATCTATAGTAATCAAAAGAGCATGGTAATGGCATAAGATAGACATATAGATCATTGGAGTACAATTAGGAGTCCAGAAATAAGCCCATACATCTATGGAGTTTCAACAAGAGTGCCAAGACCATTCAGTGGCGATGGAATAGTCTCTTCACTAAATCATGCTGGGTCAGGTGGATATCCACATGCAAATGAATGAAGTTAGACCCATACTTCATATAATATACAAAATTTAGCAGAAAAAAGAATCAGAGACCTGTATCTCAGGGCTATAATTGCAAAAAAAACTTTCAGAGAAAAACATAGAGGTGGAACTTCATGACTTTGGATTTAGCAATGGATTCTTTAACATGACACAAAAACACAAGCAAACAAATAAAAATGGATAAATCGGACTCCAGTAAAGTTAAAAACTGTATTGCATCAAAGGACACTGTTAAGAAAGTGAAAAGGCAACCTACAAAATGGGAGAAAATATTCTAAAATTATATATCTGCCAAGGTTTAGAGTCCATTAAATATAAAGAAATCGCACAACTCAATAAAAAAAGACAACTCAATTACAAGTGGGCAAAAGACTTGAGTAGACATTCCTCCAAGCAATATATATATGATGTTAAACACCTTTTCATGGGCTTATTGACCATTTATGATAAGCCCATGAAAAGGTGTTTAACATCATTAGTCATTAGGGAGATGCAAATTAGCAAAAATGTGATATCACTTCATAAGCAATACGATGGTTTTAATTTTAAAAATTAGAGAAAATAAGTGTTGACAAGGATGTGGAAAAATTGGAACCCTTGTACATTGCTGGTATGAATGTAAAATGGTTCAGTCCATGTAAAAAATAGTTTGACAGTTCCTCAAAATTTTAAACATGGAGTTAATGTACAATGCAGCAATTCCTCTTCTAGGCATACTCAAAAGAATTGAAAAGAGATCCTCAAACAATTCCTTATACACGAATGATCATAGCAGCACTATTCACTGTAGCCAAAAGGTGGAAACAGCTCAAATGTCCTTAATGGATGTATGATAAATAAATTTTGCTGTATACAAACAATGGAATATTATTTAAGCATTAAAATAATGAAGTTCTGATACATGCTACAGAATACTTAAATCCATAGAGACCTTTTTTAGGGGCTAGAGTTTGGGGGAATAGTGAGTGGGGGAAGGTTTCATGGAGGTTCATGGAGGAGGGGCTATTGGAGCTACCTCATTTGAAATACAACTTGATATAGTAGAAAGAACATGGGCTTTGAAGTCAGACTTCTTAAGCTAAAATCTTGCCTCTGCCTGTTCTAACTGCATGACTGCGGGAAGCTCATTTCATCTCTTGGAGTGTTTGCGTCCTCATTTGTAAAATTGAGATAGTGAGTGACTGTTAATAGGTATGAGGTTTCATTTTGGAACTGGAGAGAGGTGATGGTTGCACAATATTGTAATATAGTAAATGCCACTGAATTGAACATTTTTAAATGGTTAACTTGATGTTAAAAATTTATACTGTTAACCTTCCTCCCACCTTTTCCCAAGGAGACCTACGTCCTTTTACAGAGTAACTGTGCACTGGAGAAAAGGAACTGATCAGACATTTCGGGGATTATTAGACACAGGCTCAGAAGTGACATTAATTCCAGGATACTCAAAACGTCACTGAAGTCCACCAGTCAGAGTAGGGGCTTATGGAGGTCAGGTGATTGATGGAGTTTTAGCTCAGGTCCATCTCACAGTTGGTCCAGTGGGTCCCTGGCCACATCCTGTGGTTATTTCCCCAGTTCCAGAATGCATAATTGAAATAGACATACTCAGTAACTGGCAGAATCCCCACATTGGATCCCTGACTTGTGGAGTGAGGGCTACTATGGTTGGAAAAGTCAAGTGGAAGCCACTAGAACTACCCCTACCTAACAAAATATTAAATAAAAAGCAATACTGGATTCCTGGAGGGATTGCAGAGATTAGTGCCACCATCAAGGAATTGAAGGATGCAGGGGTGGTGATTCCCACCACATTCCCATTCAACTCTCCTATTTGGCTTGTGCAGAAAACAGATGGATCTTGGAGGATGACAGTAGATTATCATAAACTTAACCAGGTGGTGACTCCAATTGCAGCTGCTGTCCCAGATGTGGTATCATTGCTTGAGCAAATCAACACTTCCCCTGGTCCCTGGTATGCAGCTGTTGATCTGGCAAACACTTTTTTCTCAATTGCCATTAATAAGGACCACCAGAAACAGTTTGCTTTCAGCTGGCAAGGCCAGCAGTATACTTTCACTGTCCTGCCTCAGGGGTATATCATCTCTCCAGCCATATGTCATAATATTGTCCACAGGGACCTTGATCGTCTCTCCCTTCCAAAAGACATCACACTGGTCCATTATATTGATGATATCATGTTGATAGGACCTACTGAGCAAGAAGTAGCAAAGACTCTAGACTTATTGGTAAGGCTTTTACATGAGAGAGTATGGGAGGAAAAAACAACAAAAATACAGGGATCTTCCACCTCGGTGAAATTTCTAGGTGTTCAGTGGTGTGGAGCATGTCAAGATATCCCTTCTAAAGTGAAGGATAAGCTGTTGCTTCTGGCCCTTCTTAAGACCAAAAAAAGAGGCACAATGCTTAGTTGGTCTCTTCGAATATTGGAGACAACATATTCCTCATTTGTGTGTGCTACTCTGGCCCCTTTACCAAGTGACCAGAAAAACTGCTGGTTTTGATTGGGGACTGAAACAAGAGTAGGCTCTGCGACAGGTCCAGTCTGCTGTGCAAACAGCACTACCACTTGGGCCATATGAACCAGCATATCTAATGTATGCTGGAAGTTTCAGGAGCAAATAAAGATGCTGTCTGGAGCCTTTGGCAGGCCCTTATAGGGGAATCACAATGCAGACCCTTAAGATTTTAGAGCAAAGCCCTTCCATCCTCTGTAGATAACTACTCTCCTTTTGAGAAACAGCTTTTGTCCTGCTACTGGGCCTTAGTAGAGACTGAATGTTTAACCATGGAGCATCAAGTTACCATGAGACCTGAGTTGCCTGTCTTGAGCTTGGTTTTTCTGACCCACTAAACCATAAAGTTAGGTGGGCACAGCAGCACTCCATAATAAAGTGGGAGTGGTACATAGGAGATAGGGCTCGAGCGGGCCCTGAAGGCACAAGTAAGTTACATGAGGAAGTAGCCCAAATACCCATGGCCACCACCCCTGCCATGTTACCTTTTCTTTCCCAGCCCACAAATTTGGCATCTTGGGGAGTCCCTTAGAATCAGTTGACTGAGGAAGAGAAAACTAGGGCCTGGTTTACAGATGGTCCTGCACAATATGCAGGTACCACCTGAAAGTGGACATTTGCAGCCCTGCAGCCTTTTTCTGGGACATCCCTGAAGCATAATGGTGGGGCAAATCCTCCCAGTGGGCGGAACTTTGAGCAGTGCACCTGGTTGTTCATTTTGCTTGGAAGAAGAAATGGCCAGAGGCCCATTTATACACTGATTCTTGGGCTGTTGCCGATGGTTGGCTGGATGGTCAGGGACTTGGAAGGAACAGGATTGGAAAATTGGTGACAAAGAGGTCTGGGGAAGAGGTATGTGGATAGAGCTTTCTGAGTGGGCAAAAAACTTGAAAATACACGTGTCCCATGTGAATGCTCACCAGAGGGCAACTTCAGCTGAGGAAGATTTTAATAATCAAGTGGATAATATGACTTACTCTGTGGCTAACACGTGACTTCTTCCTCAGCCACTCATGTCATTGCCCAATGGGCTCATGAACAAAGTGGCCATGGATGTAGGGATGGAGGTTATGTATGGGCTCAGCAGCATGGATTTCCCCTCACCAAAGCTGACTTGGCTACAGTCAGCTTTGGTGCTGCTGAGTGCCCAATCTGCCAGCAGTAGAGTCCCACAATCAGCCCCTGATATGGTACCATTTCCCGAGGTGATCAGCCTGCTCCCTGGTGGCAGGTTGACTACATTGGACCACTTCCACTATGGAAGGGGCAGTGATTTGTTTTAACTGAAATAGATACATATTCCAGATATGGGTTGCATTCCCAGCATGCAATGCTTCTTCCATGGACTTACTGAATGTCTTATCTACCTCCATGGCATTCCACACAGCATTGCTTCTGATCAGGGAGCCCATTTCACAGCAAATGATGTGTGGGAATGGGCACATGCCCATGGAATTCACAGGTCTTTACAAGTTCCCCATTGCCCTGAAGAAGCTGAATTGATACAACGGTGGAATGGCCTTTTGAAGACCCAATTACAGCGTCAACTAGGTGGCAATACCTTGCAGGGCTGGGGCAATGTTCTCCAGGAGGCTGTGTATGCTCTAAATCAGCATCCACTCTATGGTGCTGTTTCTCCCATAACCATGATTCATGGGTCCAGGAATCATGGGGTGGAAATGGGACTGGCACCACTCATTATTGCCCTTAGTGACTGTTGCAGTTGGGCAGTTTGATGTAATTATGAATTCCAAAAATATAATTGGATCATGCTTGTAAACTGATCTGTTAATCTGGGCATGATTAAGTTATGATTAGGGCATTGACTGGGCCACGTCAGTAGGGCGTTGAGCCCCACCCCTTGGTGGGTGGGGAATCAAATATAAAAGGCAAGGCAAAGGACAGAGGAGGCAGTTTTTGAGAAGCAGTTGATGTTGGAGAGAAGGCCCCAGGAGAAGAGAAGCAAGCCGTTTGCCTGATAATCTACAGTTGACCTTGTGGAGGAACCAGAAGAGCTAAGCCCAGAGAAAAATGCAGCCCTGGAAAGAGAGGAACCCAAGAAGCCCAAACCCTGCAAACGTCAGCAGCTGTCTTGCTCTAACACATGGCAATGGACTTTGGTGAGAGAAGAAACTTAATGTTTTATGGCCTGGTATCTGTGGACTTCTACCCCAGATAAATACCCTTTATAAAGACCAACCCATTTTTGGTATTTCACATTAGCACCCCTTTGGCTGACTAATACAGTGACCCACTAGGAAAAATTTTGCTTCCTGTCCTTGTAACCTTAAGCTCTGCTGGTCTACAGGTCTTAGTCCCAAAGGGAGGAGTGCTGCCACCAGGGAACACAACAATGATTCCATTGAACTGGAAGTTAAGACTGCCACCTGGCCACTTTGTGCTCCTTTTCCCTCTGAATCAACAGGCAAAGAAGGGAATTACTGCACTGGCTGGGGTGATTTATCGAAGCAGCTGTGGCTCAATCAGTAGGGCTCCCATTTACCATATGGGAGGCCCCGGGTTAGGTTCCCTGGGCCTCCTGGTGAGGGCGGGCCCGCCCGCACGGCGTGGTTGGCTGACCCGGCGAGCACAAGCAGCAAGGGGGGGATAAATGAATAAATAAATAAAATCTTTAAAAAAAAAAAAAAAGGGAAATAGGACTGCATCTACATAATGAGTGTAAAGAAGAGTTTGCCTATATTACAGGAGATCCTCTAGGGCGTCTCCTGGTACTGCTATGCCCTGTGATTAATGTCAATGGAAAATTGCAACAATTGAATCCAAGCAGGACTAACAATGACCCAGAATCTTCAGGAATGAATGTTTGGATCACCCCACCAGGCAAAGAACCACGGCCAGATGAAGTGCTTGCTGAGGGTAACAGGAACATGGAATGGGTAGTGGAAGAAGGTAATGATAAATATGAACTTAATCCACATGACCAGTTATATTAATGAGGACTGTAATAGTCATGAACCTTTCTTACTTGTTTCACTTTGAGTATGACTGTATATGTACACAAAATGAATTTCTTTGTTATCTTCCCCAACTTTTCCCCTTATCATATGACAAACTGTATTAGTTTCATGTCATAATATTTAAGTATGTCAAGTTCAAAAGTGTATATTACCCAAGGACTTGCACCCTATTTTGTAGGGAATTAATGTGCTTCTGGTTGTACACAGGAGAGCTGAACATTGTTGTGTGTGTGTGTGTGTGTATATATGCATGTCTGTTATATTTACTTAGAGACTAAGTATGGTTTAAGGTAATATGTATGGTCCCGAGTTGACAAGGGGTGGACTGTAATGGTTAGGTTAATGTGTCAACTTGGCCAGGTAATTGTGCCTAGTTGTTTGGTCAAGCAAGCACTGGGCTAATTGTAATACAAGAGCATTTATGGACTTCGATCACCAGTGAGTTTACTGCATAGATGGCTGATTACATCTGCATCAATCAGGGAGATTGCATCAGCAATGGGTGATGCTTTTATCCAATCAGTTGAATGCCTTAAAAGGGGAAGTGATTTCAGCATTCAGAGAGAATTTCCCAGTTCATCTTTGGACAGCCAACAACTCTCGGAAACTCATCAAGGATCTTCGTTGGAGTTTCATCAGAGCCCCTGTTTTGCAGCTTGCCTGCAGAACCTGGACTTCTGCATCCCACAGTCACATGAGGGACTCTTATAAAATTTCATAATATTTACAGATATCTCCTGTTGATTCTCTTTCCCTAGAGCACCCTGACTAATACAGATGTCTTATTGTCTTTAACTCACAATGGTGCTATGGTGGCTGGTGCTAAAGCTCTGAGAGTCCTTAGAAACCCTCTACTGTTCACATTTTCTCCTGTGTCAGATTAACTGGGTTCAGTACTTTATTTACTGGGTGTGAAGGGAGAAATTACCATTCTAGCTATTTTTAAATCTGTATAAGCATTTTAAAACAAAAAAAAATATTTTTCAGCAAACTTTTTATGGCACTGATATATATGTATACTTGTCCACTTTATTCTTGCTAACCAATTTACAGAGGTATAATATGCATACAATAAAATGCACCCATTTAAAGTATACTATTTAATCAGTTTTGACAGTTGCATACACCCATGTAACCATTACTGCATTCAAAATAAGGAACATTTCCATGACTCCAAAAAGTTGTCTCATGTCTCTTTGCAGTCAATCCTAACTATCCCTCCCTGGCTGCAAGCAAACATTCATCTACTTTATATCATTAGAGGGTGTATTAGTCAGAGTTTTCTTGGGAAACAGACTCAACAGGAGATATCTGTCAATAATATGAGATTTTATAAGAGTCTGTCATGCGACCGTGGGGATGCACAAGTCCAGGTTCCTCAGGCAGGCTGCAAACCAGGAGCTCCGATGAAAGTCCAATGAAAGGTCCTTGACGAGTTTCTGGGAGAAGTTGGCTGTCCAAAGAGGAGCTGGGAAATTCTCTCTGAATGTTGAAATCACTTCCCCTTTTATGGCATTCAACTGATTGGATAAAAGCGTCATCCATTGCTGATGCAATCTCCCTGATTGGTGCAGATGTAATCAGCCATCCACGGAGTAAACTCACTGATGATCAAGTCCATAAATGCTCTTGTATTACAATTATCCCAGTGCTTGCTGGACCAAACACCTGGACACAATTACCTGGCCAAGTTGACACATTAGCCTAACCATCACAGAGGGTATATTTTTTTCTTAGAGTTTTGTGTAAATGGAATCATATATGATCTACTCTTTTGTGTCTGGTTTGATTTGCTCAGACTAATGTTTATCAGATTCAATTATGTTGTTGAGTCTATCATTTGTTCAGTCATTTTGATTACAGAGTAGTATTGTATTGTGTGAACATATCAAAGTTTATTTATTCATTCATCTGTTGACGGGAATTTTTAAAAATTTTTGATAATTTTGAATAGCTGCTATGAACATTTGTGTATAAGTCTTTGCATGGGCAAATGTTTTCCTTTCTTTTGATAAATACCTAGGAGTGAGATTCCTATGTCATTTGGTAAGTGTAGTTTAACATTAGTAGAATCTGCCACATTATTATTCAAAAGTGTTTTTACCTTTTTACCTTCCCATCAGATTTACGACAGTTCCAGTTGCTCCACATCTTCACTAACACTTAGTATCAGCAGTCTTTAAAAATTTAACTGTTCTCGTGCATGTGGTGTGGGTTCTTATTGTGGTTTATTTTGCATTTTCTTTTTTTTAAATTTTATTTTAAAAGATGCTTAGATTACATAAATGTTACACAAAAATTACAGGGATTCCTGTGTTCCCCACCTCCCACATCTCCCATAAAATCCCACATAAATATCTTTCATTAGTGTGGCACATCATCTGCAATGGATATACACATCCTGGGGCTTTGCCACTAACCATGGACCATAGTTCACATTGTAGACCACACTCTCTCCCACACAGTTCTGCATGTTATATGCTGATGTGAAATGGCCTATATTTGTCGTTGTAATGTCACTCAGGATAATTCCCAAGTCCTGAAAAAGCCCCTGTATTACAATTGATTTTCCCTTCCCTGCTCCAAAAGTGTCCAGTGGCAACTGGCTCCACCTCACTGTTGTAATTTCTTCCATTGCTTGAATCACAATATGTCTACAACAGAATACCATTAAGTCCACTCTAGTCCATAGCTCTTCCCCCAATCCTGAGAAGTGTGGGATAGTGATGTCTACTCCACCTCCAAGTGAGAGGGAGCTTATATCCCATGGAGACAGTGGATGGGATTATCCTGCCTGCAGCTGCAGGCTCTCTCCATTCCCTGGGATAGCCGTTGTCCATCATCATCTCCTCGCCAGGTGTCTTGGGTGAGTCCATTGAGCTGTAGAGTAGGAGTTGCAGCTTCATCAAGATTCCAGGCACAGCTGGCACATGGGCAGGCCAGAGGCTCCAGTCTCTGGAAGTACACCTACAAACTCCAGCATCACATATAGGTTTGAATAGAAGGGACTGATGCACCATGTGCAGGGAGGACTTATTTGAGTCCAACTCTGTCACTCTCAGGAGCACAGATTCCAAAGTAGATCCCACTGATAAGGCATCAATCTCTGGAGCTATCCCCCCTTATTTAAGACGTGGGTGTCTCCAGAGCCCTCAGGAGCCCCTCTGTGTGGGGTGATATCCCCTTTGCTGTTCTATGAGATCCTACTGACGTGTGTGTGTTACCTCTGGGATGACCTCCCGACTCTCTTTGAAGTCTCTTAGCCACATGAACTCATTTGTCTTTACCTTTTCCCCCTTTTATTCAAGGTCTTTTTCCAGTCGACACTTGGTATTAATCCCTCGTTGCCAGGGAGGCTCATCCCCGGGAGTAATGTCCCACGTTGGGGGGAAGGTAATGCATTCATATGCTGAGTTTGGCTTAGAGAGAGACCACATTTGAGCAACAAGGAGGCTTTCAGGTGGCAAACCTTAGGCACCCTGTAACAGTAGGCTAAGTTTCAATTACAAGAGCAAAGACTCGTAAGGCTAGTCATCAATAACAAGAACCCATCACTGGACCATCCTCTTTTGCCAGACACTGCCCCTGCACTTGGGGGACTGTTGCTGCTCCCTTGGAGAATGTGGCAGAGCTCTCCAGGCTGGGAATTCAGTATTCCCTCATTTATTTTGCATTTTCTTGATGATTAATGACATTGAGCCTCATTTCATATGCTATTATTCATTCTTATATCTTCTTTTATGAAGTGTCTGTTCAAGTATTCTGTATTCAAAGTATCAGTGCCCATTCTTTTTATTGAGTTGTCTGTCTTCCTACTGTGGAAATATCAGAGTTCTTTATGCAATGGACACAAAGCCTTTGTCAGATATATGTGCTGAAAATATTTTCTCCAAGTCTGTAGCTTGCTTTTTTATTTTCTTAACAAAATCTTTGCAAGAGTAGAAGGTTTTCCTTTTTTATGAAGTCCAATTGGTCAATTGTTTCTTTCATGGTTTGTGCTTTTGTGTCCTAGCTAAACAATCTTTGTTTATTCCAGGCTTGTAGAAATATTTCCTATGTTTTCTTCTAGAAGTTTTATTGGTTTAGTTTTTATATTTAGGACGATAATCCATTTGAATTAATTTTGGGGGTATGGAGTGAATTTAGTGCCAAGGTTCACTAATTACAAATGTTTATTCACTTGTTCCAGCACCACTTTTGAAAAGACTATCATTACCCATTGAACTACCTTAGAAACTTTCTAGACAATCTATTGAATGCATATATGTGGATTTATTCCTAGATTCTCAGTTCTGTTCCACTTATCCATAAATGGATAATTATGACATTAATACACTGTTTTGTTTGCTGTTGCTTCATAGTAAATCTTGAAATCAGGTAATTTAACTCCTTCAATATTGTCCTTTTTCAAAATTGTTTTGAATTAATCTAAGCAAATCTTATTTCTCTATCAATTTTAGAATTAGCTTGTCAATTTCTGAAAAAAATCTGTTGGGATTTGGATTGGGATTATGTCTATTCTACAGATTTATTTGTGGAGAACTGATATCTTAAACCATAAGCACAATTTATTTAGTCTTCTTTAATTACTTACATCACTGCTCCCTAGATTTCCTTGTTTATGACTTGCACATATTTTGTTAAATTTATCTCTAAGTATAGTATACCTTTAGATGCTGTTATACAGGATATTTAAAAAATTTCACTTTTAAAGAATTTGTTGCTCATACATAGAAATACAACTAATCTTTGTGTATTGATCTTGTAACATCAGGAAATGTTGTTAAATTTATCAGTTCTAGTCACCTCTTTATGGATATCCACAATCATGTCGTCTTGAAGAAAACATTTCTACTTCTTTCTTCCCAATCTGTGCACTTTTATTTCTTTTTCTTTCTTCAAGGTACTGATTAGGATCTCCAGTACAATGTTGAATAGAAGGAGTGAGAGCAGATACCCTTTCCTTGGTTCCTGATCTTAGGGGGAAACGTTCAGGATTTCACCACTAAAAGTTAGCTATACGTTTTTGTAGATGCCCTTTATCAATTTGAGGTGATCCTTTCTATTACTTGACTGCTGAGAATTTCAATTATTAATGGGTGATGGATTTTTTCACATGCTATTTCTGCATCTATTGAGAAAAGCATTTAGTATTTTCTCCTTTATTTCATTAATATGGTAAATTGTGTTGATTGATTTTCAACTGCAAAATTAATGATGTATTACTGAGAAAAGCTCCATTTGTCATGATATAGTATCCTTTTTATATATTGTTGTAATTGATTTGCTAAAATTCTGTTAATGATTTTTGCATCTATATTCATAAAGAATAGAGATTAATAGTTTTCTTTTCTTGTAATGTTTTGTCTGGTATTGATGTCAGAGTTTTGTTAACCTCATAAAATGAGTTAAGAAGTGATCTTTTCTTCTCTATTTTCTGGAACAGTTTGTATAAGATAGGTATTATTTCTTCCTTGAATGTTTAGTAGAATTCACCAGTGAAGCCATCTGGATTTGGAGTTTTAGGTTTTCATTACAAGTTCAATTTCCTTGATAAATATAGATAGATAGATATAGATTACCTATTTCTTCTTGAATGAACTATGGTAGTTTGTGTCTTTCAAGGAATTTGTCCATTTAATTGAGGTGTTGAATTTATTGGCATAAAGTTTTCCTAGTATTCCTTTATTATCCTTTTCATGTTTGTAGTATCTGTAGAAATGTCTGTCATTTTTGATATGGTAATTTATATATTCTCTCTTTTATTTCCTGATTGATTTGACTAGAAATGTATGAATTTTGTTGATCTTTTCAACACCCAACTTCTGGTACCATTGTTTTTTTTCTTTTCTCTTTATTGTATTTTCTATGTCATTGATTTAGAATCTTATTTCTTTTTTCCAACTTATTTTGGATTTAGTTTGCTACAATGTTTCAGGTGTCCCCAGGTGGAATCTTATCTTTCACCTTTTCTCATTAATTTCTAAGCTCTGCTTTAGTTGTTTCCTACCAATTTTAACATGTTGCATTTTCATATTATTCAGATCATAATATGTTTTCATTTTCTTTGTAATTTATTAGCTGGTCCATGCTTTATTTTAAAAAGTGTTGCTTAATTTCCAAATAATTAGGGATTTTCCAGACATCTTTGTGTTTTTTATTTCTAGGTTAATCCCGTTGTAGTCAAGGAAAACACTCTACATTATTTCAATGATTTAAAGTTGATTGGGAATTGTTTTATGACCTAGCATAAGGTCTATCTTGGTGGGTGTTCCATGTTCACTTGCAATGAATGTGTATTTTGCTGTTGTTTAGAATGTTTTATAAATATTATTTAGGACAAGGTAGTTTGGTGATGTTGTTCAGGTCATCTGTATCTTTATTGATTTTCCTCCCACTTCTTTGAAAGTTACAGAGATTGTAGCACTGTAATCACCAACAAAAATATATTTGTCTCTTTATTTTTTAGTGTCATTTCTTTCTTCATGTAATTTGAACCTCTGTTATGTGAATATCCATTTAAGATTGTTATATTTTCTTGAATAATTGGCCCCTTTATTATTTGAAATATACATCTTTATCACTGGTAATATTCCTTTTTCTGAAGTTGACACCATATGATATTTATATAGACATTCCATCTTAGGTTTAGTATCTGTATGGTATATATTTTACATTCTTTAACTTTTAACATATATATCTTTATTTCAACATAGATATTTTGTATTTAGTCTATAGTTTAAATTTGCTTTTTATCTAGTCTGACAATCTCTGCTTTTTAATTGAAGAGTTTAGACCTTTCACATTTAATGTGATTTTCTGATTGTGTGTAAACCTATCATATTCTTACTACTTTCTATTTGTCCCACCCAATCTTTGTTTCCTTTTTCCTCTTTCCCTTATTTTGTATTAGTTGAGTTTTTAAATGATTCTATTTTATTTCTACTATTGGAGTATTAGCCATACTCTGAGCCAATGCTCTGGATCTGGGATGGGAGTGACACCCATGCTCTATAAGCAGGGTGCTGAGTGGGGGTGGTAGCCACTGGTTTTCTCAGCTTTCATCTCCTGGCATGGAACTTCTGCCTTACAATCAAATTGGGGTGAAGATACCTATGGTTCTGGTATTCTTGGCCTGGTACACCTGGGGTATAGCCTCCACCCGTGAGTCAGGGATGGATGGAAAGATGGAGCCCATGACCTCTCAGCTTCACTCACCAGGAATTTTGCTTCTGTAACTTGGAGCTGGAGAGGATGGGAAATTCTCCTCACAGTAAGATACCATATCCCTTGACTTAGAGAGGAAGCTCCTCTTGGCCATACCCACTTGAGTAGAACTTCTGCTACCCTAAGCTGCAGTAAGGAGGGAGAATCCAGAACATTGTTCATATTCTACAGATTCTCACTATTCTTAGTGAGATTTAGTTTATTTTCTTGAATATGTTTCTTCATTTGCTGTATGTCCTTATAACATTTCCAGAGACTTTAAATGGTATTTTTAAAAATATATAATCTTCAGTAGTATGATTATTTCACTGGGAAACAGGTCCATAAGCTCCTAATGCTGCCATTCCAGATGTGGAATATGTAGAATATATTCCAGCATATAAAAAATCATCCACTCTCTCCTTTCTATGCTCACCTTTTTTCTCAAATAAATTAATAGAGCTATAAAAGCTGTTTTCATTTTCTTGTCACTAATTCCTCCAACTCTGCCATTTTTAGGTCTGTTTCTATTTACTGATTTTTCTCCAGTTTATGGGTTATATTTTCCTGTGACTTGGCATGCCTAGTTATTTTTATTTTAGGTTTGTCGTTGTGACTTTGTGTTTTTCAGTGTCTTGATTTTGTTTCTTCTTTTTGGTTCAGTTTGATCTTTATAAGGCTTTTTCAGCCTTATAAGGGAAGGTCTAGAATAGCTTTTACTCTAAAGGTAGTTTAAGTCCACTATTAAGATGTGGCCCTTCTGGATTTTCTACTGAATGCCTCAAATGATCAATAGGGATTTTCCACTCTGGCTGGCTGGAACTCCAATGTCTCACATGTGACCTCTGATAACTGGTCACCTCACAACTTCTTGGTTGCTCTCTGTTTGGCTTCATGAAGTTTCAGTATATCAATATAGATGTTATTATTCAACTGATAATAAAAGGAACCCCACTGAAAAATTCTCTTATATGTGTGTGTGGGTATAACTCCTTACTTTCTAGCACTTTGCTCTGAAACCCTCAACTGCTTCAACCTCCCAGAACTCCAATCTCTATCCAACCCTGTAAGCCCACTGTATTCTGTTTTCATCACCCTCCCTATCATGCTATCCAGAATGTTTCATCAGGGAGAAAGCCAGAGAGGTTGTAGGGCTCACCTCATTTGTTTCTTCTTCACTTAGAGATCAAAGTTCATATTGTAGCAGTTTGGTATTGTTTATGAATTTTAAAAATTCCATATATTGCATTATGTTTGTAAACTGGTCTGTTCCTTTGGGCATATTAGATTGTATTAACTTCAGAGGTTTCACTTTTACTTGATTAAATTATGATTAGGGCTTTGATTGGGCCACATCAGTAGGACATTGAGTACCCCCTGCCCCCGGGTGGGGACTCACAGAGAAAATACACAGGAGAGGAGAAAGTTGGAGCTTTGCGCTGGAGCCCTGGAAAGTAAACAATCAGGAGAAGAACACAAAGGAATAGAGACAACTCTGTAGACACAGCAGAGGCACCGGGAAGAGATAAAGCCTGATAGTCTACAGCTGGCTTTGTGGAAAGAACAGAGCAGCTGAGCCTGGAGAGGAATGAGCCCTGGGAGAGAGACAAGACTTATCCCAGCCTACAGCTGATATTGGAAAAAGCTGAGACCACAGAGCCTTAAGACTAAGAGGAAAGCTTAACCCTTGCAGATGTCAGCTGCCATCTTGCTTTAACATGTGGCAAGAGACTTTGGTAAGGGAAGTAACTCATGGGTTATGGCTTGGTAACTCAAGCTTCTACCCCCAAATAAATACCCTTTATAAAAGCCAACAGATTTCTAGTATTTTGCATCAGCACCCCTTTGGCTGACTAATACACATATATTCATATATTTCCCATTGTTCAAAGCCTGAAGACAATTGTCTCATATCTTTTATCCAGTTTCTATTTTTTATAGTAGAAAGGTAAATGTGGTTCTTCTTAGTCAACCATGACCATAAACAAAAGTCTTAAGGTTTGTTTTTAGGTTTTGTTAGCATGGATCTAGAATATATTTTACTCTAAGGCTAGTTTAGTACTATTACTATAGTTTGAACTCAAATATCTCCTAACCTTATGTGAGTTTTGGCATGCATTTACAGCTCCTCAATAATTGTTCATTCACCAGTAGTTGTTCTTTGCTTGGCCTCGTGGAATATCTCCCTATGCACACACAGTTTGGTATTCAGCAACAGTCTTAAATGCAGATTGATGGAGCACTTTCTCTTGAGAGCGCCATCTTCCATAATACTCTTCCTTGAAATTTCCAGCCACCCCAGTGTCTGTGAATACTAATCTCTTTCTTCTCAGCTCAGTGAGAATACCATATTCTGCTCTTCCCTATAATACAGTCAAGAAAATGCCACCAGAAAGTTGGCTTTCTCTCAGATATTACAATTCTGATCTACATGTTGTTCAATGTCTGAAACAGTTATTTGACATATGCTTTCTGCTTTCTAGTTGTTTATGGAAGAAGGGAATATCCCATAAAAATTATTCTGTCATGACTGGAGGCTCACTAGTTCATTTTTATTTTTTATTTTATTAAGTGGCATTTCTTTTTCTAATCAAATGTGGTCAAGATATAGTTTATGACTTCCATTTCTCTGTTTTAAATTGAATCTAGTTTTAAAGTAAGGCATTTTTCCCTCTATGTTATTGGGGAAATAAAATGTTTTACTCTAATTAATATTCATTATCAGAAAAAAAAGTAACCAGAACATTGTAATAGTCATTTTGTTTGCAAAGAAATATAAGGAAAGGGAAAATTACAGACTGCTGAAAAGATTTTCAATTCATTGGTAAAAAAAGGCTCATTTTCCAATGTTTGACCTGAAATATAAAATATTTTATGGAAAACAATAGAGAAAGGGCAAGAATATAAATAAAACTAAGGTTAGTTTTAAAATTAAATTTCAGAACTCTTGAACAGGTTTTTTTGTGTGTGGACTCAAATGTTCTTTTGTGAATAAATTGTATTTCCAGAGAGATTTAGAGATGTGTAACAAATTGGATTTAATGTTTGTCTGGAATACCAAGAGGTACAGGTTGAAATGTACTGTTCAATTACAATAAATAAATAATTTCACATTTCTAGTAAAATGAACCACCAATTCACTCTGTGTACTTTAAGATAGCTTGGTTTATAAAAGTTCCCTATGTATATATATTTACATTTCAAACTGCTTTATCTGCTTATTTTGAAGTATGAGAGACATGTTACAGCTAAATAATAAATAAACGTTAAGAGAAATAGAAAATAGGGCATGACTTTGAGTTTGTTAAGAGATGGGAAATATTTTAAGTATCATCATTTATTTATTCAGTTTTCTATACTCACTCTTTCAACCTCTGCAGTTTCCAGATATACATCAGTCCATTACAGTCTGGCTTTGGAGCTCACCACTTCATGCTCTAGACAGGGTCTTTACTGAACTTTATATAGGAAAATTCAACAGATACTTTTAAGACCTTATTTTACTTGATTTCTCTGCAGTGTCTGAGGCTGTTGACCACACTATTACTTTTTGAAACTCCTAATTCCTTGTTTTCTAAAATACTCCTCTTTCCTTGGTTTACTGATTTAAGCTCTCAGACTGCTTCTTTGTTATCTACTTTGCAGAGTCTTTACTGACTAATTAAACTGGTTCTTCAGAGATTCATCTCTGTGTTACTTTTCTTCTACATATGCACATTCTCTTTGACTGATCGCACTTATTTATATGCTTTCTTTTTTACCTATATGCAAAAGATTCCTAAATTGAATAGCACAACACAGACTTCTTCCCAGAGTTTCGGATTCAACTTTGGCAGAATACAAATTTTTACCATGGGCTTTACAGACTTCTCTCATTCCCCAGCCCTCCAAAGAGAATCTGGTAATTGCTGCTTAATTTCACTCCTCCTCCCTTTACTCTAAAGAGAGAATTATTTCTTTCTGGAAAAGAGGCTACGTTTATCTACATAATAAAATGTTGGGGGCGGAGAGGAGAAAGAAGGCAGAAAGCTACAAGAATAAGAGGAACTGTTCCTCCTACCCCCTTGTGGTTTGCAAGAGATTAGAGTATTAGAGGCTTTGTGGTGTAAGGTTAATTGATTAGAGAGGAAAGAGGATTTAAATAAGGATTGCTATAAATTGTATATTGAGATTTTTCTCTAAAGTCTTTAAAGGGAAGTGAATAAATTAGTTTTGGCTAGTAAATTGTGATTCTGTAAATGCCATTTCAAACAGACACAGCCACACACCTTCTCTTACCAAGATTTATCAGGATTAAATATATGAGAATCTAACAGCTTCTGCATTTCTCCATAGGCATCTCAAATACTGTGTGCCCCACACAGAGCTGGTCCCAAACTTAAAATGTCTAAAACTGAACTCAGTAGCACGCATATTTGTTAAGAACACGAATTATAGAGATGAACTAACTGGGTTTGAAGCTTACCTGTATAGCTTAACATCTGGATGGCCTTGGGATATTTCCTAATCTATCTATACTTCAATTTTATCTATAAAAGGGATATTTTACAAGAAACGACTCAATGGATTGTTATGATGATTGAATTAGTTAATATTTGTAAAGCATTTAAATGAGTATCTAACATTTAATAAATAAATGTGTCAGATGAATAAACCATAAAGCTTCACTCTTCCACTTACCTTCAGTCTTGTTTTTTCCCAGTGATCACCATCTGAGTGAATGAAACCACCAAATATATGTCCATTAGCCCATTCCAGAAAACTGTATATGATCCTTGACCTCTCCTTCTCCAACATTCCTCATCTCTAGTTAGTTGCCAACTACAGTTAATTATGTTTTACCAATACTCATTCCTACCCCTTGAAATTTCTACAACACTAATTCATTAATTTCTGCGAAGAACAAGCATAGAAGAACATTTCTTCTCATAGAATGTATGCTCTAAAACAGAAAGGCAGGCATTGAGTAATTAACTACGAATATTAAACTTTCTTCTAAGTAATATGGATATCAAGTTGGCTAATTGATTCCTTGAGGAGTCCACAGTTTATAAGGGAAACTGACACATAAAGAGAAAACTACATATTAAAATGGTGTGGTCAGTACTCTAATTTAGGGACCCACAAAAACAAGTCTTCCTGAATGGGAAGTCAGGCAGATTTTCTGGGGAGCGGTGACATTTTTTTTTTAATCTAGAGGAAAATAAACAGTTTATTACATGGCAAAGGGAGTGAAGACCATTCCAGGGGTAGGAAATACTTTGTGCAAATGCATGTAGCCATGAAAAAGCATTATTTTTTAGATAATTATGATAAATTCTATAGAGCTGGAACATAGGAAAAGAAGAAAAGTATGGCAGGAGAAAGCGATACAGGTTGAGGTTTGAAGGTGATGGTCTTTCTTTTTTTAAAAGATATTTTTTATTTATTTTTAAAAGATACTTAGGATGGTCCTTCTATGACATGCTAAAAAGTTTGGTCTTTGTCCTCAGAGAATGGGCACTACCAGAAGATTCTGAGCAGACAAACGGGGTGATTTCACCAGGATATTTCCTTGATAAAACAGGATTAGATCAACATTCCTCTATTCTGTTTGCAAAATAGTAGCATTTTCTAAAAACTTTTACTCTGATTAAATGCTTATAAAACCCCTGAAACTACTAAATTGGGCATAAGGAACTCACATGGTAAACTCTTCTGATATTGTGAAAAAGAAAACAAAACCAAGACCAAACAAGAAAAACACATAAAGTTAATCTGTTCTTGTCTCCTCTCCTGTTCATTATCATATTATTCTTTTCTCCTCAAATGTTTCTAATTTTATTGTTTTTCCATTTTCGTGTCACTTTAATAATTGGCTTGTCTTCTGTATTAGGTTCCCAGGGCTATTGTAACAAAGTACCACAGACTGGGTAACTTCAAACATCACTAATTTATTATCTTACATTTCTGGAAGCTAGAAGTCAGAAAGCAGTGTCAGCCAGCCATGTTCCCTCTGAAAACTCTAGGGAAGAATACTTCTTTGGCTTTTCCTATCTTCTGGTGGTGGATGGCAATGCTTGGTATTCCATGACTCATAGCTGTAGTACTCCAGTCTCTGCTTCTGTCTTTTTTTTTTTTTTTAAGGTACCTGGGTCGGGGATTGAACCCAGGACCTTGTATGTGGGAAACCAGTGCTCAACCATTGAGCCACATCAGCTTCCCTGAATTGGATTCTTTCATTTGTTTGCCTGTTGTTTGTTTTTAGTTTTGTTTTGTTTTTGGGAGGCACCGGGAACCCAACCCGAAACTTCCCATGTGGGAAGCAGGTACTCAATCATTTGAGCCACATCCTCTCCCTGCGTCTGTCTTCATATGGCCTTCTCCTCTGTGTGTCTCTGTCTCTGTGTTTCTTCTCCTCTTTTTATACATTATGTTAGAATAAAAGCCCATTTTTACTGCAGTATAACCTCATCTTAACTAATTATATTTAAAATGGCCTTATTTCTAAATAAGGTCACATTCTAAGGTACTGAGGACTAAGAATTCAACATATCTTTTTGGGGAACACAATTCAACTCATAACACCTTCCTTCCCATTCATCACTCCCTTGGTCCTTCCCCAGAATTCCTCATCTAGTAAAAGATTTTACCCCCAGTAAAGGACAGCATTTGCTTAAATCCTAAATCTGGGAAGCCATCCTTACTGCCTCCCTCTCCTCACCCTTCATATTGCATATTGTAAAGCTTCCTAATTGTATCTCCAAAGTATATCTCTTATCCACACACTTCTCTCCATTTCCACCCTAGTCCAAATCACCACCTTCTTTCACCTGGACCACTGCAATAACCTCCTTACTATATTTGATCATCCTTCTATTGTGTATTCTGTAACCACAGGCAGATGGATTTTTTGAAATGCAAAATGGATCATGAATTCCCCAGCTTAAAGCCCTCAATGGATTTCTAGTTAATCTTTAATTTTTAACTTTTTATTTTGGGGAAATTTTTTTAAAACAAACTTTGCTTACAGAATAATTGCAAAAACAGTATGTGACACTTTGAAACTTCTGTGAATCCCAGAAAAGATCATGTCCTTAGGGGTAATCCATTCTTATGCATGTAAACCTGTTGTAGGTGGGAATTTTTTATTAAATTACTAATGTTTAGGGCCTTTGATTAGATTGTGTGACCCAGGGTGGGTCTTAATCCTCTTACTGGAGTCCCTTATAAATGGAGGGCTAAAAACAGCAGGCACAAGGAAAAAAAAGTGGCAGAGACAGGGAAACCCCAAGAGGCTGAGAGAGAGGTCCTGGAGTCTGGAATCAGCAGAGCACAGAGGCATGGAAAAAGGCCACTGAGAGGCTGAAAGAGATGAGGCCTAGAGAAGAGGGGATAGACGAGCCCTTGCCTGATTGCCCACAGCTAAGCTCGGTAGAAAGTAAGCCTGGAGTAGAAGGCAGAGACCCAGACTGGCATTGCTGTCATTGTGTCTTGCCATATGGCAATGGTCCAGGATCACCAGCAGCTGAACTTCAGTGAGAGAGAATCTTTCATGATGCCCTGATTTGGGCATTTTCACAGCTTCAGAACTGTAAGCTTTTAATCTAATTAATTTCCATTATAATAGCCAACTCATTTCTAGTATATTGCTCCCAGCAGCTTTTAGCAAACTAAAACACAGTACAATGAATTTCTGTATACCCTTCACCTGGATTGACTGTTATTCTTAAGATAAAGTCCAAAATTCATAACACGGCTTACATATTCCTGCATGATCCATTTCTGGGAAACTTTTAAGATTCATTTTGCTCCACTTTCTTATATTTCAGTTCTTCAGTAATATTGGCCTTTTTAAGCAGCATTACTGAGATATAATACAGTATTTTACTATATCCCCAGAGTTGTACAGCCATCAGTGTAACTAATTTTAGAACATTTCCATAACCCCCAAAACTTATGTATTAGCAGTCATGTTTCCTCCTTTTTACCTAGCTCATTCTTATTTACTTTTCAGGTCTGCTTTCTCATACCACTCCCTCAGGGAAAATTGCAATGCCCAATTTGGACTATACCAAATCTCTGTTATATGCTCCAGTAGCATCCCGAACTTGTAGCACTTATTACAATTATAATTTTGTAATTATTGTTTAATTTTAAAAATTAAAATCTGGTCTTCTCTAGTTTATAATGTTCATGGGTATGTTTATTTTCCAAATGTACTCCCAGTGCCTAGTACAATGCCTGGGGCACACTACTTTTCAATAGTTATATGTTATAAAACTGAATGCTCACAACTTTTACTATATACTTATTGTTTATGTATGTTTATGTATGAATGATATACTTCAATAAAATGAAAAAAACTGAATGAATGCTATAAATATTTGTTGAAGGGATGAATATACAAATGAAGGTAGGAACTGATGAAATAAGTTGTCATTCCAGAGTACATTAGATATGGTCTCTCTAGGTTTAAGAGCCAAAAGCACACACACCGATAAACCTAAAGAGTTATCAAGCCCTCATCAAGAACAATGGAAGGACTCTTATGATTGATGTAAAGGCAGTGGCCACCAGAGGTTCTGAAGGATGGGAGAGCAAAGAATAGGTTTAACATGGGGACATTTTTGGGACATTGGATTTGTCCTGCACGACACTGCAGTGACATTATACAATATACAGGCCATTGTATATTTTGTCATAACTTCCAAAATTGTGTGGGACAAAGTGTAAACTATAATGTAAACTGTAGTCCATGGTTAGTGGCAATGCTTCAATATGTGTTCATTAATTGTAACAGTTATACCACTCTAATGAGGGATGTTGTTAATGTGGGAAGGTGTGGGAAGGTGTGGGAGGGGGAGAGGTGGGGCATATGGGAATCCCTTATATTTTTTATGTAACATTTATGTAATCTAAAGCTTCTTTAAAAACTAACAAAATTAATTATATAAAAAAAGAAGTAGCTCGTGTTACACTGCATCAGGTAGACACCATTTCATTTCTTTGATTTTCTAGAAAAAGAATGGGGAGATTTCCAATTCTGAGATCCTTCAAATGATTTTTTTTTTTACCAGAGCATTTTCATCGATTTTCTTCAAACCCAAACTCTAAATATCTTCTGAAAGCATCATGAAAGCCAATAATGTTTGGGGACCACAACCCGATCTGGAGCCCTATAGATGCTCACTTAGCCATGCCTATGGATATAAGAGCCTCACAAACTTCATCTTTCTTTCCTACCCCCAAAACCAAATTCCTCCACCCAGATTTATTGTGGATAAAACCAAACAGTGATTTTCCAGCTTAAGGGGGCTTGGAAGAATGTTTACCACCTTTCACCCCTGTTTAATCTTACAAACCTTTGTTTTTCTTATATTTCCAGCATTTTCTTCCTAGGCTATTAACATTAGCTTTTAAAAAGAGAAAAACAACAAACCATTCTTTTGCTGGTTCTTAGAAGTGAGAGCTTGAACCTGAGGGAAGGAGGAAATGGATGAAATTGCAGGAGAGAAAATATATGATAAGCATCACACAAAGCTTCCTGACAGTGAAGTCTATTCACTATGGAATTGGAAAATGTTGGAAGTAATGTCCCTAGAGATAGAAGCTGAGGTCTAGGGATGAAAAGAAGATGGAAGTATTCAAAACAAATTCATTTAGATAGCCATTAATCCATTTGCTTCATAGCATCTCTTTATCCCAAATGTATGAATATTCCATAACTTCACCAAGAAAATTGAGCTTAGTACTTAGAGTTCAAGTTTCCCACCTAACAAAGAGTATTTACAACTCATTGAAATTAAAGGTTTTGTAATAAAACTTTTCCCTAGAGCCCCAGGGTCTTGGGATGTTAGAACCAGAAAGATCTACCTTAGAGCAGGGGTTCTTTTTTTTTCATATATTGCATTATATATATATACTTTTTTATTTTTTAAGATACTTAGATTACATAAATGTTACATAAAAAATATAAGGGATTCCCATATGCCCTGCTCCCTACCCCTCCCACATGTTTCCACATTAATAACATTCTTCATTAGTGTGGTACATTTGTTACAATTGATGAACACATTTTGGAGCATTGCCACTAAGCATGGATTATAGTTTACATTGTAGTTTACACTCTTTCCCACACAATTTTGTAAGTTATGACAAGATATGTAATGGCCTGTATCTGTCATTGCAATGTCATTCAGGACAATTCCCAAGTCCCAAAAATGCCCCCATATTACACCTAATTTTCCCTCTCCCTGACCTTAGAACCTCCATTGGCCACTGCCTCTACATCAATGGTAACAGTTCTTCCATTGCTAGTATCACAATAAGTATATAGTAGAATCACAGTACATCTACTCTAGTCCATTGTTCCTTCCCCAAAAGAGCAGGAATTCTTAACCATTTTTGTTCCAAGGACCTCTTTGCCTGTCAGGTGAAAACCATGGACCCCTTACTAAGTCCACACTATACTGTGGGTTATTTAATAAATCTATCACACCTGCACCAACACGTCCCTATAAGAATAATGTTTTTTTGAAATTTCAATTCAGGCTTACAGACCCCTTGTTAAGAACCCCTGCCTTAGAGTATCTAGTCTCCCTTCTCATTTTCAAATGGGGAAACAGGCCTAGAAGAAGGAAGGGACTTGCTCAATGGAAGACAAACAACTGGCAGAGCTGAACCCAGGGCCCTGCACTCCTGTCACCTTTTCTCTATATCCTGGTTTACTAAATTAAGCCATGTCCAAGTGGACACAGATTCATACAATTTAATGATAACGTTTTCTTCTTATTTGTTAGATTCACAGATACTGAAGTTATTATGAAAAACAAACATTAAAATGGGAAGGGGACAACAATCTCTGAAAACTCTTTCTTCATTAGAGTTCAAGTAATAACTCCCTTTTCCCTTTATTCCAAGGCCCTATTGACAGTTGATTGCTGAGCCTTTTTTTTTTTTTAACCCAATCTTGTTTTGGTTGCATTCTGCTTCTCTCTCCAGCAGCCACTTCTTAACTGCTACCATTTTGCAAGCTTCCCTGCTGCTCTAAGTCTGTCATTGCAACTGATTCATTTCATTAGCACAATGATGTACTTGAGCAGGACTAATGCTCATCTCTTTTGTTTTGTGATCTGGAGTACACATCACATATAGAATATCTGTAGAAGGAAATAGCTGCTTAGATGCCAGATGGGAAGAGAAAAAAGGCGAGAGCCTTTGTTTGTGTTGCTTTAAGTAAAATGTTCAAGATCTCCTTGGTCCTTGAGGAACCCAGTTGATATGTTCATCTGCACAAAAAGAATCCTATTGTTTGACAAGTGATTTGCTATTGTGTTATCTAGTCCCCCGTTCCTTATGGTGACCTTGGAAACATGGCCTCCAATATGTCATTTGTGAAGAAGAGAGGAAAAAGAAAGGACACTAACATTAATTTAACATCTACAATGTGCCAGGCACTATTCTAGTAGACTTATCTTTCATCAAATTAAGTACCAGCCTCACAATGACATATCCTTTGCTGCTCAGGAAGCATTTTAACAAGAATATAAGTTCTCCTAACTCACGTGGCTGATCCAATACCTGACTCCCATCCATGCATGTTAAGAAAACCAATTACAAAACAATAAAGGGAAATGAGATAAAAATCCAAGGCCACTAATACTGAACTCCCCCCGAGTAAAGTGGGTATACATGAAATTAAATGTACTATATCTTTCTTAAAAGTTAGCCTCAGAAATGTGGTATAGCAGAGAACAGTTAGACTTAAAGACCTGGGTTCTAGTCACAGCTCTGCCACTGATTAGCATCACTAACTATGATGCTGGGTAAGACTCTTCCTCTCTTTGGAGCTCAGTTTCCCCATATGAAAAGTCATGCCTTTTAGAGTTCCTTTAGGAGCTGAAAGGCAGAGGCCATGTAGTTATAACTGGGAAAATGGAGGTGAAGGTGGCTGCACTCTGAGCTTCCTACCCCTGCTTCAATCAAGACAGCATCATATATAAGGGGAAACTGGGGTCTAGAAAAGGGAAGGGTTCCAAAAGTACTTCATGTCAACAAAGGTTTATATGCTACACAAGTTTGAAAAACATTGGATTAGATGATGTCTAACGTCTTTTTCAGCTCCAAGTTCTGTGGGTGAGAGATTTTTGAAAATCCAGCCATTTATTGTCTAGCCCTTGGGGCTATAAAAGGGAGTTGAGATTCTAGTATATTTGCTTTCACTACCAGCTCTATTTTTTTTCACTCCTCTGCCCCTGAAGACCCATTTTAAATATACTTGTTTTTTCAAAATGTTTATTTCATAAAAGCACATCCTCAATCATTATTATTTGATTATTGTTCCCTTGAGGGAAAGGAAAAAAAATAACACTCTTGTTGTCCTGATGAATAATCACATGGCTTGGGAGAATCTATATATTTTTAAATTATAAGTAGAAAATAATCAAACCACTGATGAAATTAGGGAGAGATAACAGCCTTTCCAGACAGCAAGCCCTGTGGTGAGAGAATGGACTCAGATACATGCACTCACTAACAGAGTCCCAGATTCAGGGTCTCCTTGACCATTCATTCCTATATGATTCCAGGAATCCCTCTGAGAGAGCCTTCATATTTTACTGTAGTACGGGCCAGAGTAGAGAGAGCTTTGTTAGGTATCGTCATCATCGGCCAAATTTGACCAGAAAAATATGGGCCTGGGTGTGTATGTACTGAACAATCTATCTCCCCAGTTTTTTCTAGCCATTCTGGACCCATAGTGCACCAGGGTCTGAATTCAATGTCCAGGCTACCATTCTCAATAGCCCTAAGATGCTGCTTTCTTCTTTAGAAAGACTAGTTAGCAGTTATGCTCCCATCCAGCCTGAGTGCAAAATTATTTTAAGAGAAATAATCCCTTCTGGAATCCCAGATTTTAGTGCCTCTTTCCCCAATCCTAAAGAGATACAATACATCTAAAAACAGGTCTTCTCTAGTCCTGTGAATATAAAGTGGATTTTGATGCTCTAGAAACAGATTAGCTTTTCTTAAAATAGCTTAAGCAGAAAGATATGAATGGAATTCCCCAAGCCATCAATCCCAGTTTTTAATGCCTTTGTCATTTAATTTGTTTTAAAGAACATTTAATTTTCCATATTATATAATAGCACTATAATATCAACATTAAATAAAATCTTGAGAAAAGAGGAAAAATGTTACTTATCCCTATCCTTTCACAGAACCATTTTTCATTTTCTGTATTCTCTTCCAATCGACATAAAAATTTTTTTTGATAGTTGTTTAACCACAGTGTGGGTAGGTGGTTTTATTCTGTTATATTCATTCTTTATTATGACACACAATACTTTCTTTTTCCTTCTATGGTTCTTATAAGCAACATTTAAAAAGGTATTTCTATATTCTATCATATAGAGGTACCATAAATTAATTATCCTATCTTCTGATGTTGGATATTTAGATTTTTTTCCAATCCTGCCCTAATAGAAATAATTGACATTATTTTACCTTCCTTTGTTTTTTTTTTTTTTTCTTTTTTAGTTTCATCACCGTATAATTGACATACAATAAACTGCACATATTTCAAGTCTGCAAAAGGATAAATTTTGATCTATATGGACACCCATAAAACCATCACCACAAGGCAGTGAACACATCCATTACCCCCATAAAGTTTCCTAATGCCCTTTGGAATTCCTTTCCCCTGCCCCTCCCTGCCCCCTGCAACCACTGATCTACTTCCTGTCATTAGGGATTAGTTTCAGTTTATAGAATTTAATATAAATAGAATCATACTGCATGTACTCCTTTTATCTGCCTTCTTTCACTCAGCATAATTATTCTGAGGTTCATCCATGTAGTTGTGGGTAACATGTACTTTCCTTTTTATTGCTGAGTAGCATTCCATTGTATGGCTATACCACAATCTGTTTTCTATACATCTGGCTATGGGCCTTTGAGTTGGTTGCAGTGTTTGGCTATTATCAATAAACTTGATAAGAACTTTGTGTACATCCTTTGTATGAACATATGCTTTCTATTCTCTTGGGTAAACACCTAGGAGTGGAGTGGCTGATATGTTTAGCTTTTTAAGATACTGCCAAACTGTTTCCCAAAGAGGAAAACAGCAGTGTACAAGTTTTATTTCCTCCACTCCCTCAACAACATTTTGTATGGTCAGTTATTTTAATTTTAGCCATTATAATTAGTGTGTAGAGTATCTCTGTGTGGTATGAATTCTTGCATTTCCTAGTGACAAATGATTTTGATCACCTTTTCATGTGCTTATTGCTATCTTTATATCTTCTTTGTTGAAGTGTCTGGTCAACTACTTTGCACATTTCTTTATTGGGTTATTTATTTTCTTATTGTTGAATTGCTTATATATTCTGGATTCAACTCATTTATTAGATATATGCTTGGCAAATATTATCTCCCAGACAATGACTTGTCTTTTCATGATCTTAAAAGTGTCTTTCAGGAATAAAGACTTTTAGTTTTGTTGTAGTAAGTTTTATCAATTTGCTTTTTACAGTCAGTGCTTTTGGCATTATATCTAAGAAAGCATTCTCTAATCCAAGATAAAAAGACTTTCTCCTATGTTTTCTGATTGAAATTTTATAATTTTAAGTATCCTGTTATACTTTGTGTCGACCTATATTTACATCTAATGCAAATTTGATCTGCCTGAGAACTTTAACATTTCTCGTAGTATAGCTCTGCTAGTGGTGAATTCTCTTAGGTTTGTATGTCTGAAAACGTCTTTATTTGACTTTCATTTTTTTTAAATAGCTTTATTGAGATATAATTCACATGCCATCAAATTTACCCTGTAAAGTGTATAATTCATTGTTTTTTATTTTAAACTTTTTAATTTTGAAATAACTTTCAAATTTACAGTACAATTAAAATTAATACAAACTACATTACAGAGACTCCACTATACCCATATCCCCCACGATACCCACATCCACCAATTTTGTCACATTTGCCATATCATTCTATCTATCCTCCAACTATCTGTATGTCTATCTGTCTAATTATCAAGGCATTTTCTTAACATTTGTGTGTAGATTGTATACATCATGGTCCCTGAACACTTAATACTGCCATGTACATTTACTAAGAACAAGGATATTCACTTATGTATCCACCTTAAGGGTAGTTTTCAAGTTAAAGAAACTTGACATTATATAAAGCTTGTAGTCCATAATCCAATTTTTTCATATGTATCAGTAATGTCCTTTTAAGCCTCCTCTCCTCCCTTGTTAGATTCCATCCAGGATCATGTATCGCCTTTAATTGTCATTGTTTTTTAGTTGCTTTTTCTTTTTCTTTTTATTGTAGGAACATATATACAACATAAAATTCCTATCTCAACAGCTCCCAAGCATACCATTCCACGGGATTTATCACATTCACTATGTTGCAGTACCCTGACCACCTTCCATTACTAACACTTTCTCATCTCCCCAAACAAAAACCCCACACTCATTTTGCATTAGCTCCCCCATTTCCCCTGTCCCCTAGCAATCTGCACTCTAATTTCTGTCTCAATGAGCTTGCATATTCTCTGATTTTTTTTTCTATGTAATTACCATGGGGCTTAAATTTAACAACTTAAATCTGTAACAATCTCATTTGCTTTGATACCAACTTAAATTCAATAGTATACACAAACTATGTTCCTTTACTCCTCCATTCCCATACTTTTGTGTAGCTCTTGTCACAAATTGCAGGTTAATACATTATGGGTCCAAAATCACTGATTTATCATTACATTTTATGTATTTCCTTTTAGATCCTATATGAAGTAAAAAGTGGAATTACAAACCAAAAATACAATAGTACTGGCACTTATATTTACCCTTGTCATTACCTTACTGGAGATCTTTATTTCTTCTCGTGGCTGTGATTTATTGTCAACTGTCCTTTCCATTCAACCTGCAGAACACACAGCCTCAGCTTTTGTTTATCTGAAAATGTCTTAATCTCTCCCTCATTTTTGAAGGTAGTTTTGTCAGATATAGAATTCTTGGTGGGCAGTTTTTTGCTTATAGTACTTTTAATATGCCATCCCACTGCCTTCTTGCCTCCGTGGCTTCTGGTGGGAAATTGACACCTAATAATATTGTAGCTCCCTCGAACACAGCCGATTATTTCTCTCTTGCAACTTTTAGAACTCTCTCTTTGTCTTTGGCATTCAACAGTTTGATTATTATACGCTATGATATTATACTTGAATTTATCCTGTTTGGAGTTTGTTGAGCATCTTGGATGTATATATTCATGTCTTTCATTAAATTTCGGAAATCGGCAACCATTATTTCCTTGAATGCCCCTTTCTTCTCCTTCTGGGACTCCCACAATGTTTATATTGATATGGTTGATGCTGTCCCACAGTTCCCTAGGCTCTGTTCACTTTTCTTCATTCCTTATTCTTTCTGCTGCACAGAATGGATGACTTAAATTGTCTTATTTTCAAGTTCTGATTCTTTCTTTGGTGAGCTCCAATCTGTTATTGAACCCCTGTAAGGAATTTTTTATTTCTATTACTGTGGTTTTTAGCTCTGCTTGGTTCCTTTCCATTATTTCCATTTGTCTATTGAGATTCTCTTTATGTTCATCTATCATTTTCCTCATTTTTCTTTCATTCTTTGCTCATGTTTTCCTTTAGCTCTTTGATCAAATTTAGGACCATTTTCTTAAAGTCTTTGTCTGGAATGTCCCAGATCTGGTATTTCTTATTCATGGTTTTTAATGCTTTAATTTTCACCTGTACCTGGGCCGTCACTTCTTGTTTCTTTTAATGTTTTGTCATCTTTTGTTGAAACCTGGACATTTTGATATTTTAATGAGTTATCACTGTAATGGAGACTCTGAAGTATCTGTTCCTTAAACTTGTATCCAGCTAGTTTTATAACAGAGCTTTCCTCAAATACCTGTAGCTAAAAGAAAACGCCTTTCCAAGTTTTTGCAGATTTACCTGTGAAAGTGCTCTTCTTCAAGGTTTATTTATGTAAGTTTGGAGAACAGAAGGTCAAACCTTAGAGGCTGCCCTGAACATTTATGCAGATGCCTTGCATATGCCTATGGCCTTGGGAATTCCTTCATTAACATGGTTATGAATGTCTCCTCTTCCTTAGTTTCCTCATGGTCCCCAGGCAGTACACTCTAAATCCTACAACCAGCAATCCCTTGCCCCAGGCAGCCATTTGACTGCTCTCCCACAGCATTCCCTAGGAAAGCTCTGTGAGCTGCCTTTTACAGGAAGGGAACATTCTGGGAGGCAAGTCCCTCAGGCCACCAACAGACAGATTGGGCCAGACATACATGTTCCCAGTATGTGCACGTGGATTACTCTGTTCCCTCTGAAACTAGGACCAAGGATCTACGCAAGAGCAGGGTTGGGGAGGGACCAACCAGGGCACCATTAGATCCTACTGCTCTTGATTGGGCACTTGCCCTCTTACTGCAATTCTTTAACTGTTTTCTGGCACTTTGAAAAAGATGATTAGGTCAGTTCTTGCTGATTGATCAAAGCATATGTTGGGGGACAGAGCCCTGAAGCATCTCACTCAGCCATCTTGATAAAGGTGGGACCTTCTTTCCAATTCAGTGGCTTTTAACATATTCACAAAGTTGTGCAACCATTACCATGGTCAGATTCCATAATATTTTCATAATTCTTAAAAGAAACCCTGCCTTCATTAGCAGACGACTTATCATTACTTCCTTCCTCCAACTCCTGGCAGCCACTTAACCTACTGTTTGTCTCTATGGATATGTTTATTCTGGACATTTCATATAAATTGAATCATACAATATGTTGCCTGTTGTGTCTAGATTCTTTGTCTTAGCATAATGTTTTTAAGGTTCATCATATTTTAGCATGTATAAGTATGCACTACTTTTTATAACTGAATAATATTCCTTTGAACAGAATGCCATATTTTGTTTATCATTTCATCAGTTGATGAACATTTAGGTTGTTTCCAACTTTGGGCTATTGTGAATAGTGCTTCTATAAACAGTCATATGCAAGATTTTTGTGAGCATATATTTTCACTTAACTTGTGTATATACCAAGGAATGGAATTGTGGGGTCATATGGTAACTCTAGATTTAACTTTCTACAGAAATGCCAAATTGTTTTCCAAAGTGACAGAGCCATTTAATAATTCTACCATCAGTATATGAGGGTTCACATTTCTCCACATCCTTGTTAACACATTTTATTCTTCTTCTTTTTGAATACAGTCATCCTAGTAGATGTGAATTGGTATCTCAGTTTGGTTTTTATTTGTCTTATTCTAATGACTAACGATGTTGAGAGTCTTTTCATGTGCTTATTGGTGATTTGGATATCTCCTTTTAAGAAATATCTGTTCAACTCTTTCCTCATTAATGAATTGGCTTATTTGTTTTTTTCTTGTTGAGTTGTAAGAATTCTTTATTTATTCTGGATACAAACCCTTTATCAGATATGATTTGCAAATATTTTCTTCCATTCTGTGGGTTATCTTTTCATTTTCTTTATGTTGTCCTTTAATGAACAAAGGTTTTGATTTCAATTTAGTAACAATTTTTAATTTTTTAATTTGTAACATATTTTTGATATAATATCTCATCCAAGATCACGAAGAACAATGCCGATGTTTTCTTCTAAGATTTTTATGGTTTTAGTTTTTACATTTAGGCCTTTCATCCATTTTGAGTTAATTTTTGTATCTAGTGGGAGGTAGAAGTCCAACTTCATACTTTTGCATGTAAATCTCCAGTTGTTCCAGCATCATTTGTTGAAGAGATTATTCTTTCTGCATTAAATGGTCTTGACACTCTTGGGGAAAATCAATTGATGATAAACCTAAGTTTTAATTAATGAAACTCTATTTCATTGATCTATATATCTATCCTTATGCCAGCACCATACTGCTGTATTTATTATTGCTTTGTGTAAGTTTTGAAATCGGAAAGTGTGAGTCTTCCAATTTTGTTCTTCTTCACAATTGTTCTAGTTATTATAGGTCCCTTACATATTCATATGACTTTGAATAGCAGCTTGTTAATGTCTGCAAAAATGGAAGCTGGGATTTTGATAAAAATTTCATTGAAACTGTAGATCAATTTGAGGAATACTGCCATTTTAACAATAATATATCTTCCAATCCACAAATATGGGATGCCTTTCCATTTATCAAGGTCTCCTTTCATTTATTTCAATGATATTTTTTGTTTTCCTTGTACAAGCCTTGCACTACTTTTGTGAAGTTTGCTTTTTATTTATGCTATTTTATTTTTATTTATGCTATTGTAAATGGAATTGTTTGCTTAATTTCAATTTTGGATTGTTTATTGCTAGTATATGGAAATACAATTAATTATTGCATGTTGTTCTTGTATCCTATAACTTTGCTGAATTCAATTATTAGCTTTAATAGTTTTTAGTGGATTCCTTAAAATTTTCTATATACAAGATCATGTTGTCTGTGGATACAGGTCGTTTTACTTCTTCCTTTCCAAACTAGATGCCTTGAATTTCTTTTTTTGTGGCTAATTAACTTGACTAGAACTTTCAGTTCTGACAGGAGAAAGCCTTGTTTTTGATCTTATGGAGAAAGCATCCAGTCTTTGACCATGATGTTAGCTTTGAGCTTTTCACAGATGCCCTTTATCAAATTGAGGAAGTTCCCTTCTACTCCTATTTTTTTTTAATTATGAAAGGGTGTTGGATTTTGTCAAATGTTCTTTCTATGTCTATTGAGATGGTGATGTTTTTTCCCTTTATTGTATTAATATGGTTTATTGCATTGATTGGTTTTCATTTGTTGAATCAACTTACCCTTCTGGGATAAATCCCACTTGGTCATGGTATATTTATATGTTGCTGGATTCAGTTTGCTAATATATGTCTGTAATCTTAAGGGATATGGGTCTTTAGTTTTATTTTCTTGTGATGTTTTTTTCTGGTTTTGGTGTCAGGGCAATACTACCTTCACAGAATGAGCTGGGAAGTTTTCCCTCTCTTTTTATATTTTGGAAAAGTTTTTGTAGAAGTGGTGTTAATGCTTCTTTAAATGTTTGTTGGGATATACCAGTGAAACCGTCTCATTCTGGGCTTTTTTTACTGGAAGTGTTTTGATTATTAATTCATTATTTTTACTTGTCCTAAGTTTATTTGGATTTTCTATTTCTTCTTGAATCGGTTTCAGTAATCTGTGTCTTTTTAGGATTTTCTATTTCATGTAGGTTTTCTAATTTGTTGGTACACAATTGTTCTTAGTATTCCTTTATAATCCTCTTTTTAAATTTCTGTGAGACCACTAGTAATATCCTCTTCTGTAATATCTTTTATTCTTTATAATAGTAATTTGAGTCCTCTCTCTTTCCTTTTATTGATCAATATATCTAATGGTTTGTCAATTTTTAAAATCTTTTTGGGTTATGTTTGTTTTCTCTATTATTTTTCTATTCTCTAATTTTTTTATTTCTTCTCTTGTCTTTCTTATTTCCTAACTCTGCTTTCTTTGGGTTTAGTTTGTTTATTATTTTCTATTTTCTTAAGGTGGAAATTTAGGTTATTGATTTGAGATTTTTCTTCCTTTTTAATGTAGACTTACACAGTTACAATTTCCCTCTAAGCTCTACTTTTGCTGCATTACATATATATTGATATGTTGTGTTTATGTTTTCACTCCATGAACTTTCTTATTTAACCCATTGGTAATAAGGAGTTTGTTGTGCAATTTTCACATATTTATGAATTTCCATTTAATCCTATTGTGCAATACTAGACAGCAAATGACCCTACATTTGAGAAGCAACTTTTCCAGACTCATGTCTTGCTATTCTTCTCTAGCTCTTCTATGACTTAGATACCAACCCTTACCCACACATACTAAACTTGTCCATAAACATCTATGTCTTTGCACAAACTGCCTCGTCTGGAATTACTCTCTCCTTCTTAGCTTTATGGGAAAATTTACTTGTTTTCAGGCCTCAACTCAAAGGGTGTAAAGCCTTAATACAGTTAGTCACCTCTCCAAGAAAAATTCATGTTGCTATTATTATTACTATTGTTATTGTTAGTAAAAATAGAAACAGCTACCATTTATTATATTTATATATACCAACCACTAATTATCACTACAATGTGCTGAAGTAAGTCCCAACATAATCTTTTTTAATATATAGAAGACTTTAAGACTAAGAGAAAACAAGTAACTTTCCCAAGTTCATACTGCTGAAAATGACTTGGCATAAACACAAACCCAGATTGGGCTGACTTTTGACCATCACATTTTGTTGAATTTCTCTTCTATAATATAATGGTATATTTCCATGCCTGTTTCTTCCAAAAACCTGTGTTTGAAAGCAAGAACCATATCTTATTTATTTCTACATTTTAATTACCTAACACAACACCTAGTGCATGATAGGTGCTCACAGTATACATTGACTGACTAAATGAATGAATGAATGTGTGGACCATATAAAGGCTTGTCTGGGGGCAGATGTAGGTACTAGAATGAAAAAGATTACAGAATACAAACCTATGGGGCAGAACTCTGAACAAGTCTTGTCAAGAAATAACTTCATCCAAGATAACTTCTAAAATCCAACCCAGATCAGGAGATTTGCTTTAGTAGTAGATATACATCTAGCATTTCACCTCGGCATGATATGTGGTCTCAGCACTAATCCTTATATACGTGACTTAGAATTTCAAGTCAAGCTAAATTTGAAATGCCTTATATATTCCACAGAGGCCAGAAAACCTGAAAAAACTTTCAGTTTCTCATAGCCTAAATGCTGAGGGTATTTTCCTCCTGAATTTAAGATGAATGTAGTGTCTTTGAAAGCACAGTATTAAGAGCCCTGGGGGGCAGAACAAATGCATTGGTATTCATAAGCAGAAGGGAAGATTTGGCCTCTGAGCCAGAGTAAAGGGGATGTGCTTTGGGACCTTTCTGAGTATGTCAAACATAGTTAGACTTGAGCCATGTAATTGTTGCAAGTTGGAAAGACCTTGGGTACTTTGGGTGCTGATTTGTGCCTGTATCTTTGGACTCAGAGGTTTAAGAGACTAAAAGTGGTCTGGATCAGTGAAGAGGGCAGGCATGAGATAATTTGATCAAATTATGCTATCAGAACCTGGTGTTACAATATGTCCACATGTACTTGCATGTTTCCCAGACTTTCTTGATTCTGACTCAGAGAATCACAATATATTTCACAGTCATAGCACATCAGAGCCTGAAAGGACCTTATGGTATGAATGGAGAAACTGAGATCCAGAGAGGGAAGATGATTTATCCAAGGTCTCAGAGACAATAAGTATGTGCTAGGACTAGAACCCCTATCTTCTGACACCCCTATCTGTTGCTCTTTCTCTATCCCAAAGTAGAAAGGACGTTGGAGAAAGAACAACCCAGAGAAAATGTATCTCCCATCTCAGTGAGTGTCACTACCACTTATTTCATTACTGCTATTTCATTGAATCTTCCTGGCCAATCACCATCTGGAATTGATCCCACAATCTGTTTCTCTTTTATTTCCCTAGAGTCATTTGTGCTGTTACAGAAAATCCTGCTACAAGTTTAGCCCCTAATCTCAGCTGGCTCCTTGATACTGCTGGGCCATCTTTTTGCTTGTCATTTTTCCCAGGGATTCTCCCAATATTTTACTAGTCTTGTTAAGTCCCTGTGGCAGTTAGGGATTATTTTATGAATCCCCAAAAGAGAAAGATTATGTTTGTAAACTAACCTAGTCCTCTGGGTGATATCCTTTGATTGCATTAAATTCAGGTGAGGGGTCATTGATTAGATTATTTGATAAGATTACTTTAGGGTTTTCAATTGGATTATATTAGTGAGACATGACTCAAGTTGAGTCTCTGCCCCTTGCTGGGTCTGATATAAACTGACACTAACTCGGACAGAGAGGGAAAAAAGGAGCTGGCATAATTTTGATTCTGCAATGTGAGAGGATTGCTTAAGCATGAAGCCCCCAAGAGGCTGGGCCCACTAAAAAGCTGAAGAGGAGACCTGCCCTGCTATATACCAGATAACTTTCAGATGAGCTTGGGAAGAGAGTGGAACAGCCAAGACTGATATAGGAGGCCCCAAGAGACAAGCCTTATATCAGTTTGCAGGTGAAATCAGGAAGAAAGTGGAACAGCTGAGCCTAAGAGAGGAAGCCCAAGGGGAACAGGAAGGGGACCAGGCAGTGACTGTCCGCCATCTTGCTTCAACACGTTATAACTGACTTTGGTGAGAAAACACCTGTTATGGTGCCTCAAGTTGGACTTTTCATAACCTTGGAACTGTAAGATTTTACCCCAAATAAATATCATTTTAAACAGCCAAATATTTCTGGTACTTTGCACCAGCAGCCTTTGGAAAACGGAAACAGTCCCCAGCCTAACCATTTTTCTTAGTAGATGATCTTGCCCTTTTTAATCAATAGTTATAAGACATGACCTTGCCAAGTGTCTTGTGTATCCTCTTATACTGTATTTCACCTGCACCCAATCTCTCTAATTTCTAAAGAGTCTATCTATCTAGATATATAATATCATCTATCTATCTCTTTGTCTATACACATATGCATGTATATTCAAATATTTTCCTTTGCAAAACAAAAATACTCCAATGAACTTTCATCCCACTCTGATAATCACTCTGTCCTCTCTTTCCTTTATAAGCCATGTTTCTTGAAAGGAAATCCTATTCTTTCCTTCTCCACTTCCTCATTTGTCATGATATCCTCGTTGCAATGCAATTTGGCTTCTGTTCTCATCATTCCACTGAAAGAATTTTTACCAAGGCCACCAATTATCTCCAAGTTGACAAATTCAATAGATACCTATTTTTACCTTATTAGATCTCTCTGCTATATTTGAAATTGATTTCCCACCCTCTCTTTGTTTTAAAATAATTTATTTCCTGGGTTTCCTTAATAATACTAGTTTTTAAATGTTTTCTCTGTCTCTCTGGCCATTCTTTTTTGATCTTTCAAACCTGTTTTTTTCTCTCTAGCCATACTATCCTATGCCCTAGCACATGCCCCCATCATCTCTTATCTGAACCACTGCAACAACCTTTTAATATCTCTTCTTGCCTCTAGTGGCCAAGATATTCTTTCTAAAACATAAATCTGACCATTTAAAACTTTCAATGTATAACTGTCAAGTCCCTTACCATGATTTATAAGGTTCTTCATGATTTGGCCCCTGTGTGACTCTTAAGCATCATTTCCGATCATTTCTCATTCCCTCTGTATAGTCTATTACTACTAAACTAAATGTCATTCTCTGTTCGTACTATGGCGACTCAGACTTGCCATACTTTTCCTTCCCACCTTTCTTCATCTAGAAAATTTCAACACACCCTCAGAAATCAATTTCTCTAGGAGAATACAGGCTGGTGTATATGCCCCTCCTCAGAGTTCCCATAGCATCTGTTAGACTTTTAGCATAGCACATACCATATTTTACTGAAAAGATCTTCTCTAAAGGCAATAAACTCCATGAGGGCAAGACTTGTGTCTGATTTACATTTGTAGATCTTTGTTTGGCACATAGTAAGCACTTGAAAAGTATTTGTAAGCTGTTTAATCACATTAATCACTTAAAACAGACTCCTTGGATTCTCCTTAAACAACCCAAGTTCATTCATCCTTCTACCTCTAATCGTTCACCAACTTCTAGAATATTTCTCCAACTTGTCTTCTCCCCTCTATCACTACTGTCACTGCCTTATTTTGGACCTCACATCTTCTTGTTTGTACTATTGTAATAATTTCCCAATGGCTCTTTTCCCCTCCAACTAAGCCTCCACAACAAAGCCTAGATTAACCACAGTTACTCACACATTTCACCGTGTCACTCTTTTGCTTAATACTATTTGACAGTTTCTCACATATCTTAGGGCAAAGAAAAACTAACCCCCTTAGTGTGGATTTAAATTATGCCCATTTCTTATTTCTTCAGCTTCATATCTTGCTATCATTTCCCCTCCTCCATTTATACCCTATATGTACCAATTTTTTAAAAGTTCCTAACCATATAAATTGATTAATCTATTTAATGCCGCCATCGCTCTACCCATTCTGCTCCTTCTGCTTAAAATACTTTCCATCACACTTTGCCCTCCTGGAAAAATGCTTACTAATTTTAGAGATTCAAGACTAGCTCACTACAATATCCCTGGATTGATTGCTTAGAATAGAGCAGGTACTCAGTGAATGTGTTTTGAGGGAATAAATGTGTGAATAAATGTGATATCCCAGTTTAGCTACTGTATAAAGACAAGAGGAGAAATAATTTTGAGGAATAGTGAGTGTGGAGTTAGGGAAGTATGTGGTACCAGAGAAATAAATCCTCAGGTCTCAAAGAAATTTGAAGAGGGAACAAAGGTGAAGAGATAATCCTGCAACCAGAAAAGTGATGTTTCCAACAGTCATAACAGGCTGGTAGATTAAAAGGAAGCAATTCTTATATTTTCATCCATCACCCCAACACACACCTCATTCACAACTTCTTCTGTGGCAAACACTTCTGGGATGGCTGGAGGAAAGGGACTTAGTGTGAAGTAGATTAATCAATTTGCTTTTCTAACATTTAATGGTCAAGCTTCACTGAAGAAATAGGAATTTTAAGACTAGGAGAGTGGGACCAGGGCTTTGTGTTTGAATATTGGTGTGGGAACTGGGGCCTATGGGCAAGTCTCAGTAAGTCTTTGGGGACCACAAAGGAGCATATAAAAGTACAGACTGGATTGGGTGAAGGGAAAGAAGATTGGGAGGGAGATGAGAGTACGTGAAAATAAATCATAAGCTGACTTTCAGAGGTGGATCTAAATTGATTTGAAAAAACAGGTTTCACATGGGAAATAAAAGGGCTTCCAAAAACCAGAATTTTCACAAAACCAAGTGGAAAAGAAAAGCAAAGATAAAATGTCAGAAGAGAGTGCCCAGCCCCCCCCTCCCCACCAAAATTGCCATTTACGTGATTAGGATGGAAACAATTGAATGTTGAAACATAAACTTGTGGCCTGGTGTATTAGTTTTCTGTTGCTACTATAACAAATTACAACAAATTTAGTGGCTTTACACAGCCACAACTCAGATTTATTCTTCTTACAATTATGGATGACAGAAGTTTGAAATAGGCTAAAATCAAGGTGTTGGTAGGGCTGTGTTTTTTCTGGAGACACTAGGGAGGAATACATTTCTTTGCTCTTTCCAGCTTCTAGAGGTTGCCAACAGTTCTTGACTCATGACTCTCTTTCTCCATATCCAAAGACAACAATGCTGAACCAAGTCCCTTCTCATTGTGCCATATCACAAATTCTCTTCTGTTTACCTCTTTCATTTATGAACTTTGTGATTATCACATTGGACCCATTCAGATAATTAAGAATAATCTTTCCATCTCAAGGTCAGCTGATTAGCAATCTTAATTCCATCTATAACTTTAGTTACCTTTTGCCGTGTAACATAACTTATTCACAGATTCTAGGAATCAGGACACAGACACTTTGCAAGGGGGACGGGGGCTGGGCAAAGGCATTTGGCCTACCACACTTGACATGAGGGTGAACTATGGTCATGGAGAGAAAAGTAAGAACCTACTTTTAATCCTCCTTAAGGTTGCTCATGTTAGGCATAGGTTCACGATATTCTTTGGGCCTGGCTGGGAGGCATCTCTTAAGCACTAGCTAGCAAATAGTGCTGGACAGAATATCAAGGCGAGCAACTCATGTGCTTGCTCGAGAAGTGCAGATGGATGGACACATGAGGCTCATCAGTCTCATAGTTATATCCCACCAGAGCCAGGGATCTAATGGATCCCCTGAGACACACTCTCATCCTGGTAGGGGAGGGTAATGCAATAACCACCCCCTGAGATCCCAAAGTTTAATTTTTCTCTTCTTTAAAAAAACAGTGTTAGAAGAAAACATGTTACCAAATGAAGTGTGGAATTGCTAGAGCTGTTCCTGCTGACTGCAATCTCCCAAGGACAGTTGAGTTGAGCTCAAGAGAAAGGAAGGCCTAAGCAGAAAGTCTTACCAGAGTGATTTTGCCTTGCATGTATTGTATATTCTGCCACCCATAATTATGCATGATCCAATGTGCTCATTTTGATAATAATTTTTCATATTCCTTGCAAATAAAATAATATTTTCTAAATCAGCACAGGCATAGAAAGAAGGCAGGTTAAATGAGGACAGAACTATGAAATTGCCTGAACCATATGAAGTCTTCGGTCAAAGGGACACCCAACTTGTTAGTTTTACTTTTAGTTTTAGCATTTTGAAATGCATTGCTATTTTAATTAGAACCTGAAATGCTAAACGTTGCTCCAGAGTAGCAAATTACAAGAGCAAAGATGAAAGAAGATCACAGCAAACAGAAATTACTTTTTTTTGCCATTTAAAGATCAACCAAACAAAGCAAAAAGGACAAATCCTGTCATTTAAATTAACCAGTACATCAGAAACACTGTATGCTGTATCTATAACTCATATAGCTTCTATATATCAATCAGGGTTTGGTCAGAGAAGGGGAGTCATTATAATCGATGCAAACTAAAGAATTTATTATAGGAATTTTCTTGTTATGCCTTTTTATGATCTAGATAAGCAGTCTATGTAAGGCTGTTGTTTCTGCATCTAGTGTTGGGTATGAAGTCATCAGGGTCAGCAACCAGGGATGAAAGATGGGCATGAAGTGCAATAAATCCCCACAATGCCCTGTTATTGTTTTATTATTTTTGTTTCAAAGTCACTAATAATTAAAAACTATATATTTTCCTTCCCTTTCTGATACCCTTCTGTAGTCCTAGGGTCAGTTTTTATTTCTCCAAAATATCTTTACTTCCCCCCTTCACTTTTTAAAATAAAATTTTACTAAAGTAGATCATTCATACATGGACATACATAAGCAATAAATGTATAGTAAAATTCGTGAATTTACAAAACCTATATATCATCATACAGGGCTTCCATACTTTACCCCATCACCAATACCTTGAATTGCTGTGAAACATTTGTTACAAACTATGAAAGAACATCATCAAAATATTGCTATTATTTATAGCCATATCTTACATTTGGTGTATTTTCCCCCAACCCATCCAATTATTATATTAATATTATATATCTGTTATCATTAGGAGAAAGCATTCTCATATTTATCCTGTTAACCACACCCCATCATTCACCACTGGATTCCCTGTGTTATACAGCCCCATGCTTTGTACAATACATTCAAGTGTACACTCAGTGGCTCTCATTTTCATCACAGACTTGTGTTGTCATCACCTCAATTTTAGAAGATTTTCATTACTCCAAAAGAAAAATCACATACCACCTTATATACCCCTATTGTTTTCCCTTAATATTGAAAAAATATCTTCTTGCCATTACTGCAAAATATTACAATATTACTATTAACTATTGTCCATAAGTTACAGTAGTTGTACTTTTCGGGTGTATCACCATATTCTTAGCACTTTGTAAAAGAAAAGCATTCTTATTTTTATACTATTAACTATAATCTTCATCCCCCACCGGAATCACTATGTTATACATACTGTAGATATATGGGATATAACTATGGGACTCTAAGGTGTGAAATGGTATCTCATTGTAGTTTTGATCTGCATTTCCCTAATAGCTAGTGATGCTGAGCATTTTTTCGTGTGCTTTTTTGCCATTTGTATTTCCTCTTTGGAGAGACACCTGTTCAACTCTTTTGCCCATTTTTTAATTGGGTTGCTTGTCTTTTTATCTTTGAATTGTATTGTCTCTTTATATAACATGAATCTCAAACCTTTATTGGATATGTGGTTTCCAAATATTTTCTCCCATTGAGCAGGCTGCCTTTTTACTTTCTTAACAAAGTCTTTTGAAGAACAAAAGTGTTTAATTTTGAGAAGGTCCCATTTATCCATTTTATTTTTCTATTTATCTATTTTGTTGATTGTTCTTTGTGTGTAAGGTTTAAGAAACTACTGCCTACCACAAGAACTTAAAGATGTTTTCCTATATGCTCTTCTAGGAGTTTTATTTTATTTTTTAAATATATATATATATTTATTGTGGGTAAAAATTAAATTTTTCACAATACATACCAATATTTGTAAAATGATATATAAATATATATGCATATATGTGCATTTGCTTATATAAATGTTATTTTTTTATGTATATATATATTTTAAAAGGTGCTTAGATTACTAAATATTACACAGAGTATGTTTGTGTGGGATGTTGTGGGAGGTGTGGGGAGGTGTGGGAGGTGGGGAACATAGGAATCCCTGTAATTTCTAGGAGTTTTATGGTTGTCACTTTTATATTTAAGTTCTTGATCCATTTTGACTTAATTTTTGTATAAGGTGTGAGATAGTGTCTTCTTTCTTTCTTTTGGATATGGATATCCAGTTCTCCCAGCACCATTTGTTGTGGGCTTAACAGCCTTGTCAAAAATCACTTGACTGTAGATGTGAGGGTCTATTTCTGAGTTCTCCAATCAGTTTCATTGGTCAATCTATCTTTATGCCAGTACTGTGCTGTTTTTACCACTGTAGTTAAGTAATAAACTTTAAAGTCAGGAAGTGAGAGCCCTCCAAGTTCATTCTTCTGTTTTTAAGACATTTTTGGCTATTAGGGGCCCCTTACCTTCCGTATAAATTTGATAATTGGCTTTTCTATTTCTACAAAAAAGTCTGTTAGGATTTTTATTGTGATTGAATTGAATCTGTAAATCAATTTGGGTAGAATCGATATCTTAACGATATTTAGTATCCAGTCCATGAACACCAAATGTCCTTCCATTTAGTTAAGTCCTCTTTGGTTTCTTTTAGCAATGTTTTGTAGTTTTCTGAATACAGGTCCTTTATGTCCTTGGTTAAGTTTATTCCTAAATATTTAATTCTTTCAGTCACTATTATAAATGGAATTTTCCCCCTGATTTCCTCCTCAGATTGCTCATCAGTAGTGTACAGAAATAATACTGATGTTTGCATATTAATCTTGTATCCTGAAACTTTGCTGAACTCATCTATTAGTTCTAATAACTTTATTGTGGATTTTTCAAGATTTACTAGATATAGGATCATATCATCAGTGAATAGCAAAAGTTTTACTTCTTCCTTTCCTATTGGGTGCCTTTTATCTCTTTGTCTAGCCTAATTGCTCTAGCTAGAACTTTTAGCACAGTATTGAATAACAGTGGTGAGACCCTCACCACACCCTATGGTTACCTCCACCACAGCACTTTTCACATATGATGCAACCATCTAGTCTTCTTTACCAGACCATGAGGTTCTTGGGCCACATAGCACTTCTATCTTATTCACCCACCATTATACCTTTGGTCCCAATACAGTTCTTAGCATTAAATTAAATATACAAAGTACCTATCAGCATTCCATAAGACATCTATAATTCTTCCTGAGTTAGGAGTTTAGACAAGTGAGACTGGAGCTATCTCTTTAACTGATTTTTCTTGTTAAAGAAAGGCTAATTATATCTGTAATGAAACCGCCGAGGCAATAGGATTTAGATATCTGAGTTAACTGAGAAACAGGGCAGTCTTCACTGGTTGATCTGAGTTAGATGTTTAGATGTTTAGAATGAGGGCATTATGTAAGTTATACAACTTAAATCTAACAATCAAGTAATCAATGGTTGTGTCAACATGCTTGGAAAGAGGGTCATAAAGATATGTAATTAAACTTTAACTCCTTTTGTTAGTTGTCCTGTTAAAGTTTAATTATGTATCTTTATGACCCTCTTTCCAAGCATGTTGACACAATGCCATTCAAAAAAAGAGAGAGGCAGAGTATCTACAACTGCAAGCAAGACTGTTCCATCCATCTGCCCCATGGGATCTAAGCCCCCTCTCAATCAGAAGCAAAGTAGGTATCACCATCTTAAAATCCTCAACACTGAAGAATGAACAAACATAAGGGGTAAATGTAGCTATGGACTAAAGTAGACATTATTATTCTAGCAATGAAAGGACTTATATCGTTGATATAAAGGCAGTGGCCACCAGAGATTCTGAGGGGAGGGAGAGGGAAGAATAGGTAAGCATGGGACATTCTTGGGACATTGTAATTGTCCTGAATGACATTGCAATGATGGATACAGGTTATTATACATTTTGTCAAACCCTATAAAATTGTGCTGGGCAAAGTGTAAAGTAGAATGCAAACTATAGACCATGGTTAGAAGCAATGCTTCAATATGTGTTCATCAATTGTAACAAATGTACCATACTAATGAAAGATATTTATTGTGGGAAAGAGTGGGAGGGGTAGGGAGTGGGGCATATGGGAATCCCCTATATTTTGATGTAACATTTATTTAATCTAAAACTTCTTTAAACATAAAAAAATTTTTTAAAAATTAACTACAGATTTTATCTGATCAGATTAAATAAAACTAATGGAAAAATGAAAATCTTTCCACTACATTTTCCATAAAGAGAAAGTAGAAAGCTCCCTAAAGCCATGAGAAAGCATTTCAAAAGTAAAGTTTGATTAAATGTACTAAAAAAGAACCACACTGAAGTGATCCTGAAAACATACATCTAAGTTTATTTTTTTAAAAAATGAACATGGCTACTGGAACATACTTGTTGAAGTAACAACGTTTAAAGAAACAGAGATGAAATTGAAAAAGCTAGCACATTACTCCCAGGTTAGCTACTGATTCAATTTTCTCCTCCAAATCAAAACTACACTTCTGTGGATTTAAACAAGATAGCAGAAATGAATGGTTGGTTTTAAGAGAGAAGGTTAAGGATTTTAAGACTTGGAATTTGAAAATTTACTTTTCTTTTCCATTTTGCATTGTCTATTTTTGGTTTCTTCATCCCACACCTTTATTGCCAGTTTGCCTTGTCTCTCTGTCTTACTTAGCTAAGGGACCCAGAGGCATATATAAACTTGATAGATAGTTCCCAATTTCCTCAAGGTGTTACTCTGAGAAAGAGAGCTCTTAGATAACATAGCTATCAAGACTTTGTTTTTGTAGATAGGTCAGAAGAACCTGCTAACCTAGCTTCTCCACGTCTAATTTGTAGCCTTAGCTGGCAGCAGTTCACTGTATTTAGGGGGATTCAGATCGACAGCTTCAAATGCCAATCTTTGCATCATATCTTCCCCTTTGTACTGCCAGAGAATCCACAATGCTCCCGGGAGGTTATATGAGGAGATTCTAACTATAATTGCTTTTCAGGAAGTGAATGTTGGAGGAAATAGCCGGCACAAAGTTTAATGTTGATCTTTAAACAGTAGTTCTTATACTTTATTGCGCATAAGAATCACCTTGGAGAGGAGAGAGAGAAAGGTGGTGAATAAGCAAGGGTTACTAGCTTCTTTTGAGAATCCAGAGCTGGAAATACTTTACAAGCAAGAGGGATGTTGATTATTTTCAGAACCTAACAGAAGTAGTTAGGTGCTGGTATGTGTAAGGTTAATAGTTGTTTCAGGGGAAGAGATCAGGATGCTTTGTACAGGGGATATAGGCTGGGGAAGCATATTTTGCTGTTCTCTTTTCTCTCCCACATGTTGCCTTGGACATACAATTATCTAACCTGTTGCCCTTTCAGGATGTTAACACAGAGCCAGCTCAGGAGGTGGCTAGGTAACATTAAGATTATGCTGAAGACTAGCTGAGTTTGGAGAAAATAATAACAGGTATTTGGACTATCCGGCCCCTAAGCAAGCATTTCCTCCTGTCTCCATAGTTTACGCTCTACCCACCAACAACCCCACAGGCTAGTCATTAAAATCCAAAGAAGAAGCTCTTGGAAAAAAAGAATGCTTATAATGGAAATACAGGGAGGTTCCCTGGGGGAAAGGGTTGCCAAGTAGGAAGAGGCAAATGGTAGATGGTTGAGCCCAGCCTGTAATACAAAGATGCTTTAAATTTTTTTTGAAGGGACCCAGGATCTTAGCTCCTCAAATTTCCCCAAGTACACATTACTAGTCAATTTAAGTGATAGTCCTGAGAGAACACAACCTCACAGGAATAATGAGACCTCTAAGGAGCACAAGCCCTATAAAAGAAGAGGCTCTATGCCAAAGGAATAACTAATAGACCACATAGAACAAGAATGTAAAAAAAGTATAATGAAAATCCTCAAAAATATAAAGGAGGCTATTGAAACATGAAGCAAGGACAAGTATTCATCAAGAGGAATCCACTGAAGAACTTGGATATGAAAACTGTAGTTGAAATATAGAACTTGATAGATGGGTTGAATAGCAGAATAGATACAAAGAATTAATGAACTGAAAGACCAGGTCAAGGAACTCATCCATAAGGCTTCAGAAAGCATTAAGAAGGAATAACAAAAGAGAAAATACAAAAGAAATTAAGAGATAAAGAGTAAAGGAGGAGAAGTTTCAAAATCGAAAAATAGAAGTGACAAAAGGGAAAAATAAATAGGAGGGAAGAATATTTGAATAAAATATTCAAATGTAAGAAATAAAATATTTAAAGTAAGAAAAGATTCTTACATTAAATAAAATATAAGACCACTGAAAGAAATGACTTATAGAGTTCCAAAAGGGATAAAAATCTTACCTGGAGCACCAATGCAACTAGAAAAGGACCTTGACCCAAAGGGGAAAAGGGCAAAGACAAATGAGTTTCTATGGCTAAGAGACTTCAAAGTGAGTTGGGAGGTCATCCCAGAGGTTACGCTTATGCACATCTCAGCAACATCTCATTGACTGCCACAGTAAATATTGCCTCAAATAGCAGAGACATCCAGATACTATAGGCAGTGCAGACAGCTCAGGAGTTTGGTGCCCTGCCAGTGGGCCCTACTTGGGAATTTATCCTCCTCAGTGTGACAGAGTAGGACTCAGTTGTGGTTTCCCTATACATGGCTCTTCTGCCCCTTCTATTTGAACCTATAGTTAGTGCTAGAGTTGATAGTTGTATGTCCAAGAGACTTAAATCTTTAGGCTGCCCATGTGCCAGGTGGGTCCTGAATCTCAACAGAGTTGCAACACCTACTCTACAGTTCATTGGACTCACCAAGGACAAATAACAAGGAGATGCTGATGGACAACGCCCATCCCAAGGAACAGAGAGTGTCTACAACTACAAACAAAATAGTCCCATCCATCTGCTCCATGGGATCTAAGGCCCTCTCAATTAAAGGTGGAGTGGGCATCACTATCCCAGAATCCACAGGATTGGGAAATGAACCATGGGCTAGAGTAGACTTCCTGTTATTCTACTATAGACTTATTGTGATTCTAGCAATGGAAGAACTTTTGTCATTGATGTGGAGGCAATGGCCACCAGAGGCTCTGAGGGGAGGGAGAGGGAACAACAGGTGTAATATGGGGACATTTTTGGGGCTTGGGAATGGTCCTGAATGACATTGCAATGACAGATATAGGCCATTATATGATTTGCCATAATCTACAGAATTGGGTGGGAGAGAGTGTAAACTACAATACAAACTAAAATCCACACTTAGTGGCAATGCTCCAAAATGTGTTCATCAATTGTAACAAATGTACCACACTAATGAAGGATGTTATTAATGTGGGAAAATGTGGGAGGGGTTGGGAGTGGGGCATATGGGAATCCCTTATATTTTTTATGTACCGTTTATGTAATTTTTTAAAAAATTTTATTTATTTTTTATTGTGGGTAAAAATCAAAATTTTCACAATACATACCAACATTTGCAAAATGATATATAAATATATATGCATATATGTGCATTTGCTTACAAAAATGTTATTTATATATATATATATATATATTTTAAGAGGTGCTTAGATTACCCAAAATATTACACGGAACCCACTGGGATTTAAGTCTCTTTTTTAAAAAAATAAAAAAGTATATATATATAAAATCTTGCCTGGATATATATTACAAAGAAGATGCAGAACATTAATGACAGAAAGGATATTATAAAATATCTTAAGTGAAAATGTATATCATCTAAAAAGGAACATAAATTATATTGACACTAGGCCTAGTAACAATAGTTAATACAAAAATACAATGAAGTAATAATTTAAAGAATTGAAGGAAGGGCATTTTGAAGTTAGAATTTTATTTCCAACTAGGATGGGGACTTACAAGTTCAATAAAAATGAAATTTCACAGTGAATCCATTAGGGATAAAACTATTGCAAATTACTTATTGATTTACACAACTTTCAAATCAACTGGGAATTTAATTTTTCTAATTTTGGGCAGCTCTCTGATGTGTATTCATTCTAAATTTTAAACTCATTCTCAGCAAATATGGTTACCCATGCTACTATATACTATTTAGGGGACCATGGCTCAGTCAAATCCTGAAATGAAGATATTCAGGTATTGTTCCCTCCTGGGAAAATGATCAAAAGTATTCATTTTGGCTAAACATATGCAATTTCTATGGATATGGGTATTTTCCAGGGAAAATACATTTTACTGTATTTTCATTGATTTTTCATAAAATCCAAAAAATATTTTGAGATTATTATAGATTTACAGAGGAGTTTTAAATAAAGTATAGTGTTTCCTTATACCTTACCCCCAATTTCCTCTAATGTGAATATCTTACATGACCACAGTACATCTATCAAAACAGAGAAAATAACATTGGTACAATAATGTTAACTAAGCCACAGAGTTTATTTGTATTTCACCAGTTTTTCAAATAATGTCTCTTATTTTTTTTGCTGCTCCAGGATCCAATCCAGTAATACACATTGCATTTAGCCATCATGTCTTCTTAGTCTCTTAAAATCTGTGACAGTTTCTGTATTAGTCAGGGTCCTCTAGGGAAACAGAATCAACAGGAGGTATCTCTAAATAGTATGAGATTTATAAGACTCTCTCACATGACCGTGGGGATGCACAAGTCCAGGTTCTGCAGGCAGGCTGCAAACCAGGGGCTCCGATGAAAGTCCAATGAAGGTCCTTGATGAGTTTCTAGGAGACATTGGCTGTCCAAAGATGAGCTGGGAAATTCTCTTGGAATGCTGAAAATTCCCCTTTTAAGGCATTCAACTGATTGGATAAAACATCACTCATTGCTTTACTCCTGGTGATGTTAACAATAATTGTTTGTTAAAGATAGTGTCTACCAGACTTCTTTGTTGTTCAGTAATGATTTTCCTTTTTCCATACTCTATTAGAAATGAGTCATTAAGTTCAGCCCACCCTCAGAGGAGAGAAATTAAGCTCCACTTCCTGGAAGGAAGAGCATCAAAGAATTTATGCACATATACTAAAATCATCTTAACAATTGGCAAATTGGGGAGGGAGATACTTTGAGGTTATGAAATATCCAGTTTCTTCGGGGTTTCCCCCCCTTTATGAATTTTCCTATTCGTCAGTATATATTGTTTGCAGCAATTATTAAAGTGGTTTTCTTAAGATAAGTTTCCATTTCCATCATTCCTTCTATATTTATTAATGGGACTTCTTTAAGGAACACTTGTCACTTCTCCCCCAATGTGTTTGCTTATTCAATCATTTATTTATATCCTTAAACTCATTGATACTTATGTTATTATTTGGGTTATAATACAATATTATTACTTATTTTGTTGCTTGAAATTGATTAAGATCTGGTCAGTGATTACTCTTTCAGGTGGACGTCTGTGTCCTATTGACATGCTTCCATCTTTTTAAAATTTTTTAAACATTTTCCTTACTTTCTGGCACTACAAGATGCTCCATGCTCATGTTTTTTGGAGGTGCCAGGGCCAGGAATTGAACCTGGGACCTCATATGTGGGAAGCCTGTGCTCAACCACTGAGCTACACCGGCTCCCTTCTGTGCTCATTTTTATTTTCCCTGTTGCAGCCATGGATTCATCTATTTCTCTAATGAAACTTGGTTCCTTATATTGAGGGAAAGGTATTTAGAAGCCAAGATATGTGTGCTTGGTGTACTCATTGCTGTTGGACTGTCATTGCTTCCAGGTTCCCTCAGTGGACAGAAGTAGGAAATAACTGTATACATACTAACCAGTGTATATGCAAAAATCGATATTTATTTCCATATCTATCTGTGGTAGGTTGAATTATGTATCCCAGAAAAAAAAAAAAACATAATCTTAATCCATTCCTCTGGTTGTGAACCCATTGTAAATAGGACCTTCTGAAGATGTTATTTTTAGTTAAGTGTGGCCAACTGGATCAGGTTGGCTTTAATTCGAATTACTGGAGTCCTTTATAAGCAGAATGAAATTCAGACATAGAGAGAGAAAGCCATTGGAAGAAGCTGGAAGTCAATGGAACCTGGAAGAGAAAGGATACAACATCTCCATGTGCATTGTCATGTGACAGAAAAGCCAAGGACCCAAGGATAGCTGGAAGCCAGCTCCAGAATGCCACAATCTCTGGGAAGAAAACATTGTTTTGCTGATGCCTTGATTTTGGACTTCTCCCAGCCTCAAAACCATAAGCCAATAAATTCCCATTGTTTAAGCCAACCCATTGTGGGTTATTTGTGATCACAGCTGGGAAACTAAGACACTATCTATCTCAGAGGTTCTCAACTAGGGGTATCTTTGCTCCCACCAGGGAACATTTAGCAATGTCTGGAGATGTTTTTGGTTGTCACAGATGGGGGAATGCTACTGGCATCTCCAAGATAGAGGCTAGGGATACCACTAAATATTCTTTAATGCACAGGACAGCTTCCCACAACAAGGAGTTATTTGTCATAAATATCAGTTGTGGTTATTGATGATTGTACTTATGAACCTTTTCTTGTGAAATGGAAACTAAGCCTAGTATTATATATTACCTAAGATTTACCTCCTGAACACCTCTTTGTTGCTCAAAGTGTCTCTCTCTAAACTCAGCATATAAACACACTACCTTACCCACTGGCTTGGGGACATGACTCCCGGGGATGAGCCTCCCTGGCACCAAGGGATTATTACCAAGCACCAAATAACAATGCATCTGGAAAAAGACCTTGTCCAAAAGGGGGAAATATTAAACACAAATGAGTTTTTATGGCTAAGAGATTTCAAAGTGAGTTGGGAAGTCATTCCAGAGGTTATGCTTATGCACGTCTCAGCAGGATCTCATTGACTGCCACATTAAACAATGACTCAAACAGTGGGGCTCCTAAGGGCTCTAGAGACATCTAGACACTGTAGACAGGGCAGACAGGCTCAGGAATTTGGCCTGTCAGTGGGCCTTACTTTGGAGTTTATGCTCCCAGACTCATTTGTAGTTTCCCTACACATGGCTTTTCTGCCCTTTTTACTTGAACCTATAATTACAACTATACTTGTTAAATATATGTCCCAGAGACTTAAATCTTCAGTCTGTTCATGTGCTGATTGAGCCCTGAATCTCAGCAGAGTTGCAGCATCTACTCTCCAGTTCATTGGACTCACCCAGGACAACTAACAAGGAAATGATGATGGGCAATGCCCATCCCAAGGAACAGAGAGTGTCTGCAACTGCAAGCAAGACAGTTCCATCCATCTGCCCCATGGGATCTAAGACTCCTCTCAATTAGAAACAGAGTGGACATCACCATCCTCAGATCCTCACAATTGGGGAATGAACAATGGACTAAAGTAAACTTATTATTCTAGCAATGGAAGAACTTGTATCATTGATATAAAGGCAGTGGCCACCAGAAGTTCTGAGGGGAGGGAGATGGAAGAATAGGTTTAACATGGAGACATTTTTGCGACATTGGAATTGTCCTGCATGACATTTCAATGACAGATACAGGCCATTATACATTTTGTCAAAACCTATAAAATTGTGTGAGGAAGAGCATAAACTATAATGTAAACTATATTTCATAGTAGCAGTGCTTCCATATGTGGTCATCAATTGTAATAAATGTACCGCACTAATAAAAGATGTTGTTAATGTGGGAAAGTGTGGGAGGGTGATATATCCCCTATATATTTTATGTAACATTTATGTAATCTTAAGCTTCTTTAAACATAAAATATAATTTTATAAAAAACAAATATCAATAGTGGTGAGGTTGAGTAACCCTGCATACATATTAAAATAAACATGAGTTCAAAATGATATCTCTGACTTTAATCCATCATCATGGGGTTCATTCTAAATAGAGTTCCTCTCTTGCTTATTTGTAACCTCTTTCTCTGATGGTAAGAAATCTGGCTTCCATTATCTACAATATGTTTATTTGTTTAGCCTTAGTATACATGTAAAGAAGTTTCAGAATTGCTAACCCACACCCCTGAGAGAAAAAAAGTACCAATGAGAGCTAGGTTTGTATGTACAGTTCTTTTTGCCTTTAGTCTTTTCAGTAGTCATTCAGCTCCATAATTTCCCCACTCCTTCCAGTGATGTTATATAATACATTTGTATTAAAGTTATACTTATTTGTGACAGTTTGCATTCGATCCTAGGGTTCCTCAACTTACTTGTTTTCCTTTTAAAAAGATATTGAATCTCTTGCTGCATTGGGCTGGTTGGCTATTGTTACTGTGGAGGGAACTCCCTTCATTCAGCCTTTTAATACTTTCATTTATGTCTTCAATTTCTTTCCCCTCCTTCTACTCAACAGCATGAGTGTGGATCTAGCTTCTCCCCAAAGCCTCTGAAAGCATCTAATTCTAGGGAATCTTCACCAATGCCTGAGATTTATGAGGCTGAAGAAAAGTATGCATCCTTGCAAATGTCTTCTGCTGAGGTACACCCAGTCAGAAAGTCTCTCCTCTTCCTTCCTCCGTGGACTGCTTATTCAGGATAGCCCTGTTTCTTCCACTAGTCCCAAAGTGGAACTACATGCTTCTGTAGAGAAGAGCACAGCAAAGAAGATGAGGGCCAAGTCAAAAAACAGAAGATCAGAACTGTGTTCTCTCAGACCCAGCTATGTATACTCAATGATAGATTTCAAAGACAGAAATACCTCAACCTCCAATAGATTCAAAGCCTTTCTAATATTCTGAACTTCAGCTACAAACAAGTTAAGACCTAGTTCCAGCACCAGAGAAAAAAATGTAAGGTGGCAGAAAAATGCCAACTGGTCAAAGACTGGCAACAGGGTGACCCAGAAGGGCTCTGCACCTACAGAATACCCAGGAGTCCACTCTTCCTATCCCCAGGGGTGCTTGGTGAACACTTCTGGTAACCTTCCAATGTGGAGCAACCAGGCCTGGAACAATCCAACTTGGAACAGCCATTCCTGGAACATCCAAGTCTTGGAGCATCCAAGTCTGGCCTCACCAGGCCTGGAACAATCAGTTCCAGAAGAGTGGAGAGGAATCCCTGCAGCTCCAGATCCAATTCCAGCAAAATTCTCCTGCCAGTGATTTGGAGGCCACCTTGGGAAGTGCTGGGGAAAGCCATACAGCAAACTCTTAAGTATTTTAGTACCCCACAAACCATGGATTTACTCCCAAATTACTCCATGAACAGACAGCCTGAAGGTGTGTGAAAATATGGTTGAATATGGATATGTAAATCCCAATCTGGGCAGAGGATGCATTACATCCTTCCTTGCAGAATGTTCTTGAAAGCTGTGTATCTGACTTTATCCTGGTTTTTATTGCATAATTGGGGGTTAGGGTGAGTGTGTTTTGAGTCTAATCAGAGGTTTCAAATACTCAAACAGGCCATATTATCTTGGCCACTCTGGACAACATAAAAGATATGATGCCTATGGCTATAGAGAACTAGATATAAAACTTAGATATTTCTAGCATCTGGTCTCAAGTATAGGAAGTAAAAGTATAAAGATGTGTGAAGGAGTGCTCATTTTATAGGATTGGGAGGCTTCACTTACTAAAAAACTGAATTGTTAAGATGAAGGGTTAAGCTATCATGACCTGCTTCATTGATTTCCTCCAGCCCTTCTGCTCTGTTTTACTGCCTCTAATTTGTTCATTAATATTTGCTGCATCATGGTAATATTATAGTAGTTTGGCTGGTTGATTTATAAATTTAAGTATAGATAAAATATATCCATTTAAAAATTTTGTATATAGGTACATTCATTCTTTGTGTTATAAAGTTCTATGGGTTTTGACAAATGCATGAAATTATTTATACACCACCACAGTGCGGTACAGAACAGTTCCATCATCCTAAATATTCATTTATTTGGCCTTTTTTTTAGTCAATTCCTCTACCATCTCCAAACCCCTGAGAACCACTGAGTTGTTTTCCTTCCTTACAGTTTGGGCTTTACTGGAATGGCATTTGGATCTAGCTTTTTTCACTTAAAAGAATGCATTTAAAATTCATCCATGTTGTTGTGTAAATCAACACTTGATACATTTTAAATTGCTGGATAGCATACTATTGTATGGACTTCCCACAGTTTGTTTATCCATTCATTGCTTGAAGGACATTTTGATTGTTTCCTATTTTTAACAATAGTGAATAAAGCTGCTATACACATTTGCATATGTTTTTTTGTATGAACATAATTTTTTTATTTTTGAACTGAGAAACCTCAGTATCTATTTATTTAATTAATTTTTTAATATATATTTTTTATTTTTTAAAAGATACTTAGATTACATAAATGTTACTCAAAAAATTATAGGGATTCCCATATGTCCCACTTCCCACACCTTCCACAACCTCCCACATAAACATCTTTCATTAATGTGGCACATCACCTGCAATGGATATGCATAATTTTCCAATTCACTTGGGTGAATACCTAGGAGGCGATTGCTGCTTCGTATGGTAAATGAATGTTTAACTTCATAAGAAACTGCCAAATTATTTTCCAGAGTGGCTGTACAATTTTTCATTTCCATCAACAAGGAATGGGCATTCCTGTTGCTCTGCATTGTCAGGACATTTGGTATTGTCAAATTTGTTTTATCTTATTCATTTTAGTAGATATGTAGGGGTCTCTCATTGAGGTTTTGATTTGCGTTTTCCCTAATGACTACTGATTTTGAGCATATGAGTTTTCATAGGCTTATTTGCCATCCACATATCTTCTTTGGTGACACATCTGTTCACACCATTTGTCCATTTTTAAGTTGAGTTGTTTGTTTTCCCACTGTTGATTTTTTTAAAGAATTGTTTATATATTCTGGACACTAGTATTTTATTTGATATGCAATTTTCTCTCAGTCTGTGACTTGTCTTTGCATTCTCATAATAGTGTCTTTCACACAGCAAAAGATTTTTTAAAAAGAACCTTTTCATTTTAAGATAATTGTAAGATTCATATTCAGTTGTAAGAAATAACAGTGAGAGATCCTGTGTAACCTTTACTCAGTTACCCCCACTGGTATCATCTTGTAAACTATAGTACTAACTCCAAACCAGGATACTGAAATTGATTCAGTCAAGATAGAGAACATTTTTTATCACCACAAGGATCCCTTCTATTTTCCTTTTATAACCACATCCACTTCCCTCCTGATCCCACCCCTGGGAACCACTAATCTGTTCTCCATTTCTATAATTTTGTCATTTCAAGAATTTTATATGAATGGAATTATACGATATCTACACTTTGGGGTTGTTTTTTCATTAAACATTATTTGGAGAGTCATCCAGGTTGTTGTGTGTATCAGTAATTTTTTTTCCTTTTTATTGCTGAGTAGTACTCCACGGCAAGGATGTACCACAGTTTGTTTAACGATTCACTTACTGAAGGAAAACCGGGTTGCTTCCAGTTTGGGGTTTGTGATGGTTAGGCTAATGTGTCAACTTGGTCAGGTAGTGGTGCCCAGTTGTTTGGTCAAACAATCACTGGGATAATTGTAATACAAGGACAGTTCATGGGCTTTAATCATCAGTGAGGTGATTGCATAGATGGCTGATTATATCTACAATCAACTAAGGAGATTGCCATCAGCAATGAATGACGTCTCATCCAATCAGTTGAAAGCATTAAAAAGAGAAGTGATTTCAACAATCAGAGAGAGAATTCCCATCTCTACTTCAGACAGCCAGCATCTTCTGAGAACTCATCAAGGACCTTCATCAGAGGCCCTGGTTTGCAGCCTGTCCTGTGGAATTTGGGCTTGTGCATCCCCACAGTCGCATGAAACAATTTTATAAAACATTCATTCTATTTATGGCTCACTCCTCTAGGTTCTGTTTCCCTAGAGAACTCTGACTAATACAGGGCTATTATGAAGAAAGCTTGTATAAATATTCATTTACAGTTTTTTTGTGAGCATAAGTTTTCTTTTCTCTGGGATAAGTGTACAGGAGTGCAATTGGTAGGTTATGTGGTAGTTGCATGTTTCATTTTTAAAGAAATTGATTAACATTTCCAGAGTGGCTGTATCATTTTACATTACCACCAGATATGTATGAGTGATCCAGTTTCTCTACATCCTCACCAGCATTTGGTTTTGTCACTCATTTTTACTTTAGCCATTTTGATAAGAGTGTAGTGATATCTCTTTTTCACTTCCCTAATAGCTGATGATATTGAACATCTTTTCATATGCTTATTTTCTCTCTGTGTGTCTCTCTTTATATATATATATATATAAATTCTTTAGTAAAATGTCCATGTCTTCTGGACAATTTAATTAGATTGTTCTTTTTTTAACTGTTATGTTTGAGATTTCTTTATATATTCTAGATACTAGTCCTTTGTAGGCTATGTGGTATGCAGATATTTTCTTCCAATCTGTAGCTTGTCTTTTAACCCTCTTAACAGTTCATTTTAGTGCATCAGTTTTTATTTTGTGGAAGGCCAATTTATAAAATTTTCTTTTTATGGATTGTGGTTTTGTGTCAAGTCTAAGAACTCTTTTCGTAGCCCTAGATCCTGAAGAAATTCTCCTATGTCTTTTTCTAAAAAATATATACTTTTATGTTTTCCACGATCCATTTTGAGTTAATTTTTGTATAAGTTATGAGTCTTAGGTCGTGTTTTTTTTTCCCTTTTTGGCCTATAGACGTCCATTTGCTCTAGCACCATTTGATGAAAAGGCTAGCATTCCTCCATTGAATTGCTATTGCACCTTTATAAAAAATCAGCTGGGCATATTTGTGTGGGTCTATTTCTATTCTGTTCCATTGATTGATGTTTCTATTCTGCAATACCACACAGTCTTGATTACTGTGGCCATATAAAAATTTTGAAATTGGATAGATTGATTCCTTCCACTTTAATTTTTTTTTCAAAATTTTTTTAGCTGTTCTAGCTCCTTCAATTTTTCATACAAATTTAAGAATAATAATTTATATATCTACAAAAACCTTGCTGGAATTTTGATAAGAACTACATGTTAATCATGTATGTAAATTTGGGGAAACTTGGCGTCTTACAAGTATGTTGAATCTTTCAATCCATGAAAATGATACGTCTCTCCATTTATTTAGATCTTTTTAAAAATTTCTTTCATCATTTTATTGTTTCACCATGTTTTGTACATATTTTGTTAAATTTGCCCATATTTCTCTTTTTTTGACCAATTTTAAATGCTTTTGTATTTTTACTTTTGTTGTCTGTATAATCAATGTCAATATATACATGTAAATTGATTTTTGTAGGCTTATAATGTGTCCTGCAATCTTGCTGAAATCACTTATTAGTTCTAGGAGATTTTGTTGTTGTTTGTTTTGTAGATTCCTGGGGGTTTTCTATGTAGACAATTGTGTCATCTCCAGATCAGGACAGTTTTATTTTTTCTTTTCTGATCTGTATGCCTTTTCTCATCTTTTATTTCCTTTACTTGGCTTATTGTCCTGGCTAGAAATTCCCAGACTATATAGAGTAAGAGTCATGAGAGCAGATATCCTTGCCTTGTTTCTAATTTTGGGGGGAAACATTCAGTCTTTCATCATTAAGTATAAAGTTATCTCTAGGTGCTCTTTATCAAGTTGAGGAAGTGCCCTTCTATTCTTATTTTTCAGAATGTTTGATCATGAATAGATTTTTGAATTCTATCAAATGCTTTTTCTGGAATGAATGATATAATTGTGTGACTTTTCTTCTTTAGCCTGTTAATATGGTGGATTATACTGAATGATTTTCCAATATTGAACCAGTTTTGTATCCCTGGAAATCAGAAGTTTTACATTTTGATTTTGAAATTTAATTTTGAGAAAATCCAATTTTTTCATAGATTGTGCTTTTGGTGTTTTATCTAAAAACTCATTCTCAAACCTAAGGTTATGCAGATTTTCTCCTGTATTTTCTTTTAGAAGTTTTATAGGTTTATGTATTGCAGTAATTCCATAATCCATTTGAGTTAATTTTTGTATAATGCATAAGTACTGTGTCTAAGTTCATTTGTGTATATTTGTGTATGGATGCCCACTTTTTTCCAGATCCATACGTTGAAGAGACTGTCCTTTCTCCACTGAATTGCCTTTGTACTTTGTAAAAATTTAGTTGACTGTATTTGTGTGGGTCTATTTCTGGGCTCTCTATTCTGTTCCAGTGATTTATATATCTTTCTTTCACCAATATCACACTGTTTGGATTATTGCAACTTTATAGTATGTCTTGACACTGGGTAGTGTAGGTCTTACAACTTTATTATTTTTATTTCAACACTATTTTAGTTATTCTAGAAACTTTGCCCTTCCATATAAATTTTAAAATCATTGCCTGGAGCATATTTTGAACTCAGTAAGAGCGTGATTATTTAATAATGACAAGTACCATACATTGGGTGTTTACTATATACCAGAGGCTTAAACCATTTAATTTTCACATTAAACCTGCCTGGTAGGAACTATCTCTTCATTACACACAAGGGAGCAAGGGAACTTTGAGGCCCTCAGTGGGTAAGTTTCTTGCTCAAATTCACACAATTTGTAGATGGATGCTGAGATTGAATCCAGGTGTTACACACTGACATAAAGTAATTTGGTAGCTCAAAAACTATCAGGTCATTTTGAAAAAGTGGAACCCCCATAATCCTTCTACCAGGTCGTAGAGAGGTTATAAAGAAAGCAAATCACAGACATGTACAAACATTAACTGGCAAGCAGGCCCAAATGATCCTATCACCTGTTCCTGAGGACTTGGTGAAATCTCACTGTGCCTTTGGGCTTTCAGCCAATGAGTAATTTATTGCCTTTCAGCTCCAAACCTACCTTCCTTTGTCTACTTTGTGATACTGGTGTTTGACCCGACAGGCTACATTTCAGTTTCCTGCCACTAGAGGGCGGTGGAGGGAAACTACAGGGTTGGAGTTGGAAGTTGGGATTCTTCTCTCAGTGTGCTCTCTTCCCTGTGGCAGCAGGCAGTTAAGTGTGTGGGAAGTCCCATCAGCATTTCTGGTTCAGCAGTGGCTCCCTCTGGCAAATTGCTTCATCGCCACAGCAGCAGGCTGCTTTTGCACTTCAGAGGCAAGCACCCTCTGGCAACTTTTTGTCACCTCAGTGGCTTTAGCACTCACAGTTCCCCAGCAAGTGGCCCCCTAAATTTCTTCATTATCATAGAAGTGCAGTATGTTCCCCTAGCAGCCAATATCTCTCCTCAGAAATCTGAATGCCGGCCTTGTAGGTGCTCTCTCTAAGTTTCTAAGTTGTTTCGTTGTTTGTTTTTCCCTCATCCCTAGGCATAGTAGCCAATTTCAGGATTTGCTACCTCTGTACACTTTGGAATTATCTTTTTCCCCTTTAATAGTTAACCACCTAATTAACAATTCTTTTTTTTTTTTTTTTTCTTTAGGAGGCACTGGGAACCAAACTCGGGGCTTCCCATGTGGGAGGTGGGTGCTCAACTGCTTGAGCCACATCCACTCCCTGCTCGTTTTTGTTTTTGCTCATTGTCTGCTCATTTTTTCTTGTTGCCTGCTCATTGTTTTTGCTTGTTGCCTGCTGCTTGTTTTTGCTTCATATCTGCTCGTTGTCTGCTCATTTTTTGTTTGTCTTCTTTAGGAGTCACCTGGAACCAAACCCAGGACCTCCCATGTGGGAGGCAGGCACTCAGCTGCCAGAGCCACATCTACTCCCAATTCTTTATATTAAATTGTCCATGTTGAAATCACTGGTGTGGATTCTCTCCTGACTGGACCCTCAGACAGTCTATCAATTATGATGCATAACAGGTTTTCCCCAAGGCCTACACAATTATATCCTGACAGCAGGAATGGGCTCCTTTTATAGAGTGACTGGACCAAATGAGGTACAAGGCTTAAGATGATATTCTTCAGGGATTATTAGAACATGTTCATTTAAGCCAGAGTGCATGAATACAATCTTTCTATTCAGCCACATATTTAGAACAACAGTCATTTTGCCAATGATATCGTTTTGCCTTTTATGTCAATTAACAGAGTCTGGCATTGATTTAGATAATAGTATTCGAAGTACTTGTTCTGGCCCACTTTGGAGTATAGACTCCTAATACATCTAATGCCAACTACTCACTAAGCTGCCCTGGTGTGTGGAAACATCACATGGTAACCAAATTAGATTTGATGTTAACTTACTTATTCATATGCAGCCACGTGTTTATGCTAAAGCATTTAAAAATAATTCACCATTCTTAATAAGCACCAAGTCAGCCATATAACACTATGCTTGACAGCATATAGGATATTACAATGACTTGATTCATCTAAACTGGCTGAGAGCATGGCCCAGGCCCACATAATTCTTTGTCCACAGCAAGGGTCCAAGAACTATAGCCCATTGGCCAAATCCAGCCCCAAACCTGTTTTTCTAAAGTTTCATGGAATCACAGCGTTGCCCATTCCTTTACATATGGCCTGCATTTTTGCTACAATACTTACCATCTGGCCCTTTATAGGAAAAAGTTGCTGACCTCTAGTCTAGAGAGAACTCAACAGTTGTGTTTGAGAAAGAGATCTTGATTACTACTGTAAGAGCACTAAAAGCCACCAGTTTTCTTCATTGAAAATTAGAAGGAATAATGGTGAAACCATAAGAGTGGACTTCCATTCATTTCCAGTTCCTTTAATTTACTACTTATTTGAAAGCTTGGAAGTAATATAACGGATTTAGATCTGGGAAAACCTTAGAGATAACTATTCTCATACTTTCATTTTCACAAGAGGAAATCAGTGCTCAAAAAGGTCTTACAGAAAGTGACTAACATTCAGTTTGCTGACTCTTAGTACAGTTTTCTTTCTACTACACAGTGCTTCTCGAACTGGAGTACCTGCCTTCTGAAGATACATGAAACCACAGAGTAAATATGATGCATCTTCCCAGCTCCACAGTGTATTATTATTATTAGTTATTATTATTATTTGCCTCAATTTTGCATGAAGATTTGGAAGAAGGAAAAAAAAAAAAAACCTTTAAAATTTAAAACAAATATCAACATGTTATTGACCAAAATGTAAGATCTGCATAAATTTAGAAGATAAGATATGAGATCTCAAAGCAATATATTAAAGTTTTCCCCCATCAGGGGTAACTAGTTTGGGAAAGTTGGAGACGCTCTGTGCTCTGCTCTGCTGCCTTTCATTCTTGTCTGGCCACAAGTCCCCTGAGTCCAGTGTTTCTGTGACTCTGGCCTCACTGCAGAGGATCTATGGGCCTCTAATATACCTGTATTTCCTTTTGGAGCTGCTAGGGGAAAAGATCTCTGTATCTGTTAAAGTGAGATTCCTGAAGAATTGTGACTGCTGTTTCCCAAGAAATTTGCCTAATGAAGGAACTCACCTAGAATTTTTTCACTTTATCTTAAGAAAGCTGCAGAGCCATCCCAGTCTTCTTCTGGTGCCGGTTTCCTAATTATACACTTCAGGGGGATCACAGGGGGAACAATCAATGCCCCTTGGGCCCATTATGCCATCACGATGAGGGAGAGAGTTGCCTTGTTACTGCTTGTTCCACAATTTCTCATTAATGTAATTAATATGGATAGAGCTGTCAACTTTTATTTTCACTAAACAATAAAACAAGCCTAACCTTGTACCTAGAAGGCTAACAGCTTGAGAGGCAGATGAGATGAAATTGGGATCTCATTAAAATTGAGTATATTATGGTTTTTGAAATTAGCACCTCAAAATATATTGTATTAACATGATTAAGTTTGATATTTGACTAAGTTACAAATTGATCCTTTTTTTTAAATGTCTAGACATAGCCTTAAGAGATTGGGTCAAATTGCCCCCAAAATGTTTCTCGACATTCTAAGAAGGAAGTGAAGGTAGGAAAGATATCGATATTGCAGCAATTTCTTAAAGGAGACTCTTGGGTAGAGCAACCATATAATTCTTGGAGGGGTGGGTATGAAAGCAAACCAAATTAATGTTTGGATTTGTGGAGAAGAGCCTGTCATTTCCAAGGACCCACTATATGCTACGTGATATGCTAGAAGCTGAGAGTGCAATGCTAATTAGGCAAAATCTATGTCCTGACCGATCTCATGGTCTCATGGAATTCTGCAGTTTAATTTGATCAGTGATATGAAAGACATATGAGAGTTCCATGGGAGCACAAAAAAGAGGAGCACATAGGCAGTGAGATGGCCAAAAGAAGGCTTCCTGAAGAATGTAGCCCCTGAACTAACTTTTAAAGGAGAAATAGGTATTATCTAGATGTACCAGGACAAGTTTTGGAGGAACAAAGACCATCTCACCTCAATACCCTTTGGTATATGAAATTTTAGGGGAAGTGTAGGCAAATTTGCTTTAGGAACAAGAAACCTCCTGACAAATAAGGGATGAAGACCCCAATGCCTTTCTCTTTTGAGAATCAGTATTATTAGAACATCTTTCATGTTTGAGATGAGATGATCCCAACTGAGATCAGTGGGCAGGAACCAAGACCAAATATCCCTTAAGGATTACTTCATAATGGGAGAAGGTGGAGTATGGACTGGTGATCCAGGCTCAACACTTAAGCCTATATTCCCCTTTGAAGGGAGATGCTTCTTATAACACTACATATTGGGAGTCTGAAAAGTGCTCCTGGCCTTGCCCTCTTTGCATGCTTTTGGATTAAAGGCTATGTGCATATAAAACAAAAGGCTCAGAGTTGGGGAGCCCAGGCAATAGGAAGGGGTGTTAAAAGGCCATAGCTGATCATAATGCTAAGGGAGAGACTTTCTTCTACTTTCCTTCTCCAAGCCATGGAAAGTTACTGCAAGAGTAGCAGTGAAGCCATCACAGTGATAGATAGAGACAGTAATTGGTATGCAGGATGGCTTGCTTTGAACAATGTGTCTAGGACAGCAAATTTGAATGTTCTACAAGGTATTTGGAAGAACTGGGATTGGTCTGACAGAAAATGCCTTGGCAGTAGCAATGCAGATATTTTTGTGGTAGTCATGGTGGCAAGTCTCTCTAGACTTTCTGAACCTTGGTTTGTAGACCTTGGCATGTGACCCCTTGACACTAGAGAACTCTACAACTGCCACAAGAAGTTGCTTGCATTCTGTAGTGTTAAAAGGGTATGTCAGATTTGAAAGTTAAGAGGCCAGGTAGGAGCTTCCAGAAATGAGGAGTGGGATTATCCCAGTAGGAGTGCACCTGGAGTGGAGCAAAGGGCTTTCTTACAGTGACAAAATGGGTGTTTGGCGTCATTATTTTGACTTGTGAAGGTAAATGCATTTGATTTTAGGCTGGTGAAGTATGACATAGCTGTTACTAAGGTATAGAAGAGGTAAGAAAGGAATTCTAGGTAGAAGAAGCAGCATTTATGAAGAAATCTTTAAGCCATTTGATCCTCCCAATGACCTTACAAAATCTGTATAATTATCCCTCTTCTGCTGATGAGGGAACTGAGATTTCATCAAGGTTAAGTAGCTTCCTCTGGGGCCAAATATGTAGTGAGTTGGCAGAATAGGAAATCCAAACCAGATATGTCCAAATCCAAGGCCTGTGCTCTCACCACCAGAATATGTTCCTTCTATACATATTCTATTCTTGTTGATAGACCCAATAATCAAATATGCCAACATTTCATTTTTCATCCACATCTTTTGACATTGTGCAGCCATAAACAAAGGCAAGTTTGCCAAGAATCTGACAAACCCAACCAAGCTGTTAACAAGGTTTCCAAGTCCATCCCAATGAGGAGAAACACAGATAGTAAAATTCAATAGCCCTTACTTTCCATACAATTTGTAGAAGACACCTGGTAATTTGCAAGTCACCATTAATTTATTTTCTTATTATATCTATCAAGCCTGTTTCAAAAATACTGCAGAACCCAGTGCTTGACATGTAGGTGTTATTCAATAAATATTATAGTTGAATTGAATGAAAACAATCCCTGCCTATTAGTACTATGTCTTTAAACAACAGTATTTTGAATTTATTTACCTTTTTTTAAAAAAATCATATTTAACGAAACCCACCCAAACCTCCGTTTGATGGATTTTCCCCCTTCAGTTGGTGTTTCTATCATTCTGTAAAACCTGCCAAAATTGTTGGGGAGGGGGTGTGGATAAGCAAATAGAGGAAAAGAGGCTATAGTCAGATAAAATAAAGTTTGCCTATGTAGTTGAGGAGAGAGACTTCCGTATGCAGCTCGAGTAATGTTTCTAGGTACATTTTATTCAAGACAAAAACCGCCTCTGCCACTGTCAGGATTTGGCTTTTTCCCTGGATGTTCATCATGGCAAAAAGATTTTCCTTCCTAAAAATAGAAGACTAAGATGGCAGTGATGTAATTTAGGATTCCAACTAAATACCATTTTTGATGAGAAACTGTTTCCACACAGCAATACACAGACACTTTGGGAGAAATTCAGTGGAGCCCAGGGGCTATGGCATTAACAGGTTCTACCCACCAAGCATTTCATCAAAATTTTGCTTTCTAAATGTGAACACTGAGGGGAGGCTTCTGCACACAAGCCTTTGATCGGCTGCTGCACGGTCCATTGTGAAGATTCAAGTATCAAATAAATTAAACCCATGTTCAACTGGAAAGGCCAAAATGAGGTGTTGATTTTGACCCTGATTACTTTCAGATCAATCGCTGTTCTCAAGTTTTCTTTAAGAAGGTCCATTCTCCCTTATGTGCCATAGTGATACAGATCTGTTTCCAGTATCCTCTTCTAAGGAAGATCATATATAAGTGATAAACTGGCTTAATTTAAATAAAACATTTTTATTATGGAAAAGTCAAGCATATTCTAAAGTAGAGAAAATAATATAATGAATCTCCATGTATTCATTCTCCCCACCTCCACTCCCGCCACTGAATTATTTTAAAGCAAATCCAAATACCATACCTTTTTCTCCCTAACAGCTTCAGTACGTATCTCTAAAAGATAAGGATTCTGTTGGTAAAACATAACCACAATACCATTATCACACCAAAAATGTAATAATAATTCGTTCTTATCACCAAATATCTAGTTAATATTTCTATCTGGCCAAATTTGATCAAAGTTTCTCTAACCTCAATTCTCTTGCATATCCCTGTGGGGTTTTTCTCTAACCCTTATAGATTCAGCTCCAATGATGGATAATGAGTTGGAGAATATTATTTATCAGAAATTATCTAAGAGGATACTTTGTGATATTTAAAAAAAGAGTGAGAGAGGAATTCTACTTCCCAAGAGACTTTGTGCCTTTTCCTCTACTGCGAGCAAGAGCAAACCAGGGGACATGGAGCCTCCAGATTCTCTGGACATATGTTGGTAGAGCTGGCTTAGTGGGTGGGAGCATAGCCCTGGTGGCCGTTCTGGGGGTACAGGGTAGGGTTGCCCTATTTCACAAATAAAAATAAACATAAAACACCTAGCTAAATTGGATTTTCCAATAAACAACAGATAATATTTTACTATATGTTTGTCCCAAAGACTGCATGGGACATATGCATACTAAAAATTAGTGATTGTTTATCTGAAATTCCAATTTAACTGTTCATCTCATGTTTTATCTGGCAACCTTAATCCAGGGGCAAAATGGATTTGGCACAAAGGAGGAAAGAACTAGAAAAGCCCATGAGACCATGGTTCTTGAAGAGTTGAGAATGCCTTGAGCTGCTGCAGGGCATGGGAGAAATGAAAAGAAGATAGGGACTTTCAAAGGTGTTTTTTTGGATCATGAATTGTTAGCCCTTTTGGCCCTTTTCAAAATATCCTATAAGTTCAGGATTACGTTTTGAAATAAATTTGGTTGCTGTGCTATGTTTCTCAGAATATGATACCACCCTGAGACTGAACCACAATTCTGAATGTGATATTTTTTCTCTCAAAAAGAGTTGGGTTCCCTCAGAGATACAAAATGGTTTGTGAGATGCCTTATTTTTTCAGAATCACGGCGGGGAAAACAAGAGTATTCTGATATTTGATTAGACACTCTGGATGCCCTCATTCTCCTCAGCTCAACTCCACATTTCTAGTCCCTGCCACCAACTTGGAATATGTGCCTGGTCTATTTATTCAGTGGCACAAAGGAAAACTTTGATCTGAATTACATTTCACTTATTCTGAATCTTGCAATGAGAAAGTCATTAGGATAAAAGCACCAGGCATTATGCCTATATAATAATTCACTGGTAAGGGCTATTACAGGGTGGGGACGAGGAGACCCATTCTTGAATGGCCTCAAAGGCAGGCTTTCCACATTGCTCCAAAAGAGATTATACATACAAGCATATTGTGTGTATGTTATCAATTTTAAGAGCACTCTGATTTTTATAATTATGTTTTTTTTTTTTTTTTTATGGGTAAAAATCAAAATTCTCACAATACATACAAACATTTGCAAAATGATATATAAATATATGTGCATATATGTGTATTTGCTTACAAAAATGTTATTTATATATATATATATATA
>JAKSZT010054138.1:3865296-3998610 GCA_026826555.1 Tolypeutes matacus
CATGCACACCTGGCACATAGGTAGGCGGGAGGCTCCAGTCTCATTTTTAATATATATAAGACCTCAAAAAATGGAAGTTAGTATAAAGGAAGTAGTTCAGGATTCCTTCCACCTCTGAAAGGCCTTGCTCATTGGTGATGAAAGATCACACCTTGTGTGCATGGCACTGTAAAGTTTGCAAAAATCTTAGGTATAACTCTTTAGGTGTGTAGCAGTTTGATATTGTTTATGAATTCCAAAAATAGATATTGGATTGTGTTTGTGAACTGGCCTGATCCTCTGGGCTTATTAGATTATGTTGGATTCAGAGGTTTCACTTTTACTTGATTAAATAATGATTACAGCATTGATTGGGTCATGTCAGCAGGACGTTGAGTCCCTGTCCTCTTGGTGGGTGGGGGACTCACAGAGAAATCGCACTGCAGAGAAGGGAGGTTGGAGTTTTAATATTGGAGCCCCAGAAAGTAAACACACAGAGAAGCAGATACGTGAGGAAAGAGAGAAAGCTCCATTAGACAAGAGCTGTTCACCTGATAGTCTACAGCTGGCCTTGTGGAGAGAGCAGAGCAGCTGAGCCGGGAGAGAAACGAGCCCCAGGAAGAGAGGAACCCAGGAAGCCCTGAACCCTGGCAGACATCGGCAGCCATCTTTCTCCAACAGGTGGCAAAAGACTTTGGTGAGGGAAGTAACTTACGCTTTATGGCCTGGTAACTGTACACATCTACCCCAAATAAATACCCTTTTATAAAAGTGAAAAGATTTCTAGTATTTTGCATCAGCACCCCTTTGGCTGACTAATACAAGGCATACAGCATTCCACAGTTGACAAAGCATTTTCACATGCAATATATTAACTGGTTTACACAATAGTACTGTGGGATAAGCCTAGAATATACTATTATCCTCAGGAACACAGATGAAGACGCTAAGTCCACTTGATTGGTTATATAGCAAGTGGGTGGCAGAATCCAGACAAGGACTAAGTTGTTTGCCTCCTAGTTGCTTTTCCCATTGTACTTCACTGAGTCAGGTTACAGGATAAAATATATATATATATTTTTTTTCTGCATGCATTTTGATTCTAAGCCTCATTTGACAATTGTGGATTTAAATGTTGGTTAATTGCAGTTTATTTTTCCCTTATTTTAAAGAATATATTTTCCATCAGAGGAACATTTCAAAAAATGTTTTTTTGAAAATGAAATACATCACAAGCAAAACATTTGCTAGCCATTTACTCATTGGGAAATATTTTTCAGACCTTTGCTTCCTTATGAAACAATTGTTGAATGCCATTCAAAAATGAAAAGTTCACCATTTTTCTGGTCTTGCTATCTTCAAAATTATTAGAAGCAAAAATGCTGTAGGAATTGAATAAACTTATCTAGGGAATGCACCTGGTTTTCATATTTTAATGTCACTTATCATGACACTTTAAAGAGTGAAATACCACCTTACCAATAGAAAGGGTGTTTTTCTAGGTCAAAATTTAAATTTGGGTAGCAGGGTTTTAAGGCAATAAGAAATAAATTAACATAAAATTCTCTTGAAGAAGTATGGAATTTTTCCAAAGAGCTGATTTTGACTTTAACATAAAAAATGTTAAAAATGTTTTTTTTTTAAAAAAGATTTATTTACTTACTTTATTTATCCCTCCCCTGCCCCAGATGGTTCTCTCATCTGTCTGCTCATTGTTTGCTCACCTTTTCCAGGAGACACCGGGAACTGAATCCAGGACCTCCCACATGAGAGGTGAGTGCCCAATGGCCTGAGCCACATCTCCTCCCCACAGGCTGCAGCGACTGCTGGCTGTGGCGAGTGCTGGTTGTGGTGGGGGTGACGTCTAGATTGTTTTTGCGGCGGGGGCAGCATCTGCTCATCTTCTTTAGGAGGCACCAGGACACGAACTCGGGACCTCCCATGTGGTAGGCAGGTGCCCAACTGGTTGAGCCACATCCACTTCCCAACATTCTTTTCATATTTGCATTTCAATCTGAATTCCCATTGTAGTGTTAAAAGCTACTGAGTGAGGATTCCATCTCAGGGCAGTGAGTGTCTGGTTAACAGCATTGCAGAACATCAATCATCTTTACTGCCAAGAAGAGACAGTTTCCTAGATGCTACTACATAAACGTAGGATTAGAGCTCCTTGAGTCATTATCCACTAACTTAAGGCTAACCTCTCTGGAAAGAGAGGACAAGCCCCACTTTGTTATTTAGTTTCCAATCGTTGGAATAATTGAAGTAACCCGTAGCTTGGTATGGCTCATGGGGAGGTTCAGAAGCACCTGTCCAATAAGGCTTTTCTTTCTCTCTTCTCTCTTTCCACCTGCCTTTACCTTCCTCCATCCCCTTTTCTATTTTCTTTGTTTTTCCTGTATTATTTTCCTCATTGGTTAGCAACATTCACTAAGCACCCGCTATGTTTAAAGCACTGGGAAATCCTATAATTGTGAACTTGGGCTTCACAATCATGGTGAGGATGGGGATAGGGTGGTAAAGAGCGACCATAGACTTAATCAGTATTAATGGTAGTTGATTGGAGCAGGCAAAATGAAGCAGAGGGACACTGTGGAATGTGATTTCATTCTGTTGAGTATGGAAATAATCTTAGGTTCCAAACTGGAACTTTTAATATCATTTGGGGAGGGGAAAGGGGAGTTATTAAATCCTTGTCTTAGTTTCACAGTCAATGTTAGTCTTGACAGCTTCTGGTGATGCACAAATGGGCCTCCATTTCTTAGGAAAGTTGTATTCATTAAATGTGTTTCTCACTTAGAATTTGGCCTTGGTTCGACATTGAAATATCCCCTTAGTCACCAGGATCTTACCAAGGAAGGAAATTGTCAACTTAGAAATAACAAATTAAGCTGCAAGGCAATAAAGGCATTTATTTGCAGCCTTAGAATTGCAATTTGGGGAGCACAGGTTCAGGTAGCAACCCAAATCAGGTCACATTTTGGCGTTTCCAAATGGATTTTTAAAGGAAAAAAAAAAAAGATGAGTACACAAGTTGTTTGTGGTTGGTAGATATTTGGGGTACTCTAATTGTCCTTCAGGTTAGATAGTAAACTGAATTCTTTATCTTGTGGTTTTTTTATGGCATGCAGATGTCCTTAGGGTTTTGAGGAACATTGGTGCTTGAGGCTTTGCATACTTTGGCAGTCTGCGATGTCTGACTGAGACCTGCATGAAAATAACCTTCACAATGACCTCTCGATTCCATTTTAAATCTCTTAGCCATAGAAACTCTAGTTCGTTTTCTTTCTTTTAACAAAACAAAATATAATACCCTTTTCCTCTTTATTGAAAGGATGGTAGTGATGACTAATATATTTTATTATGGATAGAGGAAGAAATTGATTCTATTCCTAACCCATTGTTAATGAATTAACTTCATAAAAACACTTAGTCTTCATTATATCTTCCTCTGGGTTAATTGTGGAAGCAATGGGGTAAGTCTTCCTGTAAGAGCCAATTATCCTACATGACACCTTCTAATTCTGTAATTCATTGATTCTTCTGAAGTTTAAATTTGAAACCAAGTTTGGCAGTGAGTAGTTAAATTAACATAATTTTCTTAACTTACTGCCAATAGTGAATAGCTTTGAAATCTTCAAGAATAGATGAGGCAAAACATCAAAACCAAATACAGATGTTTACCTGTCTTTAAGGGTTAGGCTAACTGATAACTTTGGTTTATATTTCAAATATTTATTGAGCACATACTATGTGCCAGTCACTGCTCTGGCTGTCTCTTACATACAAGTTTGGTAGTGGGAGAATGAGTAAAAAGCACCTACTTAAATTCAGTTCAATAAACCATATGAAAGAGCAAGAAGGTTGAGTGTTGTCAAAAATCTAGATGATTTGTAGACCATCCACTGTATTCAGTCAATCAGCTATTAACTGGCTGTTGTAAAAATAACAATGCAATCCATTGACTTAAACTCATTAACTTTCTGACTGAGGGTCAACTGGGTGGTATGGATATGATCTGCTATCTCTACTGATTTTTTAATTAAGTTGTTCTCATAGAGTCCAAACAGAGCAGGAAAAATCCATTTTGACCGGATTACATGGTATGAAATCAGGGTCTTAAATTTAGTTTCTGAGAAAATTGTGTAAAACTTAAGTATTTTATCCTAATGAGAAGTTTCGGGCTGTAATGCTTCATTGCGTTTGATTTTGCTTATTGTGAAAGTATAATTTTCCCTTTGAAGAACTGAAGTTTATGTATGGAAATAAGGCTATTTCCCCAAGCAACCTAACAAATGCTGATTTTGGACCTTCTCCTGAGCCCAGTACTCTGCTAGGCACTGCTTACTAGAAAGTTTAATTTCCTTTATTGGTGCTTCTCAATGACAAGTTAAGTGGAGTGTCTGGGCTATTTTTTTATTATTCCTTTCAGATAATGGAGAAAGAGAAATCATCATGTTATTTAATAGGGAAAAATGTAATTAACTTGGGAGTCATTTTTCCTTTTAACAACTTCTGATTTCTTCCTGAGAAGGAAGGATTGTGGCCACAGATGATAATTCTAAGAGCCATCTGTCACATGTCAGACTGGGAAGATCTTATTGGACTGGATACTGGAGTTGAGCATCAAGGAGGACCAGGGATCCATCCATGTTAGAAAAGATTATAGGACCTTAAGCTGTGGAAGTTCCTATAAAACTCATTTAGCCTGGCATTTCATTTCAGAGTTAAGAAAATTGAGGTCCAGGGAGAGAGAAAGACTTGTGTGAGATAATCCAGCAAATTAATTAGTAAGAAAGTTGAACTAGAACCTGAGTCTATGAGGCCTAGTTTAATGCTCTTGAGGCAGGTTAGCAAAGGGAACAAGGGAAGGCAGCTGGATTGAGAAGAAAGTCCTAACTGTCCCAGCTGAACCCCTGCCAAGAACCTGATCATGAGGTCCCATTTAAAAGTCCTGGCCAAACTCGGTGTTGCTGTAAGTAATTATGAATATTGTCCTTCAAGGAGTGAAGCCTGGTGATCGCTGTGGGCCCTGAGGGGAGGGGGGAGGAGGAATAGAATAGTTGGAAGAGGGGGTATTTAGGGGGCAATGGAAGTGTTCTGCATGATCTTGCAATGATGGACACAGGCCACGTTTAATATCATCAAAATTTATTAAAGTGTATGGTCTAAAATGTAAACCATAATGTAAACTATTGACCATGGTTAATAGCTATGTTTCCAATTTTGTACATCAGTTCTAACAAATGTACCATCCACACATAAAAATGTTATTAATACAGGAAGGGGGAAAGGGGGGAGGATGTTGGGTATATGGGAGTCCCCTATATTCTGTATGTGACTTTACTGTGACCTAAAACTTCTTTGAAGATAAAATGGAAAAAAGTAAGACACTGGGGAAGAAATGGAAGAAAATGTCACTGTACATACAGGACAACAGATATTACAGTGATGTAAGGCAAAACATCAAAAAAATTTTAAAAATATTTTTCATTATTTTTTAATATCCCAATTTTTAATTTTTATTTAGTTATGATTTTTCTAAATTATTATGCATTTTATTTCTTATGTTTAAACCTATCATTATTATTTCATTTTCCTGTTAATTGTGTTAGAGGTTCCCCTCACTAGGTTTGCAATAATTAACAAGCTGTGACTCAATTCCCCCTGACATGCATTGAATAAAGACAAGCCACCCCCCCACACACACATAGCCTATGTGCCTTAAGACACAGCACTTCCCCAAGGGTTGAACAAAGAAACCACGTGGAGATGGGAGTAAAGTGAGATAGAGAGCTTCACTCCCTCCACATCAAAGCACCACCTGCTCCTCCAGCATTCCAAGAAAACACAACCCCCTAACCCACTACCCTCTAGCCATTCAAGGAAAATTTTTCACCTCTAGGGCTTCCTATTGGCTCCTGCACCTTACTCAAACCCTTGACCCTCACCCACTATCATTTCCCCGCCTAGGAATGTACTGCATAAATTCAAATCCGTCCTTTGAAGAGGCAGGCTGAAGTCTATTCTTCAGACCCCCTCTGTTGGGAGAGATTCCCAATAAACTTTCTGCCTGCAATCATCAGTCTCCATGTCCCAGTGAGTGCCGTTTTTTCCAACAAATTGTATTTTGCAATGTTCTTGTCTTCATTTTTGAAGTTTTGAAACACAGAAGGGTTACAACTGTGGTGGGGGAGGATCATTGGTGTGGGGTGTCAGTGATGGGGGATACATGGGAGGAAGTTGACCTGGGCATACATATAAGGTATATAAATGTGTTCAAATGTTCATGGGGCATTGCCACAGTGGGTAGAGATTCACACAATAACCGAAAGAGTATTGAATTCCCACCCTGGGGAGCTCTGCCCCATTCTCTAATGGAACAGCAACAATCTCCTGAGTACAGGGGCAATGACTAGTGAAGAAGGACAGTCCATTGATGGGCCCTTGATATTGACTACTATGCTTATGAGCCTTTGCTCTTGAAATTGCAACTTAGCCTAGTGTTGTAGGGTGCCTAAGAGTTACCTCCTGAGAGCCTCCATGTTGCTCAAATGTGGCCTCTGTCTCAGCCAAATTCTGTCTAAGCCAAACCTTCTCTCAACAGTGTGGGACATGACTCCCAGGGATGAGCCTCCCTGACACCGAAGGATTACTACCAAGCACCAACTAGCAATACAACTGGAAAAAGACCTTGAATAAAATGGGAAAAGGTAAAGACAAATGAGTTTATATGGCTAAAAGACTTCAAAGTGAGTCAGGAGGTCATCCCAGAGGTAACACTTATGCATGTCTCAGCAGGATTGCATAGACTGCCAAAGTAGATACTACCCCAAATAGTGTGACTCCTGAGGGCTCTGGAGACACCCAGGTCCTACAATCATGGCAGATAGCTCTGGAGTTTGGTGCCTTGCCCATGGACCCTAATTTGAAGTTTGTGCTCCTGAGTGTGACAGAGTAGGACTCAGTTGTGACTTCTCTACACATGCCTCTTCTGTCCCTTCTATTTGAACCTATAGTTGGTGCTGGAGTTTGTAGGTGTACTTGAATCTTTGGGCTGTCCATGTGCCACCTGGACCCTGAGCCTCAGTGCAGTTGCAACACCTACTCTCCAGTTCATTGGACTCACCCAAGACAACTAACAAGGAGGTGAGGATGGGCAACCACCATATCAAGGAACCAAGAGGGCCAACAACTGCAAGCCAGAGAGTCCCATCCATCAGCCATATGGGATTGAAGCCCCCTCTCAGAGGTGGAGTGGGCATCACCATCCCAGAATCCTCAGGATTGTGTAATAAAATATGGACTAGAGTGGACTTACTGGTATTCTGCTATAGACTTATTGTGATTCTAGCAATGGAAGAAATGATATAATTGATGTGGAGACAGTGGCTATTGGAGGTGCTGAAGACCGGGAGAGGAAAAAGAGGTGTAATATAAGGACACTTTTGGGACTTGGAATTGCCTGAATGACATTGCAACGACAGATACAGGCCATTATATATCCTGCCATAACCTACAGAATTGAGTGGGAGAGAATGTAAAGTACAATGTAAATTATAATCCATCCTTAGTGGCAATGCTCCAAAATGTGTTCATCAATTATAATGAATGTATCACACTAATGAAAGAAGTTGTTAATGTGGGGAAAAGTGGGAGGTGTGGGGAGTGGGGCATATGGGAATCCCTTATATTTTTTTATGTAACATTTTATGTAATCTAAGTATCTTTTAGAAAAAATTAAAAATATATTTTAAAAAAAGAAAAAATCCTATTAATCAAAAGAGAATTCTTTTAATGCCATTCAGTTCTGTGCTGGTGAAAATGAAACTAAGTGCTTTTATTTGGAAATAAAATATTGGTTATTTAAAAAAAAAAGATTTTTTTTAAAGTCCTGGCTAAGAAAGCCCCAGAGGGCCCCAAACAAGAAGGCTCCCCTATTGGTCCCCCAAAGCTGATGAGGAGCAACCTAAGTGGACTATGTTATAGGCCAATGAGAAGCCCAGAAAGGAGCCAATCCAAAACGTAGCTGGTGAAGTCCCTACTTAGCATGCAGGAAGGTGGAGGAGGAAGAAAAGCAACCTTAATAAAGCCTAACCCCAGCTCCCAGCACGCGTCTCTCTCTTGAGCACATCCGCACCCCTGTCTCAGGTGTGTACTTTTGCTTTTTTTTTTTAGTAACATTAAAATCTTTACTTGCTTGCTTCAACTATGGCACGTACTTGAATTCTTTCCTGCAACATGGCCAAGATCCTGGAAGCTCATCCTGGCAACACTCTTATCTAACACATAACACCCTTAGGGGTAAAATCCAGATAAGTCTGACCAGTGTTCAGAGATCTTCTGGCTTGTTGAAGAAATGAGGCCATGCATCTGTGATTAAAACTTCTGTATAATATTTGTTATTTAGAAATTCCTTAAATAGTAGTCATGTTTATATTCTAATTGACTGGCTTTGCTATGTCAGGAAGTCATAGTAATGGGAAAATGCTAGAGAAGAGAGGGAAAGGGAACAATTTCAATCTTTGTAACAGAAAGTTATTCTATTTCTTTGGATTCTGAAATTGGAAATTCATCAACAGGGGGAAATTACTAGAGAAATCTTCTCCTCTTAGTTTCTTCTGACATAGTCCTTTAGAAGGACAATCAAATTCTAATTTTCCAGACATTCCTTTGGATTACCCAAGAAGCAGCAACACTCCTGGTGCTTGCTATAGGTTGAATTGTGCCCTCCAAAAAGATAAGTTGAAGTCCTAAACCCTAGTTTTTGTGAATATGATCTTATTTGAAAATAGGGTCTTTGCAGATGTAGTCAAGTTAAGATGAGGTCATACTGAGTTAGGGAGGGCCCTAATCCAAAGTGATTGATGATCCTTTAAGAACAGAAGGAGAGACAGAGAAAGAGGAAGACCATGTAAAGATGGAGGCAGAGATTTGAGTGATCCATTTACAAGCCAAGCAATGCCAAGGATTACCAGCAACAAACAGATGCTAAAAGACTCAAGGAAGGATCCTCTTCTGTAGGCTTCTGAGGGAGCACAGTCCTGTCAACACCTTGATTTTGCATTCTGGCCTCCAGAACTGTGAGACGATAAAGTTCTGTAGTTTTAAGCCATCCAGTTTGTTGTACTTTGTTAAGGCAGCCCCAGGAAACTAAGACAGTGCTCTTTTCTGTGCCAGGAGAACAAGTCTTTTAACTTTCAAACCAAAGTTTTCCAGCAATGAAGGGGAAATAAAAGAGCTCACTCTGATGAGCATCAACTAAGTGCTCTTCCTCTGGGTAATTGGTTTCCTGGAAGGTGAATCGGCACTCAGTTAGCCATCCAAGGCCAAGTGGGTCTTGGCCAAGGCAAAATGAAATGTAACACATTTAGTGCTAAATTAAAGACAAGATCCACAAGCTGAGAGCCCACATGAATCTGTTTATGGCAAATTGGCCCTGAAGACAAATAAAAATCAATCATTAATTTTCACACTCTGCTTTTGATAGACATTTTCATTTGGAGGCAATTGTTATTACAATAACAATAATGGCACCTTATAATTTTATTTTGCAAAGTGCTTTCCTGTATACTTTTCATAACTTTAATTTTTATAAGTTCCAAGGGGAAAAGTAACTTTTGAAAATTGATGCAAAATGAGGATTCAAAGGAAATCCTAAGAGATACTGAAGCTCCAATTCTATAGTGCCTAGCATAGAGTGATTACTTTTGAATCAGTGTGGATAGCATTTATCAGAATCCATAAATATTTATGGTTTGCTTGGGGTGGTGCTGCTTGAGAAGAAGTGATGTGTAGCCTTGTAAATCATGGTATAAGAGGTTGAGAGTAATTTATATATAATCAGGGATACATCAGTTCCACAGCAAAAAGCAACTGACTACCTTCTAGTCAGTTGTCACATGTGCTAAACTCTGAAGGTTTTAATTTGAATAAAACATGTCTAATGCCTTTGAGAGTGGTAGGGTAGTTCTGGAAGAAGGAATAGAAGATACAAAGGCCCAGAGATATAAAGCAGCATGGTTCATCTGGGGGAAATACAAGAATTCACTATGGGAAGATCATAGAGTAATGGTGGATGGAGGGATTGAGGGAGTAAAAGAAGATAAGTTTGAAGCCAGATCATAGAGAGACTTATGGGCCATGCCAAGGCATACAGACCTTAAGCCTGAAGACAGATAGGCATCATTGAGGTGGAAGGTGATGTGAATTGATTTCTTTTTCAGAAAGATCACTCCAGTGAAAAAGGGATTGAAGGAAGTCCAAGATTGGAGATTATGGCAATAATCCAATCAAGAAATTATGAGGACTTGGGCTATGGCAGTAGCAATGGTGATAAAGAAGAGAGGATGTTGCCCACCTCCCACACCTCCCACCACATCCAACACAAACATCTCCCATAGTGTGGCCCACCAACCTCAATGAACTTACACATCCTGTAGCATATTTAAGTAGAAATGTCTTGTTCTCTGTTAAGCTTGGAAAAGTTAAGGGTTTTAGATTTTGTGGTAGGAAAATAAATAATTTTGCATCTGGTAGTTTCTAGTTTTTCATTGAAGGAGGAGAGTGGTGGTTTGAAGTTTTATGTACCCCCAGAAAAATATGTCCTTAAAGTTAATCCATTCCTGTGGATGTGGACCCATTGTAGGCAGGACCTTTTGAGGAGGCTACTTCAGTTAAGGTGTGACCCATCTCATTCAGGATGGGTCTTATTCCTCTTACTGAAAACCTGTATAAATGGAATGAGAGAGGGAGAGAGAGAGAGCATGCACCATGGAAGCAAGAAGCTGAAAGAAAGAAAAAAAAAAAAACCAAAACAACAAGAAGGGAAGGAAGAGACTAGTAGACGCCACCATGTGCTTTGCCATGAAACAGAGGAACCAAGGTCTGCCAGCAGCCAGTTCTTCAGTAAGGAAGCATCACCTTGATGAGGCCTTGATTTGGACATTTCCTCTGCCTCAAAATTTTAAGTGAAAAAATTCCCATTGTTTAAGCCAAACCATTTCATGGTGTTGTTTAGAACAGCCTAGGCAACTAAAACAAGGAAATAATGTCATCAACTGAAAACAGCACATAGATGTAAATTAAAATCATGGAAGTTGATGTTCTTTCATTCTATGTACTATCCTAAATGAAGAGAAGTGAAGTGAAGGAAAGAGAACTAAGGTTAAAGCCCAGGAAAATGGTAACATTTAAGAGGCAGACAGACCAAGAGAAAGCCATGAAAAAGAACAAGGAGATAAATATCCAATGTAGGCTACTCTTCCCTTTTGTTTAGAAGAGAGAAAAAAATAGATAGTAACCGGGGCAGCAGGGTTGAATACAGTGCCAAGAGAATGATTTCTATTTATGATTAAAATTCACTTGAACATATTTATATGCTGTGGGTGAGGAGATAATAGAGAGGAAGAAACTGAAAATCAAATACTGAGAAAACATATGAGGGAGTAAGTTTTAGGAAGAAACAATAGAAATGGCGTAAGTGAAGGCACTGGCCTTCGATAAGAGAAGAGACATTTAATCTTGTATTGAGGGAAGAAGAATGGATAGGTACTGGGAGAAATCTGTTGGTGGAAGACTGGGAAGATGAAGGTAATTCACCCCAGTAGACATAAAATGGATGATGTTGGAGGCTTAGAGAGTGAGGGAGTTGGGAACTGAGTAAAGAACTTGGGTAGAGAAGCAAAGATTTGGAGTAATTTTTGTGAGAAATGAGATGAACTAACCCATTAAGTAAAGGGATTGATAAGCACTATGAAGGACTCATCTGAGATAAGAAATTAGGAATTGCAGAGGATTGCATCTGCCCAGTTGTATGAGGTTTTCTTGAGCAGTGCTCAATCCTCTGATTATAAAAATGAGGAAGTCGGATTGTGTGCTGAGAATTTGCAGGGCAGGTGCAGCAGCATGGAGCAGTATCACACTGTGGTTAGAAATGAAGGTGCGAGTAAGGCATGGCTTCGAGTCCTGATTTTGGTATTTTCTAAGTGCGTGAGCTTGGACGACTCATTTATCCTCTCAACACCTCAAGATCCTCATCATTAAAATGGGGGCAATAGTTGGTAAAATTAAATGGAAGAATTCATGTAAATGGCCTGACACTTTGTAAGCCTTCAATAAATGTTAACTAAATGCAAAGTAAAACGAAAAACAGGGGTGGGATGAAGTTGAGAGGGTTGGTGTGCAGAAATTCATGTTATTGACCATGGGCTTCAGGCAGCACTGGAAAGAGAGTGAGACTCTGAGGGCCTGATGAAATGGAAGCAAATGAAGGGGTCAAGGGATCAGAGTCTTTTCTTTTAGTGAAGCAGAAGAGCAGTTGTAAAGGGAGTGAGAGAGAGAGATATAAAAGCTCCATATACCTAAGACTGGGATATTGACATTTGAGATTTAAGAGGTGGAGCATTTCTTGGTAATTGCAAAGTCTGGGGTGCAGTCTTTCAGTCCTGCAGGTGGTTGACTGAAGTGAAAAGGAGTTGAAGGGAACTAGAATTGAGGAGGTGGAGAAAGATCAAGGTTTGTTATCAGATGGGTCATTCATATGCCACTGAAGTCTCCCAAAAATGATGGTGGCATGAAGGGTGAAGAAAACAGCCAAGTCCCAAAGCTCTCAATAAATGTTTACTAGTATATTAGATTTCTGTGGCTGCTGCAAAAAATGACATCAAACTTGGTGGCTTAATGCAACAGAATTTATTCTCACAATTCTGAAGACCAGATATTCAAAATCAAGGTGTTAGCAGGGCTACACTCCCCTTGGAGGCTCTAGGTGAATCCTTTCTTGTCTCTTGCAGTGTCTAGTGGTTCCAGGAATTCCTTGGCTGGTAGCTTCATCTTCCCATGACCTTCTCTTCTTCTTCCTTGTCTTTTCTCTGTGTGCCTCTTACAAAGACACTTGCCATTGGATTTAGGGCCCATCTGGAGATCCTTAACTTAATTACATCTACAAAAACCCATTTTCCAAACAAAGACACATTCACAGGTTCCAGGGGTTAGCATGTACATGTAGACTTATCTTTATGGGGGCCACGATTCAACCCACTTAGAGGCAGTGACTTGACAGTTAAAACTTTGATGGATAGATGTCTGATTACATCTCATCTCTCAGAACCAATGAACACATGTTACATCTAACATAAGAAAGAATCTATTTTGTCTATACATGATCTTTTATTTAGCAAATACCACATCCCCACTTCCATCACCAAGTACAGATACATAAGGATGATGGTAATATTAAACTGCCTGGCCAAGAAAAACCACAAATCAAAAATATATTACATAACAATAAAAAATGACAAAAAAACATATTACATACAGCTGTGGCAATTTTAAATGATGCCTGCATCCAATGGAGCCAATTACATTGTTTAAGAGTGCTTAAACATCTTTTTATATTCTGTTGTTCTTTTTTTGGCTAAATGATCAGAGGGTGAACAAATCAAGCCTGTGAGGATGCTATGGTTAGGAATGGGGGTGGTTGAAGGGAAGAGTTAAGGGAGAGGAGTAGGAAAAGAGAGGCTGAGGTTGGGGTTATTATCTCAGCCCAACAGTATCCCCCTGGAACCAATGTACACCTGCCTTATTTAGTCATGAATTTGGAATTTGATAGGTCATTTAATCTGGACTCCAGGAGATGCTACCCTTTTGTGGTGAGTAACCAGGTCATCTTTGAGTCCTATTTTTCTGGAATGTTGATGGTCATCTTATGAAGGAATAACCTAACCTGTGTAACCTAAATTCTCAGTAGACATTGATAAAGCAGACAAGGATTATGCACTTAGAATGATATAAGGACTCTGAAATGTCCCTGCTGGCCAATTAAACCTAATCTACTTCTAGAAGGAGGTCACAACACCTAAAAGTGGCTTAGTGAGGATACTGTCCTGGTTGAGGGAGGATGTAGAATGGTCATGGATCTGATGACAAATGAATAATCCCTCTACTCCACATACCCTCAAGCTGGGTTTTAAGTGGTCAAGGCACTCTCTACCTGGACATGGCTAGAGACCATGACAAGAGTCTACTCCATTTCTCCTTTTTCTGGACTCTGACATGACTGCCCTTCAGTCGGAGTTTGTCATTACATCATCCTTCTGCATTTTAATAAATTTGAAGAACCTGTTATGACTTCCAAGTTGATAGCTTATTTCACACTGATTGCATTTAAGGTTGGCTGCTTCCTAGGAAGACACTTTAACCTTATTAGTCATATGTCACCCTGCTGAATGGGTAACTTCAGGGAAGGGTTCTGATAACCAGCTACTTCTGTTCACAGGTAAGTTTCTAGCAGAAAAGATTCATTTTCAGATCTTTTTTGTTTCACCCTTTTTACTTTTTCATGTCTACCTTGTTTCTACATCTTCTTAGCCATTTTCATTTTCCTGGAGAGTGTTCATAAACCAATCAAATGTATATAACTGGGGTGTCTACTGGTCATGATGTGCAATTTTTCCATAAAGGTTATTCTTTGCAATATTTCTTTCAAATGCCGAAACAAAACATCAAATTTGTACAGCATAAAAGAAAGAGGTTTAAATATTCAGGTGAATCTTCATTAGATAAATTTCACTGAAAGCCTTTTGAGGATAGTATATCAATTAGTTATTAGAGATGGTTTCATACAATTTCTGCATTCCGTACTTAATGAAAGAGATCCATAAATGTTAAGCTCCTTTACAGAGGTCCTACAGCCAAGTTCAGTTGCAGTTTAAGGCAAACAAAAGAGTCATTAGGGCAGTTAAGATTATATGTGAAAGAACTTGGTAACATGCACTCCCCCCCCCCCCAAATCTGGAAATTCAATACTTGATCAATGTTTTCTAGTGAACATTCAGTCTTTAAAACAAATATTGCTATGAGTCTTGCTGAATGTGGCAATCTTAACACATTCAACTGTCTTATAAAAGAGTCTAAAGGGAAGAGGCTGTGGCTCAATCAGTAGGGCTCCCGTTTACCATATGGGAGGCCCGGGGTTCGGTTCCTGGGGCCTCCTGGTGAAGGCAAGCCCGCCCGCACGGCGTGGTTCCCAGCGAGCACAAGCAGCAAGGGGGGGGGATAAATGAATAAATAAATAAAGTCTTTAAAAAAAAAAAAAAAAAAAGAGTCTAAAGAACTTTGGAAAAACACATGCACACAATCTCATTACAACCAAACGAGAAGCTAAGAACGTCTGTACACGCTATACGGACCTTTGCAGATATCAAATGTTTAGGAAGGGAGAGTAAAGGTAACCACAGTGCTCTGGGAGTATAAAAAGTTTTGTTAAGGTGGATTTTTATTGAATCAGACTTTCAGGCTGTAACTGTTAAATGACACAATCATGGATTTCTTGGAAATGAATGAGTCAAGACACCGTTTCATTTTCTCCATCGGAAAGGGAGAAAGGGCTGCTCTTTTAATGTGGTTACTTTCATCCTGTGTACTCGGTTTATGTTAGTGACTCCGGTAGAAGAAATCAGCTCTGCAGCCTTCTTGGTGCCAGCAGAGGGAGCTCAAAGACAAGTTGCCAAGCTGCTTCAGCCTGCTGAGAATAAGGGGCTTTGGGGGAAGAGGGATGCTCAAGGATGTACATCACTCAAAGGAAAGACAGCGGCAAAAATAATTGCTGAAAAAGTGCAGAGATGACATAAATGAAGCCAAGTTTGGGAATCTATTAAAAGGGTCATTTTTCAACACCCACGTTTACTGCTCCCACTTCCTTCCATCTGCTGATTAAAATTAATTTAACAAGGTAATATTACCATCTTTTTCCAGACAAATGGAAGGAGCAGCTAAGCAATTTTGCTTAGCTATTGCTCCAAAGCTATTTTAAAATATTTGATCTTACAGTATCCAATTAATTAATTCTAAATTAATTTGAAGTCAGTTTTCACTACTCAGTGACTCACCATCCATCCTTTAGTATGCACATACATTTATTTTAAGAGATTTTCCCTTTCCTGAGCATACGTTTGCACGTTAGGTTTAAACTCGATGATGGCTGTATATGTACATGGAACGAACCATTGTTTTGCAAATAGCTTGCCTCAATCTCTTGAATAAATGAGCAAAGGGGATAGGAGACCACAGCAGGCGTCAGTGAGATGCCTGGCAGGAATGCAACATTATTCTGGGTTCACGATGAGACACGACAACCAACGCAGACCTGCTCTTTTCCTGACATCGGGAGAGGTGCTCCTGGCAAAGGTCAAGAGCTGTGGTCTTCCGTGAGAATTCTAGTCTTGGTGTCTATGTTACTTTTGAGACTCTGCTAATTGACATTCGCATTTGCCTCCATACTGGATGGAGCCACTGTGTCTGAGAAAATCAAGCTGTCTAGTGCCCAAAGGAAATAGACTAGAGAAAATAGACAAATACTACAGACGTTTGCAAAAGTTATATTCCTGAGGGGGCTGAAATCTAAGATCAAGTTTAAAGTCTTTTGGACTTTTGCACTGAGGAGTCCTTGGGGGACTCATGCTTTGTGACATATGTCTTTGGCTCATACTTCTTAGCTTAACACCCAAGATTCTTCATGAGCAGACCCTCACAACTTTTCCAGCCTTATCTTGTACCATATCCGCATATGTACTCTTTGCCCTAGTGATCCTGAATCTTTTGCAATCCCATGAATATACCATTCTGGCTTTCTCACACTTTGGGGCCTTTGAGCACATACTATTTTGTTTTACTGGAATGCCCATCTGCACCATCACTCTACCCCCCTCCCACCCCACCCTACTGCTACCACCTTAATTTAGCTAAATCCTGTTCATTTTTTTCAAATCACAATTCATAATGAAACTTCTCCTCTCTGTACTTAGAGCAGGTATATCTTCTCAGGGCTCCTATGTCCTCAGTGCACAAGTCTCAGAGCATTTATCATGTTTTACTGAAATTGCCTGTTTTCTCATCTGTTTCTAGTCCATGATATACTTGAAGCCAGGGGCCATATTTTATCCCTTTCTATAATCTCAGTGCCTAAAATAGATTTGGAACAGAATAGATACTCAATACATGTATATTGAAGGGATGAATGAAGTCCATTGGTGTGTTCTGTGCTGCTTATTGGATATAATTTGTCTGGAACAAGTTCTCTGGCGTTAATATTTTAATTTGCCTTGATGGCCAGCTCCTCTACTGTGTCCCAGTTTTTTTGTTTGTTTGTTTCCAACAACTTCATATAGCATAAAATTCTTCATTTTAAGTTCTACATTAAGCAGTACATTCAGTGGTTTTTAATATATTCACAGAACTGTGCAAGGATCATCACTATCTAATTTCAGAAGATTTTCTTCTCTGCAAAAGGAAACCCCATTATCATTAGCAGTCATCCTAATTCCCACTTGGCCCTAATCTCTGGAAAAGAACACTCTGCTTTCCGTCTGTCTGCATTTGCCTATTCTAGACATTTCACTTGGGATGATACAGCACGTTAGCTGTGGGTTTTTCATAGATGCCCATCATCACCTTGAGGAAGTTTCCTTTTATTCCTAGTTTGTTGAATGTTTTATCATGAAATGGTGTCAGATTTGCCAAATGCTTTTTCTGCAATTTTTTAGGTGACATGTGGGTTTTTCCTCTTTTTTCTATTAATATGGTGTAGTACATTGATTGACTTTTGTGTGTTGATCCAGATTTGCCTTCCTGCAAAATCCTAGTTGGTCATGGTATATAATCCTTTTAGTATGCTGCTAGATTCAGTTTGCTAGTATTTTATTGATGATTTTTGCATCTATATTCTTAGGGGATATAGGTCTGTAATTTTCTTGTTATGCTTTTGGCTGGCTTTGGCATCAGAGTAATACTGGTTTCATAGAATGAGTTATGAATTGTTCGCCTCCTTTACTTTTTAAAGTGTTTGAGAAAGGTTGGGGTTAATTCTTTAAATGCTTTGTAGAGTTCACCAGTGAAGCCATCTGGTCCTGGTTTTCATTGTGGGACACTTTTGACTACTGAGTCAATACCTATATTTGTCATAGGACTATTCAGATTTCCTATTTCTTATGAAGTCAATTTTTATAATTTGTATGTTTCTAGGAATTTGTCCTTTTCCTCTAGGTTTGGAACCTCAAAGTGGAATTATAATACATAATGAAAAATGACATTTGTGTCAGTCATGGAGGTATGCTTCCTGGATCTCCCTTCAAGAAAGAACTTGTCATTCAACTGCTAAGAGTGAAGGTAGCTGACAGTCTCCAGCTATTAACACTTTCAGAATCTTCATGGATGCCACTTAGCCAATGACTGAGCATGATAGGTATACCAGGATCTGGCCATTTCTACCCATCATGGGAGTACTCTAGGGGATATTTTTTTCTGTAGAGTTCTTTATTGGGTTGTCTGAGACTTTGTTCGATCTGAGCTAAAATCTGAGACTCTCCCTGTCCAATCCTACTTCCTTTCTCTTTACTTTTCACAGGTATCATATTAGCAATATAACTAGAAAGCTTTCCCTGCCCACTTCTGCTTCCTCACCCTTTGATCTTTTATAGACATTAACTCCCATAAACCTTTGCATTTCTACTCTGCTTCAGCATTTACTTCTTGGATAACCCAACTTACACATAACTTAAGCCATATTTTCATGTTGGGTGAAGAAAATGAAATATAATGAAATGGTTTTCAAGGAAAAGCAACCTCTTTTTAAATCTATTTTGTGGGTTCTGATGCAGACCCAGTCTGAATAGCACTGGGATAAGTAATAAAGATCACTTTAGTTATACAATGATTTGGAGGGTGACAGAATATAAGTATAAACAGGCATTTATCATTGCCAACTTGCTGCCAAGTATCAAGCATAGACTTGATTAGAATAAAAAATAAATGGTAGAAGTTGCTCTAGGAAACATATATTCTATAAGCAAATTGTCATCCCTTCATTCAACTGATCTCAGCCAGTGTGGTTTAGATCCATTAATCCAGTATCTATCTGGCACCCAAACATATGGAAGAAAAGTTAATAAAAAAGACATTCATCTAAATATTTGGTGTAATGTAGCCTAATCCAGATGCAGAATTGAGATGACTATCCTGCTAATTTGGGCCCTAAATGTGATTACCTGAGACATTTAACTAATTGACTTATTTGGCTTTAAGAGGTAAGAAGAATCTTAAGATCATCTGGTGTACAGTCCTCATTGTACCAAAGCAGAAAGTAGTAAATTACTTGCCCAAAGTCACATAACAACTTAGTAGCTGAGCCAGAATTGGAAACAAAGTCCTCTTGAGTTGACAGAGCTCTCCATCCCATTTTTGTGGTCATCATCCTTGACAAGTCACTAATTCAAGCATATTCTTGCCATTGGGGAGCTAAATCCAATAAAGTACATTCATCCACAATCCTTTACACTTCCCACTGAGCTCACACACGGCCCAACAGAAAATCTTCCCTTTCCATCTGCACAGATGATCTTGACACATGACAAAATGGAAATCCACTAGGGGTTACACAATTTAGATTATCTAGCAGCAAAGCAAGAGGAGGCCTCAAGCAACACCATCTGATTATGCAATTTTGCTGTTTTGGAGAATTTATCAAATTCATCCTAGAGGCTTCATCTGCTGTGTGACACACTTTTTCCTTGATATCGAAACTCCCTAACAAATTTCAATGAGAATTGCTTGTGAATTCTTTATCTAGTACTTTCTGATTTTATCACCACCCTAAACCCCAGGATTTGGAAATTTGTTGGCTATTCACCTTCAATTTTCCAAAGTGTTTCATAGGATTTCTGGCTCTATGATATCAATTCTCTCTGGCAAGATAGGTCAGCTATTGGAAGGACAAATTTTACGAAGCTTCTTTCATAGGAAGCAAAAGGCAGTTGCAATAGAATTGGGTACAGTTGCACCTGTTTTTACTGAAGCACCAGGTTTGATGATAATCTTATCTCTTGGCAACTCAGTAGCTGGCACTTTTCCCTTAGTCATTATTTAACTCATGTTTCAACAAGGTATCAGGGAATATGAGGCTCTGTGAAGTGCCAAACTATTGACCAATCCTGGCTGCAGAAAATTCTATGACAAATAAAATTATTTATCTTGACATTCTAGGTACTTTCCCTGTCACTCTCTTTTGCTCAACTTGTCTCTGAGGATGGTCTATGGTTTGAGTCTAGCACTGCCTTTTATGGGTGGGACTCAGGCACCAGGACAGAGTGAAAAATCAGCAGAGGGTAGCAATGGCTACAGCTAATCAGGGTTATAAGAGGCCATAAAGACCTTAGAGATTTTCCATATCTACCTTGGATGACTAAATGCCCTTCCTGGGGAAGTGCAGGCTGGCATATTCTCCTACTTCAACCTTTCCTATTGACAAAATCAAGTTTAAATGAATTTCAAAGACAGCTCATAACTGTGTGTGCATGTTTGTGGTGATAAGGAATTACAAATGCAACATTCATTTGTTTATTAAGCACCTGCTGTGTGTCAGATATTGAACTAGGCAATGGAATTCTAATACTAAATAAGACAAAAACTGTCACTGACTCCCAGAGGACTTAGGATCTAATGGGAAACTGCAACAGATACACAAGCAATTATAACACACTATACATGATGGGTCCTGTGGCAGTGCCTAGGAAAGGCACCTAATCTGGACTTTGAGGTGGGGGCAGGTAATGAAAACCTTCTTAGAGGAACTGATACCTAAGCTAAGACATGAAGAAGATGAGAAGTGAAGAAAGACAGAGTTTATGCTAAACAGTTTATTCTTTGTCATGGGCAAAGCAGATTAAGAGAGTAAGAAAACATGAGGAAATGGGTGAAGGGACTGAAAGAAGTGAAGGATGGCTGATGGTTAAGCTCATGTGTCAACTTGGCTAGGTTATGGCATCCAGTTGTTTGCTCAAGCAGGCACTAACTTGATTGTTACTATGAAGATATTTCATGGATTTAAATAATTAATAAGTTAATTGCATCTATGGCTGATTACATCTACAATCAACTGAGGAGATTGCCTTCAGCAATGAGAGATATCTCATCCAATCAGTTGAAGGCCTTAAAGGGAGAAGTAATGATTTCAGTAGTCAGAAGGGAGAATTTCCATCTCTATTTCAGTCAGCCAGCTTCTCCTGAGGAATCCATTGAAAACCTTCATCAGAGTCCCCAGCTTGCAGCTTGCCCTAAGGAATTTAGACTTGCCATTCCACAATTGCATGAGCCAATTTCTATAATTTATCTGGTAATATCCTGTCAGTACTGTTTTCCTGGAGATCACCGACAAATCAATGGTTGAAGCATAGTGTTTTAGTTTGCTAAAAGCTGCTGGGATCAAAGTATCAGAAATGTGTTGGTGTTTATAATGGGGATTTATTAGGGTGAAAGCTGACAGTTCTTAGGCTGTGAAAATGTCCAAATCAAGGCATCATCAGAGATGTTATCTCACCAAAGGTTGGCTACTGTCTATCCTAGACTCCTGCCATATGGCAAGACACAGTGACAGAGTCTGCCAGTCTGGGTCTCTGCATTCTCCTCCAGGTCCACTTTTCTCCCTGAGCTCAGCTGTGGGTGATCAAGCACATGGGGGGACACAATGCTGATCCACTCATCCCTTCCCTTTCCTCTGGGCCTCTTTACTAGTTCTGCTTTAGCCTGCACCATCTGTGGCTTTTCTCTCTTCTGGGTTCCTTTCTGAGCTCCTGGATTCCCTCTCTCCATTTCTGTGGCTTTTTCTGTGTGTCTGCTGCTTTCAATCCTCCATTTATAGAGGACTCCAGTGAGAGGACCAAGACTCACTCTAGGTCACATCTCACTGAAGTAATCCAATCAAATCCCCCAACTGTGTCTGATCCAATCAAAGTGTCCCATACTCACAGGAATGGATTACCTTCAAGAACATGAACTTTTCTGGGATCCACAAAAAGCTTCAAATTCTCACACATAGCTTCTGAAGTAAGGAGGGATACGCCTCTGAGAATTGGCTATTATTCTGAAGATGGTAGTTAGGAGTTAGAACATTAGCATCATAATGTGTTTAGGTCTATTTTACTCAGCACTCTATCTGTGAGTATTCTCCATGTGCAGAGCTCAGCCTTAGGCACTCTTGGAGCTAGAGCTTTTAATAATTATTATACCAAACATTTATTGGGTACTTAACTGTGAAATCTGTGCTGTTGTTATCCTATCCCCACTTTGTAGATGAGAAAACTGTTGAATAAAAGCGAAAGAAATATCAACAATAAGTACTGTGGAAACTCATAAGAAGAAAAGACCACAGGACTTGAGTGCTTAAAGAAGACAGAAGACCTTGAGCTGAAGATACAGGAGTAGATTGCAAGGGAGAGGTCCAAGGTGGATTTGTCATCAGCAACTATGGGCTTAGGCAGACCCCTCCCCCCAAATAAGTGGCTGTGACTGGAAAAGAGCAGAGGCTGAGGATTGAATCTTGGAAGATGTTCATGGTTTACAAGTGAATGAAGAAGAGAAACCATCAAATGAAACCTAGAAGAAAAGGTAGCTTACAGTGTCCTGGAAACTAAAAGAGGGAGGAGTTTCAAGGAATGAGTGAATGGTTGTATGAGTTAAAAAACAAAGGAGGAATTAACTGTGGCCTCCAAGAGCACAGTTTTACTTTGTCTTCTCATTCCTCCCTCAAATGTACTGTGTAAAGAAGCAAATGTTGATAGTTTTCTTGTGCTATATGAAAACTGAGATGCAGAAACATGATGTGTTGACAGGTATTGAAGATAACTTTTTGATGTACTCAAATCTTAGAGATGTGTCAACATTTCCACAGCCAGAAAATTTTTGGGCGCATCACCAGATCATTTCTTTGCAAAAGTACTTGACGTTTTGAAAATAAAATTCTCTATTTATTTCACAAGAGGAAAGAAGTGCCTTCTGCTCTAACAATCTTTTCTTTCCCTTCCACCAAGAGCCTCTTCTGTTTAGTAGAGAAACTCTGGCCCAATGGCATAAGGTTAGGATTCACAAAATGCTTCCCTTATTAATGCCAAAAATGTAACTGCTAGTTAGGAGAACTTGGGTTTCTAAAGTTCTAAATTGTGTGTTTTTTCCTCTTGAAGGCCTCTTACTATAAACCAAACTAAAATAGCAACTGTCTTGCCTTCCTTCTCTTCCAAATGGTTGACATAGCATTTGGATTCAGGAGGGGCCATGAAGCTTTAGTGAACAATTTCTAATTTATCATGAACATCTTTGATGTCACACACCTAAAACACAGAAAATTAAGTTGAGAATATTATATTCTATATTTGTTTCTTTAGCTTGGGAAGCTATGACTTGTAACTCGAAAAACAATACCTTACTTAAAGACATTTGTAAGATATGGTATGTAAAAATTAACCCATAACTTTAATGTTCCCCTACACATAAGTCTAACAGAACCTGGTCAACATTTTTGTGGGATTTAAGGGAATGTACACTATTTCAACTAACTAAACTAATGTAATTTTTATTTTCAGAAACTTACTTTGGCTTCAGGCAGACACATTCTAAAAAACAGATTTTCAGTGAAAAAAAAAAAGTTAAAGAACAGAAAGTAACAAAGAAAGGTTAAAAGAATAAAAGAAAATTTAGAGAAGGTTGAAGCATTTTCTTGGTCTGTCTGGCCTTTTACTTACGTGGCCACTGGAAAAGGTCAATTCACTTTCTCTAGCCTAAAGTGAATCTGATTTAAATGGCAATATTGAATTTTTCAGATCACTGCAGAATGGCAATCACGCTATTCAAATGATTCATTTCTTTTGTTGACTCCACTTTGTTGTCTAATCTTTATATGACTGAATAGCAGAAGAAAGCTCCTTAAATAATGAAAGGAACTTCAAACACACACAGGGCCTATTTGTCTTTCCCTGCCCATCAGCTACAAACTTCACATTAACCCTAGCTAGCCAGCTCTCAAAAAAAGTATATCTTATTATAACTTATAAGGAAGATTTGTGGGGAAAGGAAGAAGGTCTGGGTCTACTATCTAGATTTCTCCTTCCATGGGATACCATCTACAGAGGAAGCACACATAAAATATTCAGGGGAGAAGTGTAAAATCGACATTTGGTATGCCCTCAGGTTCCCCCGTCAGGAGTGAAGCACTCATTACCCTAACTGCAGAATGTTGACTGCTGAAGCTCCAAGCTGAGTTCCTTTCTGAGAATCACCATCAGCCAAAGACATCTGTCTCGTCCAAAGTTACACTTCTTCCCCAGAGGCAGCCCACACTTAATAATTGGCAATGTGGATACAAAACCTAGACCCCTTGTATTGGTTCAGGACAACTTGAAAGGGCCATCCCAGGTGTAGAACTCCCCATAGGATTGGCTGAGGCCTCTGTTGCAACTGCCAAGCAGTAGACTATCTCACTGCCAAATCCTGCTGCCCCAACTCCCTTGCAAGTGCAATTCCTGAGAGTACTACCTAAGAAAACTCCTGCAGGCAAATTTCCATCTCAAAGTCTGCTTCTTGGGGAACTTGACCTAAAACATAGGGGAAAGTAAAGCTGTTGCTATCTAGTAGCAGTAGAATGACTCTAAGGAGCTGGATAGTCCCTCTTTTTTCTCAATCAGCAAGAATATCCTATGCCCTTGGTCTAACACTTTCAACATAGAAGTTGCTGAGAGATTACCAGTACTGAGTGGGTTTCTGATCTGTTTATACTTCGCCACATCTAATGAGAATCCATTGGGATGACTGAAATAGCCTATGATATTTTAACTAAATTGACTAATCAATTCAATTAAGATGGTAGACCCACTCACCTGGGTAGGTAACAGCTAAAGAAAAGTAAATAAAATTGTACTGGGGAGATTAAGACTTATGTGTTCATAAATCTGAGACTTCTTTCCTCAGCAGAATGAGTGACTAAATAAAAGGTTGATGTATAGAGAAAAGGAATGTATCAGTGGAGGTATTATAAGAGGCATTATTGATTAATATATAAGATATTTACTCTTGCACTTGCAAGTGATCCAGTACAACCGATACGGGACAGGAATGTTCTTTTCCTCAGTCTGCCATTTTTAAAACAGGAGAATTTGACAATTTCAGTGATTTCTAAGCTCACACCAAAGACTTTTAAAAAAATCCCTATTCCTGCCCCCAACAATACCATGGACTCCATGATTTGAAATCTTAAACCCATTAAACAAACTGATTTTTGCTCAGTAATAATTTATTTTATTATATTTAAGTGACTAAACACACAGGGAGCTGCCAATCAGAGTTTCCAAAGAACACAAGTGAAACAGTGAAACAATGTCACACACATAGAATTCCAGCCCAAAGCAAAGACATTTGATGTTCTAGTTAACCTGTGTTGCTTTGTTTTGAGAAGCTAGGACTTTAATGGAAAATAGATCCCGACACCCTATTACTGGCTTAGAGGATGCGTAAGGACCCCAGGACTCAAGACTGGAAACCATTAGACTATTTTTACCTTGAAAGTCCCCTTCAGGTCATATATATAATTTTTTAATTGTCACATTTTTGCCATTCATTTTTACCCATTTGTGTTCAATTATGAAAAGTTGCATCTGATTCTGAACCTTCAGATCTAAGAAACGATTTCCTTGTCATTTATATTATATAGAGCATTTTAACACAACTTTTTAAATGATCTAATTAGTGGTGAGAACCAGAAGTTCAATTCGACAACCTATAAGATAGTGAATATCAACAAAGTCACAATGACCTCACCTATTATATACCTCACCCTGGTTAGTCCACGGGACCCAGAAACCTGGGATCTATCATTCAAACAACATATCCTCTATCTTCCAATGTGTGAATCCTGTCAACAAGGCCAATTCATTACATATACAATTAAATCAATCATCTAAATTCTATCTGAAATTCCACTTGATGTCATGGTTTTCTGTGTTTGCAAATGAAAAAAGAATGACATTTATCATCCATCAGAGTCAGCAGACATTGCATTCTTAAAACCTACAGACATAGAAAACATTTGGCCCTGGCTGAACTGGAAAGTGATGGGATTGATCATTGGTGCTCATTGGCAGGACTGGTGAACTTGACTGGTATGCCTGAAGAGTTTCTTCCCAGTATGCAGTCTCTCTCTATGCAGGGAGGTCTTGACTAAGAGGAGAGCCAAAGCCTCCCTTCCAGCTGTCTAGCTCTGCACCACAAATCTCAGCCAGAGTGTGGAAATGAAAATCTTATTTGATTCTAAATAACATGACACTTTGGTGTTGGGAAAGTAGGAATACACAACATATTGAATAATGAGATGACATATTAATTACTCTCTTTTTTAAAAAATATGAGTGAGGGTATGGAGGGACTGCAAAAGAGCTTCTTGGGCTACTTGAAACACACTTCTGAAAGTGATAAAACATGTGTGATATTAAAATAGAGTACATTTCTGGCTCCTCTGTTGTTTGCCTGCCTTCACCAAATGTTAATGGGCAAGGATTACTCGGTTTAGAAATGCATCCAAAACCACATTCAAAGACCAATGCAGTCAGATCACATACGCAGGGTACTGGCACTTTGGAAGCCACTTGATTTTAATGCCCTGATTAAGGGCTTTTGTTCCTAGGCAGAGTTGGTGCAGACTTTTTTTTGTGTGTGTGACTTTATAAGGAGCACCTCTGTCCTTATAAAGTTGCTTCTTGTCTAAGTGCTTTGGTTTTCTGGGAGGCCAACACTGTTATTTGGATTCTATGACTTTAGTAATCTATAGACTTAGGATGACTTAGAGCTAACAGAACTGTGATTCTCTGTGCTTGAAAAACATCCAGATTCCTTCTTTACTTATTTATGTGACACTTGGAGGGCATCCTTCTTTATTCTGTGCTCAAAATTCAATCAGCATCTCAGAGGCAGCCAGGGACCAAGCACCTTTTTTATTTTACCAGAGCTTATCCAAAGGAAGGTGGCCTTCTTCCCATTTTACAGGTGAGGAAGCTGAGGAGCAGAGGAAGTAGAGATTTCAAGCAGTGCTCAGCAGAAGCCTAGAAGTCATGAAGGTGCCTCTGGAGCTCTCAAGGCAGGGAAGGAGTAGATACACTTGCCCCCAATTCCAATTTCAACCAAAACTAGATGTTGTATATATTGGGCTTCCATGTAAGTTTTTCTTTGAACTCTAGATTCTGCCATTAAAAGATAAAACTGCTTAATAAACAAATAAATAATTGTGCAAGAATAGCCAGAAATAGCAGCTATGTACAGTATGGAAAACAGAGAGATTGAGAGGTGAGGAATTTTCTGGTTTGTCTGTTTTCTGTTTATGATTGCTATTATTGAAATAATGAAAATGCTCTAATGATTGAAGTGATGAATGCACAACTATGTGATTATACCAAATACCATTAATAGTACACTTTGGATGAATTGTATGCTTTATTAATATGCATCAATAAAATTGTCTGTAAAAAAGACATTTGAAATTTTTTAGCAGTCTCAAAATTCCCCTCTGTCATGGGGAGGCATCTGCTGGGCTGGGCCCTCTCATTAGAGAGCATCAATTTCTCACACGATTTTTAAATCGTCTGTGTTGTTCTTGCTCTTCCTATAGAGACAGGCATTCTTGAGCTTCCCATGTCTTGTGATGTTTTTACTTCTGCATAGAAAGCCAGGGTGATCTGGGCAGGGCCAGGGTGAAATGCACATTGGCAGTGGCTGGGTGAGTTTGTGCCCTAGACTCAGTTATCCTGAGCACTGCAAAGCAAAGCAAAAGTTCAGGGTGAATTTAGGACTGCCTGCAATCCTCTAAGTCACTTGAGGCAAAGGTGAGCTATTAAGCTTGCCCCACTTATATGAGGCCTGGACTATCTCCATTCCCTAGCTAATTAGGCAGCCCTTACTGCCCTGTAGAAGTTTCCAGTACTGTGCAGTCATAAATATGAGTAAAGCACCCTATCTTGGCTGTGTAATCACTCAAAATTACAGTTCAGTTTCATTTTAGCACTCCTTGCCATCCATCTCTGTCCAAGGTTATTCCTAAAGAGATGGTAAAAAGAAAATCTCATGAAAGAACGAGATTTAAAGCTACCCAATCTGCACTAAAATGCTTTCCTGATCAATAAGTTTTTTGGGGGGAGGTGGGAAGGAATTAGGCAAACAAAACACACAATGTTACAAGCCAGAGTTTGTATGAAGGCTCAAAGCTCAGAACGTGACCTGGAGCCGCATCGGTATATTAATTCCTCCATGCAGGCAGTGCATTCTATCATCAGACGCACCACTGTCTGTTTGTCCACAAAACCCATCCCAGCCCAGGGTGCTTCTGCTAGCATCTCCCCCTCCCAGAGTCTTGCACCCTGTGTAAGGGGGTGAAGAATAAGACACTCCCAATTGGGCGATAGCAACAATCCATTAAAATTGAGTTGGTGTTTTGTAGTCGTCAGGGCAGTATGACAGCCATGGTTTTTCTCCTTTATTTCTCCAACAAATGTTTATAGATGAAGAAATTTGGGGTTGATGGTTATGAATCGCTACATCTTGAGTTTGATGATGGTTTCACAGGTGTACACATCTGTCAAAACTCATCAGCTTGTACACTTTAAATATGTGCAGTTTATTGCATGTCGATTTTACCTCAACGAAGCTGTTAAAATGTTTACTGAATGTGTGCCCTGTGCCAGGCACTCTGCCTGATGTCGGGAGTCCAGAGACAAATAAGATCTCACAGTCTGAATCACGTTAGGTTGAGCCACATGAAATTGCTCTTTGTATATGTGAAAATGGGCAAATAGTGGTAATGGTTCAACCTAATATAAGTTAAGCACGACATGCACTCATACTGTCACGATGGCATCGACAGTGTGGGTCTTAATCTCCAATAGAGAAAATTGGGGCTCACAGAGGCACGGTAATTTGCTTGAGGATTCCTTCCCTGGCATTCCCAGGCCCTAGCCACCCCTTGCCTAAAAGTTGTCTGGTCTGAGTATACTGAGAAGACCCGGAACCATCCAGGGCTGGACAAATGGACTATTGAGTAGAGATATGGAAGAGTAAGCTCTGGGTATGAGCCTATGCAGTCTCCACGTTCCAAGTGGCCCTCAGAGGTGCTACTCCTGAGGAAACTGCCAGGAGCCACTAAGGCCCCATAGGCCTGTCTTGCTCTCCTGTGTGACTTAGATATGGGGTTCTTTGCTTAGCTAGTCTTCTGAGCTCTGGATTTGACTGTGGGTCTCAGGCTCTTTCCCCCATTCATTGCAACCTTGTCTAACTCTTGGTGCTGGCGTTTTGGTCTGTACTCACTACTTGCTTTTTTCTCTGCTTCTAAACGAACTTCTCTGGCCTATGACTTCCATCTTCTAATGGCTTGCATATAGTTTCCATGCCCAATACTGAATCTTATCCTGTAACTAGAAAGAGTGCCTTGAAGATCAGGGGCTACATGGTCCACAAGACTTCACAGTCTAATAATCATTTTGTGTTAAGTATTTTCTGAGCTCCTGGAATGATTCTTGCACCAGAAACAAGGTTTATTTTATTACCTATTACTGCAGAGGAACTTTCTGTAAAATGAGGGTAATAATATCATTTAACTTGTGGAGCCATTGCAAGGGTTAAATGAGACAAGACATGCATATAACTTAGAACACTGACCAGTAGATAGCTAATAATCAACAATGTTAGCTATTATTATTATACACACAACATTATATTCAATTCTCAGTACATAGGTAAGGATTGGGGTAAACTAGGATTAGGGACAAAATTGAGATTAATAACACATAGCTAAGGAGGCAGAATAGCTCAGTGGAAGAATTCCCGCCTAGCATATATGAGGTCACTGGTTTGATTCCTGGCTATTCTTTGAGAATAACACATAGCTGCTACCTGCAAGGAGCTTGATCTGCCATGTAATTTTAACATAAGGCTTAATATGTTCAATAAAATCACAGAAGGGGAAATATGTTAGAGGAAAAGCAAAGTTCCAAGTTTTTCCAAGAAAAATTTTCATGAAGAATATGGCATTTGAAGTGGACCTTTAAGGATGTCAGATTTTGACGTGAGATGGGCAGGAACAAGGTGGGTATGAAGGACAAAGAAAACCACATGGGCAAAGGCCCAGAGATGGGAAAGTGTTTCCGAGCATTTGGAGGAAAGGCAAGTTGATATGGTACACCTGGAAGGCCACAGATATCACAGGATGTGGAGCTATAAGCGTAGGCTGAGGCAGAGAAATAAACTGGAACCCTAATGCATTGTTGGTGGGAAAATAAAGTGGTGCAGCCACTGTGGAAAGCAATATGGCAGTTCTTCGAAAAGTTAAATATAAAATTACTATATGACCCAGCAATTTATGGTATATAAGTATATACACAAAGTGAAAACAGGGTCTCCAGCAGATATTTGCACACCGATGTTTATAGCAGCATTATTCACAATAGCCAAACGGTGGAAGCAACCGGAGCATCCACCAACAAATGAATGGATCAGCAAAATGTGGTCTATACACACAATGGACAAGTATTCAGCCAAGAAAAAAGTAGTTCTAAGACATGTTGCAACATGAAGAATCTTGAAAACATTATGCTCAGTGAAATAAGCCAGGCACAGGACAAACATTGTATGACATCACTTAATAAGAGCTGTCTAGAAACAGAAAATTTGCAGAGACAGAAAGCAGATTGGAGGCTCTCTGGGGGCAGAGGAGGCGGGGAGCTCTGGCTTAATGAATACGGGATTTGGCTCCACCTCTTAGGTCCAGGAAGGTGAGCATGGCAGCAACTGCTATGCCTTTTGAGGGATCACACAGAAAGAAGCAGCATCCGGGAATGGTTTCCTGCTATAGAGCCTTTAGTCCTATATTGTGAGCTTTTGTCCCCTCATCTTTCTTTAAGAAGTTTAGGGCAGAGAGAAATAAAAATGTGGCTCAATAACAATATGCTAATTGACACATGGGCTGCTATTCCTCTGCTTGTAAGAAACATTAGCAGGTGTTTTTGTGCCCTACCTTATGCATTTTGATAAGCCCTATGGGAATCTACAGAATAATTTATCTTGCCTCTCCACCACAGCATAATCAGGAGCAAGCTCTGGATCAATAGTTGAAATGAACAGGGGACACCTATATACAGTGAGATTTCAATAGGCTAATTCCTCCTTCCGCATGATAAGAGATTGTCAAGTGTTTTCAAAAACTGTCACACTGGAAATAAAGTTATACATACATAAACAAAAGTTAGAACTTTGTTGATCCCCACCCTACACCCCAATCACTGCTGCTGTTGCTGCTGCCACCACCACCAGCTTGTCACCCAAACTGGCAGCATCTTTCTAAAAAGCCCAAGAGGTGTGCTACCTTGCCCAATTGGCGGAGCCACCTCCTGACATCCAGCCCAGGGAGTTCCAAAGGCCGATATCAAATCCCTCAGCCACTTGCCTGCTAAGCACTCTGAGCCATTCATGATAGCATTTATTTGTGCTGACTGCGTGCCAGGCACCATGCTATAGGCTTTACATGTATTAGTTCATTTAATTGTCATAAAATCCTATCAGGTTTTACTAATTCACTTATTTATTTACTTACTAGAGAAGTTGTGTGTTTATAGAAAAATGGTGCATAAAATACAGGGTTCCCTTATACCCCCTATTATTAGCATTTTTTATTAGTGTGTTACCTTTGTTACAATTGATGAAAGAATATCATTATAATTATACTTTTAACTATAGTCCATAGTTTACATTAGGGTTCACTGTTTGCATTGTACAGTCCTATGAGTTTTTAAAAAATTTATTCTATTTTTATTCTTAAATTTATAGATGAGGAGAAGGAAAGTTTCTTGCACAAGGTCACACATCTCTAAGTTGCAGAGCTGGGATATTGAACCCAGATCGATCTTGGCCTCAAAGTCAATCCCTTGGTCACTTTGCTATACTGCCTCCCAGGCCATTTGGTCTTATCAGCTAAATTATATACAGATGCCAATGCCTTACTCTAGCTCAGACGTTAGAGTTGATGGACACCTGCTAATGAGACCCCTTGGGCAAATTACTTCAACTCTCTGGGGCTCAATGTCCTCACCTGTAAAATGGGGATAATAATATTACCTACCTCATAGGTGGTGGTGAGGTTTCAATGAGCTAATGTATGTAAAGCATTTAGAACAACACCTGGCTGAATAAATGATAGGTATTACTATGATACAAATTAGAATGTGCCATGGGGAATACTGTGTCTCCCGAAACAGTATCCAGACAATGATAGCCTATAAGACTATGGCTAGTTCATTAGGCATTATGCTCTCAAGATCAACATAATAAATTTAGGAGTTCTGTTCTAGTCACCGGTTGTTTACTATAAAGCAGCATAGACTTTGTTTTTCTCTGTAAATCATTCAATCCACAAGTATTATAGAGAATCTACCTCCCACTTCACTGCTGTCTTAAGAGTGAGAGTATTATAAAAGAAGTATGAGATAAGAGCCCTGCCTTCAAGGAGCCAACAGTCCAGCTGGAGAGATGAGCACAGGAGAAATAACAAGGAGGAATGCTGGGCAGCACATAATTAAATGCTCAGCAGCATGGTACTGAGCTGAAGAGATGTAGGAGTTCAACAGAGAGAAAAGAGGTGAATTGGAATCAATACTCACATCTGTATTAGTCAGCCAAAGAGGTACTGATGCAAAGTACCAGAAATCTGTTGGCTTTTATAAAGGGTATTTACTTGGGGTAGAAGCTTACAGTTACCAGGCCATAAAGCATAAGTTACTTTCCTCACTAAAGTCTGTTGCCACGTGTTGGAGCAAGATGGTGGGTGATGTCTATGAGGGTTCAGTCTTCCTCTTTCCTCTTAAGGCTCCATGGTCCCAGCTTCTTCCAGTCTCAGCTGTAGGCTGGGATAAGGCTGGTCTCTCTCCCCAGGGCTCTTTCTTTCTGGGCTCAGCTGCTCTGGTCTCTTCACAAGGTCAGCTGTAAACTATCAGGCTCATCTCTCTTCCCGGGGCTTCAGGATCCTCTGTGTAGCTTCTCTGTGTGTCTACTTCCATGTGAAATGTTTTATTAGCCCACCAAGGGGGTGGGGACTCAACCCTGCACGCCCTACTGATGTGGTCAAATCAAAGCCCTAATCTTAACATAATTTAATCAAAGACGTCTTGGCTGAATCTAATACAATCAAAGGGTATCAGACCCAGAGGAACAGACCAGTTTACAAACAAAGTCAATATCTCTTTTGGAATTCATAAATAATATCAAACTGCCATGACATCCAAGTCAATTGATGGGAATATCCACTCCTAAAGCACATAGCAGAACTGTCTGTTTGGGTGTTCATCAAGCCGAAGTCAGCCTAACCCAGTGGATATTGGGACACATGTCACCTAGCCAGTCTCCTGTGCCTCTCAGCAGCCCCCATCCCAAATCGGGCCTGTTTCCTGGCCACCCTCTCACTCTTAATCCCCCATGTTCGTTTCCTTCATAGCATTTATTCCTATCTGGCTTTATTATATATATATTACTATTTTTGATATTTTGCTGCCTCTCACACTGGATTGTGAGCTCCTTGATAGCAAGGACCCTGTTGTATTCAGTGCTGAATCTCCAGGCCCCAGAAGATTGCCGAGTACATACAAACACTCAAATATGTTTTGTACAAAGGCATGATCCCTTGCCAGACTTGCTCTCTTCAATTTTCTCCTTTGTTCTAAGGCTAAGACTGCCTCAGTGCAGAAGATATAGTTAGCTGCTGCAAACAATCTTAACAGTTATGGTGCAATGTGGTCCACACAACCATGACATGAAGTAGAGTGTTCCATTGTCCTTTAATCCTCTGGCACTGGAGCTGATATTATATTTCTGGTAATGAAGAGAGATGCTTGCCAAGGAATTGTAAATTGTTGTAAGTCACTTTAATAGGTCTGTTCACAGTAAAAGTAATGAGGGCTCAAGACTAATTTCAAAAAGAAAGGCAAGGAAAAATGTTTATGCCAATCCCAGACTCCATCCCCATCCCCCCAGACTGCTCAGAATCTTCCAGCAATATGCAGACTCTTTAGCCCTAGCAACCTCTGTCTTGTCATGACAAAAGAAACCTTGTCTCATGAGTGGGGTTAGTATTTTATTTCTCTAACTCAGGAATCAACACACTTTTTCTATAATGGTCCAAACAGTAAATATTTTAGGCTTTGAGAGCCAGTCAGTCTCTGTTGTGACTACTCAACTGTGCTGTTGTATGAATGTGGTTATAGACAATATGTTAATGAATGGTTGTGGCTGTGTGCTAATAAAACTTTATTTACATAAAGATGTAGTGGCCAGATGATTTGGCCCATGGGCCATAGTTTACTGACTCCTAGACTACTGCATAAAAAAGCTGGAATTTGCTGTTCTTGTTTACAAAGTTTTGCGGTCTGGATCCGTCTTAGGAAATGTCATCTCAGGACCCAAGATCTTTCACACTGCCATCATCAAATAGAAGAGAGAAATAAATAAATCTGTCCCATTATTCCTCTTAGGGCTCCATATTGCCAACACTGAACTAAAGTGATGCCAACCTGTGATCTTTTAATGGCTTCCCCTAGAATGTATTGGTTCATAAATTTTATGATAAAGCACAAAGAAGAAATCTTGTTACAGAGTGTCTCCGTCAGTGATGAAATGGCATTGACAGAAGAGAACTAGATTTGGAGCCTGGAGCCTTGGCTTCTTGTGCCTGTTTCTGCCCCTGATGGGCCCCAGTGACCCCTCACAAACCACTTCATCTTTGTAGTATAACAATTCCTTCCTTACCTTCTGCTTGGGAACGTCATGAGAATAAACAAAACATATCAAGAGAAGAGCTGCAAAAGCATTTTGAAAAAAAAAAGTTAAATTGAAGCTGAATTTGGCTTTATTGGAGAGGGATTATTGTAACAGATCTATTTCTCCAAGGAAGGCAAGGAGATGAGAGGGATGTTTTTCTGGGTAGATGGAAACATTACAACTGAAATAGAAAACTGAACTCTCCCAACACCAAGGGACCAGGACAGGAGAAGGAAAAGGGCTATAGATGAAGCTGAGACAGTTTCAAACCTTCTCATCAGATTGGCCAGTTGTTGTGTCATTTATATCTGAATTGATTCCTTTCACTTTGGTTGTTTCCTAGCAAGTTTATTGGAAGGGGTTGGTGCTCATCATTGAATTCTCTTGTTTGTTTTTCCCAGCTCTATTGAACCAGTACCAAGCAGTCAGAATTCTCTGACACTAAAGCAAGTGATTTATTTATCTATAGTTAGCTATTGCATCTGGTTTTGATAGGCTTCATTTCTGTGTTAAAAACTCAAAGCCACTTAAAAGTTTTATTTGGACTGCAATAAAAAAGGGGGAAAGAAAAAATAGCTCTATAGAGGGACGTGGATGGGAACAGAGGAGAGCAACTCTGACTGGTAAGTCTAAATGTCAGAGCTTTTTTTTTAATATATCAAAACATATGGAATCTGAACTTGCACTAAGAGGTCAGGCTTTCATAAATCCTTGTATGGAACTCTTGTTTGAATTCAAGCAGGAGGTGGGAGATTTAGAAAGAGCAGTGGGGTCAGGAAGCTTTGGTTTGAGACCTGGCTTGCCACTAACTTGGCTGTGTGAAGTAGCTCACTCTTGGCTTGTGTCTTATCATTTGTAAAATGAAGGGATTTAATTAGATGTGCTCTGAGGATCTTTCCTGCACTCACATTCTATGAAATAAGAATTCAGTCACATGATGCATAAGCCACTAGTGCCTACTGCAGATTTCATCATCCATTTGTTCACAAAACAATTATTGAGATGCTACTTTGAGCTAGGCACTGGGAATATGATAGCAAAGATAAACTCAGGTCCTTGAACTCAGAAGTCCATAAACTGCAATCAGGCCTCTCTCCTCCCTCCCTTAAATCAAAGAAGCAGATGGGCTTCGGTACTAGCATTTTCAATTGCTGCTTTAGCCTGTAATTTTTAACAATACAAATTTTACCAGAGTCCACAAACAATAGCTACCTGGCCTTGAAACAGATTTTGCTGCAATAGTAAATATACAATTTGAGCATCCATGTAGAAGATGTTTGTTTGGTTTTTGTTTTTGTTTTCACTTAAAGATTACTGGAGGCTGGAATTTTCAGTTTGTGAGCAAAAGTTGCAAAGCTTTTAGATCTTCAATGCTCAGGAACCATGGGTAGCTCCATAACTTCACCAGAAGGCCTGGAACCCAATTGGCTTTACCTGTAATATGGGCAAAGAGGGACCCGGATGGTAGTCAGTTTGCCTGGAGAGAAGAGGGAGAGGTTGAGCAGACTCTCCTGGGAAATGGACACAACCCAATCCTCCAGAAAGAGTAGGATGTGAAAGAAATGGGTAGGAGAGTGCAGCAGTTTCTAAAACGGTTAGAATGACTAAGAGGAATGGTTAGGGGGAGTGTGGAAGGAAAAATTAGTGACAGTTTCCTGGGATCGTAATAGACAAGCAGAGCCATGCTGGGACTACTACACAGTTGTGAATGTTTACTTGTTGAGTGCCTAATATGTGCCACGTACTTTGTTAGGTTTTGGAGATACAGAGGTGAATCAGACTTGGCCTCTGCTCTCAAGGGGCTTATGGTCCACTGAAGGAGACAGATGAATAAGATCCGATTAAAATACATGCCTCAAATCCATGAGGACAGAAATCTAGACTGCTTTGTTCACTGCTGTATGTCCAGAGTTCAGTATACAACCTAACACAAGGGGTTTGCTATGAATCAGTCAAGGGATAATGGTAGCTTGGAAATGGAAGGGGAGGAATTAAAGAAATATCAAGGAGGGAGACTAGATGGTACTTGGTGATAGATTGCATGTAACGGCAGAGGAAAGAGCCAAAGATGAGCTTCAGCTTTCTGACTTGGGCAAATAAGTGGGTGGTAGTTCCATTCACTGAGAAGGTGAAGCCAGGAGTTTGATCCAAGTACAAAGACTGATGAGTAAGAGATGGGAGCCTGATAAGGCAAGACTTACTGTGAAGCTCCAGAGGTAACCCAAGGAACTGATTATAGTAGTGATATTTCTGTTTCCACTTTCTTTCCCATGCTGGGATATTTGTGTATCTTCGCATGAAGTAAAGAGATCTTGACTGTTTTTGAGGCATGAGTAGAAATGGGAACAGTCTACACTCTGACCCAGTGAGAGTAAAATAAGGGGTGTATGGTGTGCAATAAGAATAGGCTTAGTCCCTCCATCTTCAGAAATTCCAATGCTTGAGTAATGTTCTGAGCATTCTGAAGGGATAAAAAGAAAATCTGCTTGGGGATATTTCACCTAATGTCAGTTATGTATCTCAGCTCACAGAAGAGGGTATAAAGTTTACCTTTCATCTACAAAGCCCTACCTGATCTGCTACTCCTTGGGATTTAGAGATTGTCACTCTCTTAAAGGTCCTTTTCCTTCTTCCTTCCTTCCTTCCTTCCTTCCTTCCTTCCTTCCTTCCTTCCTTCCTTCCTTCCTTCCTTCCTCCCTCCCTTCCTTCCTTCCTTTCAACACTACTCTGGTAATCAAGTTCAGGCAGAATGTAGCCACATCCCCAAACATTATACCAGGTAGCAAAATGAAAAATGAGCGCAGTGCCAGTGAAAAGTGTTTCTGTCTGGAGTTTCTTCTCAGCTGTGTCCTTAGGGACCTAAGTTGCGATTTTATTATTTGAAACTGTTTGGCTATAAAACAATCCTTGGTATGTGTGGCAGTTTGAAAGTATTTTATGAATCCCAAAAAGAGAAATATTATGTTTAAAACTAACCCATTCCTGTGGGTGTGAGAACCATTTGACTGGATTACTTCAGTGAGGCGTGTTTCATTTGAGTCTCCGCCCTCTTGCTGGGTCCGATGTAAAGGGAGACACAGAGCCTCAGAAGGAGAGAGGGAAAAGGAAGCTGCCATGTTTGATCTTGCTGTGTAAGAGAGAAGATCACTTAAACATGAAGCCCCAAGAGGTTGGGCCCACGGAGCAGCTCAAGATGAGACAGTGAGCCCGGAAGGAAAAGTTGAGACCTGAGCTGAGATCGGCGGGCATTTTGCTTCACCATGTGGCAATAAACCAGGATCAATAGTAGCTGGCTTTGGTGAGAAAGCACCTCTGATGGTGCCTCGGTTTGAATTTTTCGTGGCCTTGGAACTGTAAGCTTTTACCCTAAATAAATCGCCTTTATAAAAGCCAACGCAGCTCTGGTACTTTGCATCAGCAGCCCTTTGGCTGACTAAAACAGTATGTATTTATGTAAATGTGTGTGTGGGCTTAGTTGGCATTTTTTTTTTTGTTTTGGCCTACTAGTTTTAGTAACAAATTTAAATTGATAATTTTGTACAAAGGCCACCTTCCTGAAGGAGTCAATTAAGAAAGGAGTTAGGAGACCTCTATTCTAGTTTTATCTCTGCTGTTAACTAGCTGTGTGACCTTAAGTCCCTTCCCTTTTCAAGATCTCAGTTTCCTCAGCTATAAAATAAGGAAATTGGACCAAATAAGTTCTGTCTCTTTTAGCTCTGCTACTCTAGGAATATGGACTAAGAATAAAACTACTGTGATATCACTACTATGAAATAACTTTTATGAAATGAACTGGTAGTAAATAACTACTCTGGTGAACAGCTTTGGTGCAGGGTCTTTTGAAAAGGCAGTAACTGGTAGAGGAAAAGATTATTAAAACAGCTTATTATTTTCATTAATCATGTTCCTACCCTAGAAATTAATCTGATGCTTTGCTCCCTAAGGACTTGGCCTAAGAAGCCAAATTGCAGTTCTGAGAAGTAAAAACCTCCACGTTCTTTTGAGAGAACACCTATTGACCTTAGTTTAGTCCAAGAGTGCTGATTGGGGGCTTCTGCTAATACAGGTGGTGGCTGCAGACTGGGATTTGGGTACCCAAAGGTTCCCATAATTAAGAATTAGGTAAGGGATGCAACAGGCCCCCACCATCCCCAACTAATCTTTCCACTTCCCCTCAAATAAAAAGGAGTGCTGGTAATGCACCAGGGAACCTGGACTGCTTCTCAAACAGCAAGCACAGACTTTTCAATCCCATAAAGAAAGAAGCTGAGGCAGCTAACACCTCCGCAGTTTGGCAAGTGATTGTGGGAACTAATAACCTCCACTGGAATTATTATGGGAGTCCATATCACCTCTGGTCACTGAGTCTCTCTGTCACTGCCAATCCAGAGCTGACAGGAGGAGCACAACCAAGTAGTATTCTCTTAACAGCAAGGAGAGGAAGAAGCGAGGTTAACTGTGTGGGGTGGGAGAATTGCAGGGCTTGATGAGTGGCTCTGGATGTTAGGCTTAAAGCACCAGAAGTGTCCCCCTTGTTATTCGCCCTTTTGTAAGAGACTTGTTTCCTGACAGTATTACTCACGGCATCTGCTGACTGCAGCAGGTACAGAGAAAGAACCTGACTATGCTCACACTGTCTGTGTACTCTACCCAAGCCCCTGGTACCATGAGCCGATTTCTTTTCTCAGATTTAGAAGCCAGCCGAGACATTCCCCAGAGATCTGTTTGAACACTCCTCACCCCAACTTGCCATTGTGTAGCTGGAGAAATAGATGAGTTCCAAATCTCAAGGGTTGGGCCAGAGATGTGCTTCAAGTCATAGTAAGTTAACTGCAAAATTAAGACTTAAAATCAGATTTCCTTTGCTGCATACTGATCTGTAGCTCTTTTCCCTACCAGTGATTCTCAACCCCTCCCCAAGGTGCATTTGGAAATTTGTGGGAACATTTTGGGTTGTCACAAGACTCAAGTGAGGGGTTCTCCTGGCATTAATACCCAGGAAACTACAATGTATAGTTTATACAATGTATAGTTATGCATGTTGACATTACAAAATGTCAACAGTGTCCCATTGAGAACCACCACAGTCTTATGCCAGATTGTGTCCATTTAGAAAAGAAAAATACAGGAGAATATAGGGTATGGTTTGATCTTGTCTCCTTTTTCTCCTCAGGAGAAGGTACCAGTAGGGGAGATTAGAGACCTGGGACCCAGTCCTAGCTCTGGTATGATTACATCAGTGTGTGACTATATTAGTCAGCCAAAGGGGTGCTGATACAAAGTACCAGACATCTGTTGGCTTTTATAAAGGGTATTTATTTGGGGTAAAAGCTTACAGTCACAAGGCCCTAAAGAGTCCAACTCAAGGTTGATTTCTCACCCAAAGTCAGTTGCCACGTGTTGAAGCAAGATGGTGGGCGATGTCTGTCTGGTCTCTCCTTCCTTCCTCCTCTTAAGGCTCCATGGGCCCAGCCTCTTCAAATCTCTGTTGTAGGCTGGCATAGGTCTCAGCTGCTTTGGTCTCTTCAGCTGCAAACCATCAGGTGAATGGCTCATCTCTCTTCCCAGGGCTGCAGGATCTTCTTCCATGTCTATGGAGCTCCCTTCCTCTGTGTATCTACTTCCGTGTGTCTCCTTGATTGAGCATCCATTTATATAGCCCACAAAGGGGGCAGGCACTCAACCCTGAGTCACCCTAATGATGTAGCTGAATCAAAATCCTAATATTGATTTGATCAAGTAAAAGTAAAACCTTTGAATTTAACACAATCAAAGGGCATCATGCCCAAAAGAACAGACCAGTTTACAAACATAATCTATATCTCTTTTTGGAATTCATAAATAATATCAAACTGCTACAGGGACCTTACACAATGCTCCCTCTCTGGACCTTAGTTTCTTAATCTGTCAAATGGTACTTTAGCCTGGATGGCTTTCAAGAAATCTTCTAATTCTACACTCTGATCCTGTCTCTTCCAGAGTATGGTTTAGGGTCCACCTGGGGAGAAGCTTGTTAAGAACTCAGATTCCTTGATCCAACCATAGACCTGCTAAATCAGAATTTCTGAAGGTGGATGTGGTAGATTGACTCATGATCTATACAAAGGCATGTTCAAATCTTAACCCCCAGTCCTATGGGTGTGGACTCATTTGTAAATAGCATCTTAGAAGATCCTTATTTAGATGAAGCCAATCAAGATGGGCCTAGTCTAATATGACTGGAGTTCTTATAAGAAGATGAAATGTAGACAGAGACACAGACAACTGAGCAGGAGGAGTAGAAGGCAGAGGAGGAGACAGAAGCAGAGATTGAGCCAGCAACAGAATGCTACAAACTTTGGAGAATGTCTGGCATGCCAATACCTTGATTTTGAACTTGTAGCCTCTAAAACTATGAGACAATAAATTCCTATTCTTTAAGCCAACCAGCGGGTCATCACAGCCCTGGCAAACTAAGACAGTGGGACACTGGGATCTGCATTCAACCTTCTTCCCCCTCACAATGATTCCAAAGCACAAAATGCTTGGGAACTAGGTTTCTAGGTTCTAAATGGTGGAGAATCAGCTATCACAGAATATTTTTTAAAAAGCTGATTACCGGCTTCCCACTCAGAGTTGCCACAGCATTTCTGTGATGACTGGCCTGTCTTTACAGCAGCCAGCCCCACCACTGAGCTTGAAGCCCTTTGCAGGCTAGGCTACCTGCCAGATTGCTGAGGCATATGGGTAAGGGGAGAGAGGCAGCTCAGGGGTTAATATTTGTTTTCGGTTGAATTGTGTCCCTCAAGAAAACATGTTCAGGTCTGAACCCCTGGTGTCCTGAATGTGACTTTATGTGGAAATAGGTTCTTTGAAGATGTGATTAATTCAAATGAGGCCAAACTGGATTAGGGTAGACGCTAATCCAATATGACTGGTGTCCTTATAAGAAAAGAAAATTTGGGCATAGACAGACACCAAGGAGAAGGTCGAATGAAGATGGAGGAGGCAGAGATTGGAGACATGCATCTACGATCCAAGGAACATCAAAGATGGCTGGTAAATGCCAGAAGATAGAAGAGGCAAGGAAGGAGTGTCCCCTACAGGTCTCTGAGACAGTGTGGTCATGCTGGCACATTAAATTTGGACCTCTAGCCTCCAGAATTGTGAGACAATAGATTTCTACTGTTTTAAGCCATCCAGTTTGTGGTACATTTTAAAAGTAGCCTTAGGAAACAAAGACTGTGATGGTGGAGGTGGAGGGTCTCAGAGGGAACAGCCTGAATTTTTTAAGACTGCAGGGTTTACTTTTCTGAAAACTAAAAGGAGACAGCCTGCAGCTGCCCACCCAGCACCTGCCTTCTCAAGCAGCTGCCTCTGTCAGGGTTACAAGCTCAGGCTACATGTTCTGACTGCTGCTAACTACAGAACTTCTTGACTCGGTGCAAGTACTGCCTCCATAGCCTATTTCCTCACACAACACCAGCAGCTGTCTCATCCATGCCACCTCAGTGAATCCTATTGCAAAAATATTGCATACAACCCTCCCAGAGCGCGGTGATGGTTCCCCCTGTTGGCTCATAGAGTGCTTTGTTCTTCCGTCCAATAGCCCAAAGCCGAAAGCCTCCCTCTGTCAGTGTTCAAAGCCAGAAGGCCAGGACCTGGAGTTCATCTCCTGCTAGATCTGTCGGTTTGGTTGAGAAAAGTGTGGCTCCTTCAGCTTAGAAATAAAGTGTCAAGCAGATTGCTCTTATTCATAATGGAAAAGACGCAGAAATTGTGTTCCAGGGAAGCTTTGGAGATTTATTACCTGGCATTCTAGACGACCTTCAGGCTGACAGCCTATCTGTAATCACCCATCTAAATAATGTAAAACATGTTGGCCACAGTTTCCTCAGGGAATCTCAGGGACCTCGAGTTCTCTCAAGAGACTATAAGAAGGTAAGAAGTTAGTTGCCAAACATAAGCTAGTGTCTCAATTTAGGGTGTGCCCCCTCTCCGAGGGACAGCAAACTTTCCAAGTTTAATTTGCCCAAAGCCTTGGAATATAAAGTGGGGTGACTGTAAATAAAATTTTTAAAATCAGATTTCCAACATGCCTCTCCTCTAGTATTCCTTAGACATGAACAGTGGGCTTTCCCTTCCGCTGCCCTCTCTGTGAGAGGAGAAAATCAGAGTTAACGTTGAGTTTACAGTTCCTGAGCTTAGGGCACCAGTTTAGAGAAAATGCCAAAGAATTGTGTATGTCCATCACTCAATGGTTGGATGTGAAGATTTAATTACAAATAATTTCTTCAGAGGGAAAAATAAGTCAAAACCAAGGCCAAAAGACAATGCCTTGGCAGTGAGCTAGGGCCCATTTTACACCTGTTGGACAGCTTGCTAGTTATTCATCTGCCCTGACAGGAAGAAAGCATTTTTGTACCTGACAGTTGATAAATGTGGTTAACACTGGCCCTACATTTTAAAATCGATATGGAATATTTTTCAGTGCAAACCTGGATCAAGCCAGCATACCAAACACAAATGGCTACCAACCAGCCAGGACACTAATTGTTTAAATGAGTTACAGGGGGCAAGTTAAAATTGCTACAGGGGAAGATAGAGGGAGTCAGTGCTGATATAAGGAAAATGGGCTCTGCTTGGTTCAATGAAACTTCTCCAATAAAATTGAAATGTAAAAAGGACTTATGGCAGGGAGCAGTAAAATGCAGGCAAGGAGTGAGCAGGCATTCCAGGAGAGCTCTTTACAGCTCGGCTCTTGTGCTATTTGGGAACTGTGAATTAGAATTGTACACTGCTATAGGAGCAGAAGCCCTAATACCACCCCAGAATCTTCTAGGTCCCAGACTTCCAACTGCATCTCCTTATATTCCAACTGCAGCTCTTCATTTGCCTGGAGCCATTCATTTATTTAACAAATCTTTATAAAGAATTCTAGAGATTTGTTGGTGAACAGAACAGGATCCCTGCCCTGAAGAGAGTCACAAGAGTAAATAAGATAAACACTTAGATGGAAAATTACAATGCCGTGCATCAAAGGCCATGATTGAAAGAGACACATGTGTTGTGGAAGCACAGAGCAGGGGCACCAAGTCCGACTTAGCAGGAGGAGAAGCCAAGGAAACTTACTCAGAGGGAGGCAGAATCATGTAGTGAGTGTCTGGAGTTGGACAGGTCTGAGTTCAAATCCAGGCTTAGCCACTTACTAGCTGTGAGTGACTTTGAACAAGTCACTTAATTTCCACGAGCCTTGGTTTCTTCATCTTTGGGATGGGAACAATTATAGCATCTACCTCATATGGTTATGCATATTAAATAAACAATCCATATAAAGTGCTTATCACAGGTTCTGTCATCTAAGAAATGTTCAGAAAAGAAGAGTATGCATCTATACATTGACTTCCTTCTCCTAATTAATTATGCAGCCCCAGCATAGTGGGGTGCTGTAGACAGCAAGGAAGTATTCCTCTAACACAAAAGTTTTATTGCTTCTGCCACCCTATTTTTGTAGGGAAATAAGAGGAGAAAGATTTTTTTTTTTTTGAAAAACGATCCCACAACTGCTACTGATATCTGTTGCTCTTTGTTCTTCTAAAGCTGGCTACTATACCCAAGCCATAAAGAAAGCTGATATTTAAATACACACACACATTTATACATGCTACACACACACACACACACACACACACCATGTACCAGGTCTTGTGTTAGGTTTTTTCACATGTATTCTCTTGTTAATTCCTCATACAATCCCTGAGAGAACACTGTTGCTCTTCCCCGTTTACATATGAAGAAAAAGTTTAGAGATTTGACTGATCTGTTCAAGCTCATACTATTGGAAAGTGACAAAGCTGAAATTTAAAATCACTCACTGCAAAGCCTGTGCATTGCCAAGAAACAGCATGCCCCTTGGAAGCTGCCTTCCCCCCAACCTGGTAGAGGGCACTTCTGCATAAACTTCTGAGGAAAACTTACTTTTCAGGTCCTCTTCTTCTCTGACAGGGAAGGGGAGCATGTGTACCTGCTTCTGATTCCCTGCCACACCCAGTTCTAGGTATTACAATTCACCATTTTGAATAAAGATCACCATCGTCTACACATTGAAAAAGAAACACAGGGATAATGTGTGTGTGCAAACACATCATTTGAACTTTAATTGAAATTGAGCAAAATGGAATTTGGAGCTTGAATTATCCATACAGTTGCCTAAATTCTTTTCTCATTAAATAGATAAGCCTTTTGCTTGTTTTTAACCAATGTGTACTACGCTATTACCATGAAAAAGCAAGGAAAGAGGAATGTGAGAAGATGGCCGAGTAGGGAGCAACAGGACTCAGTCCTTCACCCAAAACAACTATTAAACAGTCAGGAAGTGTCTGAAATGCCAGAGGCCAGACAAACACTGTACAGCATCCAGAAACAAGCCAGTGGAATACGATGATAAATTATGGTAAAGAACTATAAATTGCTCCCTCCGCTGCAGTTGCTGGTGCCCATCCCCCACTCTCACAGTACGCAACATGGTGACAGAGAAATAAAAATCCTCTTCCCCAAGAACAAGGGTGGGCATGGCAGATCACTGAATCACAGCTTTTGATTAGCAAATTTGGATCATTGGGGACTTGTCTCTGACTGGGGGCAGCTATTGTTTCAACTGGTCCAGACAAAGGCAGCAGCAGACATTGTTTCAATCCACTCAGACAAAGGTGATTTCAGCATTGTTTCAACCTTCCAGAGTCCAGTTCATTGGACTCACCCAGGACAACTAACAAGGAGATGATGATGGACAACGACCATCCCAAGGAACAAAGAGTGTCTGCAACTGCAAGCAAGATAGCTCCATCCATATGCCTCATGGGATCTAAGCCCCCTCTCAATTAGAAGCAGAGTGGGCATCACCATCCCCAAATTCTCAAGATTGGGGAATGAAAAATGGACTAAAGTAGACCTTTCTACTATATACTAATTATTATTCTAGCAATGGAAGAACTCTTATCATTGATATAAAGACAGTGGCCACCAGAGTTTCTGAGGAATGGGAGAGGGAAAAATAGGTGTAATATGGGGGCATTTTTGAGACATTGGATTTTTCCTGCATGACATTGCAGTGATGGATACAGGCCATTGTATATTTTGTCATAACTTATAAAATTGTGTAGGACAAAGTATAAACCATAATGTAAACTGTAATCCATGGTTAGTAACAATGCTTCAATATGGGTTCATTAATTATAACAGATGTACCACACTAATGAAGGATGTTGTTAATATGGGAAAGTGTGGGAGGGAGAAGGAGGGGGGCATATGGGAATCCCCTATATTTTTTATGTAACATTCAGGTAATCTAAAACTTTTTTAAAAATAAAAAATTAATTATTAAAAAAAAAAAAAAACTCCTCTGCGATTCTTCAGGGCTGCTTGGGAGCAGTTAATTGAAGGGCTGCATTTTTTGAGCAGACCAGGAAAGCTCACCTTTGGGGAGACATTGGAGAAGCTCTTGGCACCTTTCATAATCCCTTCCCCAGGACACTTTGGAGCTAGTTCGCATACCCTCTGTGGGTCCCTGGCCCTGTTTTTGTTGGGAAAGATTCACTTGAAAAAGTCCTTTCCGGTTTGCTCCCTCTTCACAGAATTTGCCCTCCAGGCAAAACTATCTTGAGACAACCAAAGGAGTATAAAAATCTATAGGGGGACGGATGTGGCTCAAATGGTTGGGCGTCCGTCTCCCATATGGAGAGACCCGGGTTCGATACCCGGGACCTCCCGGTAAAAAAAAAAAAAAAAAAAAAATCTATAGAGGTGGACATTCATGAACAAATGCCTGCCAGCTTCAAAGAATAGGGAGGTCTATCTCCTGAGAAACAGAAAGGACAACCAAACTTCTGTAAATAGGAACTCCAAAACAACTAAAAAGCAAAAGCCCAGGACAAGACAGAGGTCCAGAAAGGCAAGGGAAACCCTGCACACTCCATTAGCCTTGGGAAGACCTTCTTGATAGGAGGGCTGAAGCTCAAGAAAATCTCTGTCTTTTCACCAGCTGGTTACAAAACCAAGAAACAGACATCTCAGGGAGTATATATCAGTGTTAACATTTAAAAATACTAAAATGTACCATGTGCAACAAAAGAGTACAAGACAAAGAAACTGGAAATGATGGCCCATCCAAAGGAAGAAGAGAAAAATGCAGAAAACACCAACAAAGAAGACCAGAATGTGGATATACCAAACAAACCCTTCTTAAAAATCTTAAAAATGTTCAAAGAGATGAAGCAAATTATACAGAAAGAACTAAAGGATATGAGGAAAACAAAGAATGAGCAATATGAGAGTCTTATTTTTTCTTTAAAAATAGAAATTTTAAAAAACCAAAGAAGAATACTGGAGTTGAAGACCACAATAACTGAAATGAAAAATGTCCAGAAGGGTTTCAAGAGCAGATTGGAGCTGTCAGAAGACAAATTCAGTGAACCTGGAGATAAGACACTTGAAATGAGTCAGGCTGAGGACCAGAAACATTAAAAGCAAAAATAGCCAAAGAAAACTCTGGGACACCATCAAGCACATCAATATATGCATTATGGGAGTCCCAGAAGGAGAAGAGAGAGAGAAAAGGGCAGAAGGGATAAGCAAAGAAATAAAGACAGAGAACTTCCCAAACTTAGCAAAAGATGGGAATATGCACATCCAAGAAGCCCAGAGAACACCAAACAGGATAACCATGAAGAAAAATATACTCCATCATACAAATTACACTATCAAATGCAAAGGACAAGGAGAGAGTTCTGAAAGCTGCAAGGGAAAGGCAATGTGCTACATACAAGGGAGTCTCAATTAGATTGAGTGCTGATTTCTCATCAGAAATTATTTGGAGGCAAGAAGGCATTGGTTTGAAATACTCAACTTGCTGAAGGAAAACAACTGCCAGCCAATAATTTTATATCATCTGGTGAGATATTTTTTTTTTCAAAATGAGGGAGAGATTGACATTCTCAGATAAAAAGAAGCTGACAGAGTTCATCACCACTAGAACTGCCCTACAAGAAATGCTAAAGGGAGTTCTTTAGGATGAAAGGAAAGGACACTAGAGATGCATAAAGAAATAAAGCTGCATAAAGAAATAAAGACCTTTGGTACAGTTAACCATTTGGATAATTATAAATGTCAGTAGTATTGTGCTGTGTTGTTCAGTGTGTAACTCCACTTCTTACTCCCTACAGGTGCTAAAATGTAAATGCATATAAATTAATGATAAATCTATGTGTTTTGGACATACAATGTACAAAGATCTAATTGGTAACAGGTACAAATCATGGTGGGGGGCAGAGGCATATAGGAAAATTATATGTGCATGCTATTGAAGTTAAGTTAGTGTCAAACCAAATATGATTCTTATATATTTAGGATACTAAATTTTAACTCCATGGTAACCACAAGAAAAATAGACGAAAAATATATCCAGAAAAAAATGAGAAGGCACATCATAAGGTACACCACAAAAAAATCAAATCCATATAAAAGTAAGCATTTACAGAAGTGAGGGACAAAAAGGTATAAGACTTACAAAGCATACTTTTGAAAATAGCAGAAGAAAGTCCTGTGGTATCAGTAGTGACTTTATTTTTTTTCTAAGTAGTATCTGTATACACCCCCGTTGATTTTGATGTATATCCAAATGAATGAGATTAGAGTTATCTCAAAGTACACAGAAATTATTCAAATTTTCCCATAAATGGAACACTGATAAAATACTTAACATTATTTAAGGGCTTGAACATAATCTAAGTCAATATATATTTGACATTTGGGCTATATTTACATATAAAAACAAATCTGTTTGTCAAAGTGAGCAAAAGATAAAACAGCATGCAGTATCTTTTCTGGATGTAATTAAATTTTCATAGGCAAAGTGGTCCAAATGGGAGCAAAAGGTGACTTCCGTATGAAAGACTAGATAAACACACAATTAAGAATAATCAAAGATGCTAAAGATTAATTCCATAAATCATTCTCTCTTTCCTATCCTTAACATACTAACGTACACTATAGATGTGTGTGAATTAGAATACCTCCAATCAAGATTGTAAACACCTATGTCTAGGGATGTGGAATTCAGTAAAGTGCCCTGGGGTAAAGAGAGGTAGTATAATTGAATAGAGAACATCTGTCCATCCAGTTATCCATATCAACTTACTAAAGAGGTAGATTATTAAAAGTTTCAATGGGCTCAGATATTGATTTGGGCCTTATAGTGACATTTTATTTCATTATTTATTAGGATCATAACTAAGCATATTAGAATTCTGTCACTAGATTAGTACCTTAAGGCTAAACACTTGAAAGAAATTACTGTGTTACAAGACACACAAAACATTATATTATGTTGTTCTACTATTTGTTTTTTCCATTATTTTTGTAATGGGGCAAGATAAGAGGTCCAATTGGTTTAAGAACATTTAATGTACCCCATACTGTCTGAATCAAAGACTTTCCATTAGTTCTTCTGCCAAACACAGCACTTATTTCCATCATAATTATTTAAGATGAGAAATAGTAAGTCAATTGAAAAAAAAAAACAAAACAGTTGTGGCCTTGAGCTATAAATATTACTTTAACACACTGATGAAAATCTAGAGCATCACTGTAAAGATGTTAATCATGTTGGCCTTCATCAATGAATGGATGCAGCTTTACTATGACTTCTCCAAAAATGCTTGCAGCACCCAACACCTTGCTGGTACACAGTCTCAAAGTCAGAGTCATTCCCATAATAGGGATCTTCAATAATAAGTTTTTTCTGTGGATCATAGCTTCCAAGTAGTTCAGTTTTAGTTTTGCAGTTTTTAACACGATTACTTCTGTTATTCAAATCTCACAGATTGTTTTCATCCATTCATAGTATATAATCAAATGTGGAAAAGTCTTCTGTGGTAACCTCCCAGGTAACATAACTCATAGAAGCGTCATGCTTCTTCATGCAATTTTGCCCTTGATAACCAGGAGGGTTTCCTGTCTCATATGTGGATCTTGCAGCACTGTCTATCTTCCAATTATCTGAAATATTTTGATCAGTTACAAGTTCTCTGAAAACTGCTTCTGCAATGGGTGATCGACAAATGTTACCCAGACATACAAACAGCACTGACTTGGATGCCTGCCCTGCCATCGTCTCAGGTTCAAGGAACAGCACAGAGTGAAACACACAAAGACCTGCCCAGAATCTCAGTAGTGACTTTAAATGTAAATGGATTAAACACTCCAAGCCAAAGGCAGGGATTGGCAGAATAGATAATAAAGCATGACCCAACTATATGATGTGTACAAGAGACTCACCTTAAATTCAAAGATACAAGTTGGTTGAGGATGAAAGGATGGAAAAAATATACCATGAAAATAGTAACCAAAAGAGAGCTGGGTTGGCTATACTAATGTTAGATAAAATAGATTTTAAGTCAAAAACAATTACAAGAGACAAAGATGGTTATTATATACTGATAAAGGGGAAAATTCAACAGGAAGATGTAACAATTATGAATATATATGCACCTAACAGCAGAGTCCCAAAATATATGGAGCAAATACTGACAGATTTGAAGGGAGAAATTGATGGTCTTATATTAATAGTAGGGAACTTTAATATACCATTCTTAGTAATGGATAGGATATCTAGTCAGAAGATCAATAAGGAAGTACAAGACTTGAATGATACCCTAAACCAAGTAGACCTAGCAGACATATAGAACACTTCACCCAACAGGAACAGAATAATACTCATTCTTATGAAGTACACATGGGTCATTTTCCAAGATAGATCATATGTTGGAAAAGCTAATTATCAAATTTATAGAGAAGGTAAGGGGCCCTGAATAGCTAAAACCACATTGAATAAGAAGAATGAAGTTGGAGGACTTACTCTCCTGATCTTAAAACTTATTACAAAGCCACAGTAATCAAAATAGTCTGGTACTGGCACAAGGTCAGACATATAGACCAGTTGAGTTGAATTAAAAGCTTAGAAATCAACCCTTACATTTCTGGCCTGCTGAATTTTACAAGGATGCAAAGACCACTCAATTTGGAAAGAATAGTCTCTTCAACAAATGTTGCTGTTCAAACTGGGTCTCCATTGGCAAAAAATGAAAAAATAAAAAGAAAGAGGAAGCTTACTGTACACCATATACAAAAAAATCAACTCAAAATGGATCAAAGACCTAAATATAAGAGCAAGGACCATAAAATCCCTAGGGAAGCATCTTCAGGACCTTGTGTTAGGAAATGTTTTCTTAGACTTTACACCCAAAGCACAAGCAATAAAAGATAAAATAGATATATGGGACCTCATAAAAATGAATAACTTTTGCTTCTCAAAGGACTTTACCATGAAAGTAAAATGATGACCTACACAATGGGAGAAAATATTTGGAAACCACAAATCCAATAAAAGTTTAAAATTCAGAATAAAGAAATCCTTCACCTTAACAAAAAGACAAACAACCCAATTAAAAAATGGGCAAAAGGCTTGGATATATATCACTCTAAAAAGATATACAAATGGCCACAAAACACATATAAAGATGGTCAACATCATTAGCCATTAAGGGAATGAAATCAGAACTGCAATTAGATACCATTTCACACCCATTAGAATGGCTGCTATTGAACAAACAGAAAATAACAAGTGTTGGAGAGGATGCAGAGAAATAGGAACACTCATTCATTGCTGGTGGTAATGTAAAATGGTGCTGCCACTGTGAAGGACAGTTTGGTGGTTCCTCAGAAAGCTAATTATAGAACTATCATATGACCCGGCAATCCCACTACTAGGTATGTACCCAAAATAATTGAAAGCAGGGGCTGAAATAGATATTTGCACACTGATCTTCACGGTGGAATTATTCACAATTGCAAAAGAATGGAAGTGACCCAAGTGTCCACCAACAGATGAATGGATAAATAAAATGTGGTATATACATACAATGGAATATTATTCAGCCATAAAAAGGTATGAAGCCTGATATGTGTGACAACATGGATGAACCTTGAAGACATCACGTTGAGTGAAATAAGCCAGACACAAAAGCACAAATATTGTATGATCTCATTGATTTGAAACAATTAGAATAAGTAAACTCATAGAGCCAGAATCTAGAATATAGGCTACCAGGGTATGGGGTGGGGAAAGGGAATAGAGAGTTAAGGCTTAAAATGTACAGGGTTCCTATTTGGAGTGCTGGAAACGTTTTAGTAAAGGATGGTGGTAATGGTAGCACAATATTGTGAACACAATTAACAGCAGTGAATTATGCATCTGAATGTGATCAAAAGGAGAAGTGTTAGAGTGTATATATGGGAACAAATAAAATTTTTAAAAAAATCCATGGAACTACACTCCACAAATGGTGAGCCCCGAGTTGAGCCATTGCCTTTAGTTAATGGTACAATTGTAAAAGTGTGCTGTTGTTAGTTGTAACAAGCGTTCTGCACCAGTGCGGGGTATTGGTGGTGGGGTGGTATGTGGGAGTCCTGTATTTTGTGCATAATTGTTCTGTAACCCCACAACTTATGTAAGAAAAAATTTAATTAATAAAAGATGCAAGAAAAAATAAAATTGTCTTTTGTTGTGTATCTACTAGGTGCCTGGCTCTGTCCCATCCTTTATTTTATTGAATTCTTTCAAAAGTTCTGTGAGATTTACATAGTATTTTCCACATTATCAGGCAAAACAGTGAGATGGAGAGATTATGTAACATGCCTAAGACCCCAGAGTTAGCTTATGCTTTCCGCCTTCCCCAGGCTGATCAGGGCCCTGTTTGAATCCCATTTGCAGAGAACAAAATGTTCCCAGTGGCTTCAAAATGTTAGCAGTGGTTCCTGTGTTACCAGTGGCTCCAGGCTGTAGCAGCAACCAGCCACAGCCCTAACACTCTTTGAAGGACAACAGCACATTCCCATCCACCCACTCAGGCACACACAGATGTACAGATCTGGTGTTTGAATGCAAATAAAGCCATTGAGTTGGAAGTGTACAAAAGCTACTTCCTCATCCATTTTGCATTTCTCCAATCTGAAAGCCTGCTCTGCATAGTAAAGACAGAATGCCAGTAAATTATTTTTTCTCCAGTGATGAAATTCTGAGTTTGGAAAACTCTTTCCCATTTCTTTCCAAGGTGATGACTGCCCTGGGTTAAGTTTGGCCCCCTTGGAAGCTATTAAAGGGAAAGAATGTAATAGGACTCTGGAAAGAAGGTAGAGTCTGGGAGAAAGGGCAGATAGGGTTGGATTTGGTTGAGGCAAGTGGGCTGGCCTTGGATTTTTCTGGCAAAAGGTTTTTTTCTTCCAACAGTTATTAAGAACCTGCTCTGTGCCAGCCTCTGTGTCAAACACTGGAAATCCAAAGACAAATAAGGCACAGTGTCTGCCTTCTAGGCACTCATAATCTAGTACATATCAGAAGATGACAGGGAATTCTTTCATCTGTGCCACAAATACTTATTCATTGCCAACTATGTGTCAGGCGTATGAGCTGGGTGCTGGGCATAGACTGGTAAGTAAAGCCATATACTGTCAATTGTCTGCTCTAAAGGGGCTACAGTCTAGGGGGGCATTATACCTGCCCTCAAGATCACAAGAGTGGGGAGACAGCCCCGTAGTCCCCCAAATCTGTTTGAGTTGGGCTCTTTTTCAACATTGTGCTGTGTCTCTCTTTGTAGATTCTGCATTTGCTCCCTCTCTCAGGAACATATAAGCCTGTGCCTGGGGAGAGATTACTGTGTTTTCAATTATACAAAGCCTAATGCTTTGAGGGAAAAATAAGACAGACAGACACTACCCTCAGACGTGCAATCGCCTCAGGCAGGAAGCAATGCAGCCAGAGGAAGCAGTGATGACCATCCATCTTCCCTAGTCTAAGCCAAAAAAAAAAAAAAAAAAACCAATCTTCTCTGAATATTAAAGGTCCAGGAACAATTTAGAGAGAAAATCTTCACTTGCTTTCTCTCCCCTACCTTATTCAGTGAAATGCAATTCTGATATTCAGAGAGGCTCCAACTAAGTAGATAATACAGCGGCATTTTTCAAAAAGCCTGCCATAGCTTTGTATCCTCCACAGCATCTAATACCTGTCAAACATTTCAGATTAAAATGAGTGTAAAAAAAAACACAGCCTCACTCAGCACTTCTTTTGCTCTGCAGGCCAAGGACTGGGAAGAAAATCAGTCTTGGGGCTTAAATCCAGTCCTGCTACCCTCCTCTCTGATCCCCCTTTCCCATTGTATTAAGCACCTTATTAAGTTCAGAAATAGTATAACAGAAATAGCATTGCCTTTGGAGTTGGGCATGCTACTGACCTGCTGTTGACCTTGGGAAGTCACTTCACATGTCTGAGCCTCAATTTCCTTATCTGAACAATGGGAATAAAAATCCTAACTCTGTCCCATGTAATCAAATGAGATCACATATGTAAAGGAGCTGATATATAGTAGGCATTCAACAGATAGATGTCCATCCCCTTCATGTCTCTCGTCCTGTCCTGAGGACATTCTGAGAGCAGACTGCTTCTCAGGGCATATACCCCTGTTTGTACTTGGGCTCCCTTTCTGCTTCCTTAGTCCCTCCATGCAACCCAGGACATTTCAGAATTCCTCCTGAAGTTCCTTCAGGTATTTACTATTTCACTCCTGTCTACATTTTCCTGCCAATCAAGAAGTAATACATCCAAGACGTATTAGAGCAACCCAATCAAAATGAGTACATTCTGTCATCTTTGAGAATCTGTATAATTTAACTGATGCAAATCCTCCGGTAATGAGAAAGTTTCATGTTCCATGTGAAAACAAATCTCTGGTAATTAGCATCCTCTTGTCATCAGTATGTTCCAGCAGGTTGGCTGAATGGCTCGGACCAGGGATTGGCAACACTCCAAAGCCTACATCCATTGGGAGTTCAGGCCTCTCAATAGGCTAAAATAAAGTAATTTAGGAAAGAGGAAGAAGTCTCAGTACTTATCACCACCATACCATATGAGTGGCCTAACAGTCAGCACTCTCTATAAAGAAAGCACATACTGGGTTATATGGTGTCTCCCCAAAATTCATGTCTATCTGGAACCTCAAAAAGCCATTATATTTGGAGCAGATCTAATTAGTTAAGATGAAATCATACTAGATTAGGGTGGTCCCTAAATCCATTATGATTGGTGGCCACATAAGAAGAGGGGAATTTGGACACAGAGACATAGAGGGAAGATGAACATGTCAAGACCCAAGAAGTGATTGGAGTGATGCTGCAACAAGCCAATGAACGCCTGGGGTTACCAGAAACTGAAAGAGGCAAGGGAGGATCCTCCCTTAGAGGCTTTAGCAGGAGCACGGCCCCTCCAACATTTTGATTTGGGACTTCTGGCCTCCAGAACTGTGAGAGAATAAATTTTTGTTGTTTTAAGCCCCCCAGTTTGTGGTACTTTGTTATGGAAATGCTAGGAAACTAATACAAAACCCCAAAACATTTTTCTGTCACCATCTCTCCCCCATTCTACCTTCTTTGACTCATCTACAGAATTGGCATGTCTATTGCCACTTCACTTTGTGACTTGGGAAAATCTCTTCCCTTCTCTTGGTCTCAATCTTCTCTGTAAATTGAATAATCTGGAGGAGGGCCAGGAGGAATTTTGGAATCTACTGGATTAGGATTCTTGGATTGTCCCCACCACCATCCACCACCACCACCAGCACCAAAAATCACTCTAGGTATCTTAAACAACAGCAACAAAAGGTTTTATTGGCAGGATATTGGGGAGGTTGCATATTCAATGGGAGTTGCAGAACTAGGCTAGGAAACAGACAGGAGCCAAACTAAAAACTAACTGACCTCAGGGTTCTGCTGCTTAAATGGATGAACTGCCAATCCTGAATATTTTGTCCTTGCAACACTCTCCTTAAAATGGAAAGTTCTGGAATGTAGGGTCCAGTTGTCTGTATTTATGTCATCTGCTGCCCTCTTGGATAGACTGGGGCGTTTCAAGCAAGGGCAGGACAAAAGGAACCTCTAGGAACCCTTTTGGATTCCACACCAGAGAGGCAAGCTCCCCTGATCACGTCTGCAACTTCAAAGAGCATGATTAAAACTATTCCATTTATTGATGCATTAATACCAAGCAAATCTCTTGGCATTGTACTTTGTAAGCTGAGAAGATGAAGAGTCCCAAACTTCCCTTCACATCTACTCCCCACATTCCCCCAGTTGATGTCAGCTTGCTCCATTACTTTATATTTTATCAAGGTTAGTAATGTTTATGCTTTGTTCTGTAACCATGCTTAAGTTTTTAAATCCCTTTTCTATGGATTGATTTTTTATTTCATTTTTAATATTTTAAGTTAAAAAGGTTAAGATTTATTAACTATTTGGTTTACATACCAGTCCTTAATTCAATGTCTTTCTAGTGACTTTTGTTGTCTAAAGGTCATTCTCTGGTCGATTCTTCAGTAAGGGTTCATAGAAAATAATATTCCCTGTTTTCTTGTATGTTGATACATCATGTAAGAACATGATACATCATTATAATTGAAAAATCAGTTTTGCTAAATGTAAAGCCCATGGCACCCACTTTTCTTTTGTAGATATCTTAAATATGATATAAAGTATGTCTGATGATATTCTTATTTTATTTCACTTATAAATAACATCCTCTTTTTTTCTAGATGTCTGAAGGATTTTTCTTTTTCTTTAAAGTCCATTAATTTTAGTAGAATATGCCGTGGTGTTGCTTGTTTTTGGTCAATATTCTCAGGTATACAGTGTGCATTTTAAACATATAGCTTTAAATCTCTCTTTTTTATTCATGGAGGTTTTTTTAAACTAGTTTTCAGTATTTGTTCTTCAAGAACTCCTATTATCTATGTGTTCAATGTCCTTTGCATATAATCAATATTTTTCACATTCTCTCAAACCCTTTCTATCTTCATTTCTTTCTAATGTGTTTAAAAATATCTTTTTATCTTCTATTTTTAAAGGCACTGGTTTGTTTATACATTTTATTCCTTCTAGTTAGTCTTCAGTTTTCAAATAGTCCTTTTATTTCTAATTGTTCCCTGAGTTCTCTCACCTCATTTCTAAATGTTTTAAATTCTGATATATGTTGTTCTTTCATAGGCTCTATTATTTTTAAATTTCCTATAGTTGTTTTTTTTTCAAAGTCAGAGATTACAATTATGGTCTGTTTTATGGGCATGTCTTTCTTGCATATTTTCATTGTCTCTGGGATGTTATGTTTATCATTTTCTTTTTTCTTATGATAACTGTATGGAATTTGGCCTTGATAAAATTTGGCTGTTAATTTTTTAAAATTTAAACTTTATTTCAAATTCACAAAAAGTTTAACAGACAAAAGGCAACCTAACAAGTTATGGAAGCATTACCCCAAAAGAGTACTATCCAGGCACTTTTATCTCATCTGATCTCCAAAACAAACTCAATTGTTCCTCCAGTGTTCAGAAAGATACACAGATGAACACAGATTAGTTAAATGACATAACAAAGGTCATTTATGGTTGTTAATTTTTAAGTGAAATGGATTTTCTATTGCTTGGTGTAGTGTTCACAAATGAGGTGGCTGACTTCCTGAGATTCCCTGCCTCTTCTTCCCTCTCCTTTCTTCATCTCTGCTGTCTGTTGTACTCAATTTTTATCCATTCTCATCAATTTCTGCTCAGTGTGAGAATCAAGGGAAGTCCTGTTTAATCAGTTTTGAGAGTTCATAGGGGCTCAAATGCTCTACCCCTTTACTTTTTTCTACTTTTCAGATGTACAATCTCATCTATGGAAGCCTTTTAAAATTTTTTTTTTATTTTTAAAGATGTTTTAGATTACATAAATGTTACATAAAAAAAATAAGGGATTCCCATATGCCCCCTTCCTTCCCACACTTTCCCACATTAACAACATCATTCATTAGTGTGGTATATTTAAACAATTGATGAACACATATTGAAGCATTGCCACTAACCATGGAATACACTTTACATTATAGTTTACACTATGTCCCGCATAATTTTGTAGGTTATGACAAAATATACAATGGCCTGTATTATGGAAGCCTTTTTTTTTCTCTAGAGAGCCCTTTCTTGGAGCCCTCTTTCTACCAGCTCTAACTCCAACAGGTAATGTTCCAGGCACGCAGTGTTATCCTAGGAATTTCCTTCACTACTCTTTTAGGGTGGATCCAATTTTTTCTTTTTTTATGATTTATTCTGTTGTTTTGCTGGATTCACGTCTGCAGGGAATGCCCTAAGAAAAAGGAGTTAGGAAGGTAAACTTTCTGAGTCCTTACACATCTGAAAAAATCTTTATTCTATTATGAGTTTTGACTGAAAGTGTCAGTGAGATAAAATTCTAGTTTTCCTTAGAACTTTGTATGTATTTCTTCATTGTATTCTAATTCTAAAGATGATGATGGGAAGTCTGATGGCAGTCTGATTCATATTCCTTTAAAGGTGACCAATTTTTTTATCACTGGAAGCTTTTAGGATTTTCACTTTACCCTTATTATTCATAAATTTCTCAGTACTGTGTACACATGTGAGGCTATTTTCCTTCTTATTTTGAGCACTAGATGGTCTCTTTTAATCTGAAGACATGCCCTTCTACTCTAGGAAATTTTCATCAATTTTTTTTCAGGAACAATTCCACCCCTTCCATATTCTCTATTCTTTTATTCTGGAATTCTTACTTTGGACCTCCTGGTGTGGTTTCTTAAATATCAGTTTTATTCAGATATAGTTTACATACAATAATATATACCTATTTTAAATGTAAATTTCAATGAGTTATGATAAGTGTATAAGCCCATGTAATCACCACCACAATAAAGCTATAGCATATTTTCACTATTAAAAAATTTTCTCCCATGCTCTCTTGTAGTTAATCCCTCTACCTTAAGCTCCAGGCAACAACTAATCTGCTTTCTGTCACTATAGATTAGTTTTGTCTGTTCTAGAATGTCATATTAATGAGATGATAAAATGTGTACTTTTTTCTATCTGACATCTTTTGCTCTAATGGTTTTTGAGTTTCATCCATGTTGTTATATGTTCAATAGTTTATTGTTATTGCTGAGTAGTATTCCATTGTATGGATATACTACAATGTGTTGGTACAGATAGATTTTTTTTACCTCAGAGTTTAACATTTCAGAGTATAGGCTCTGGAGTCCATGACCTTTGCCCTCTGGTGTCACACTTGTGATTATATTGCATTACATGGCAAAAGGAACATTGAAGATAATCAACGGACATTAAAAGAGGGATACTAGATTATATGGGTAGAGCTAATGTAATTATACAAACCTTAAAAAAAAAAAAGACATCAGAGAGATAGGGAAGAGGAGGAAGTAAAAGAGATTTAATCATGACATGGGCTTGATGTACCATTGCTGGCTTTGAAGATGGAAAAGACCATGGGCCAAGGAAAGCAAGCAGCCTGTAGAAGGTGAAAATGGCCCCAGGTCAGCAGCCTATAAGGAAATGGGTACTTTAAAACCTCAAGGAAGTGGATTCTGCCAACAGTATGAATGAGGTTGGAAGCAGATCTTTCCCAGAGACTCCCAAATAGCCCAGATGACCAAAACCTTGATATAGACCTATGAGAACCTTAGCAGAGGTCCCAGTTGAGCCTGTCTGGGCTTCTTACCTACAGAACTGTGAGATAATAAATAAGTATTGTTTTAAGCCACAAAATGTATGGTAATTTGTTGCAGCAGCAACAAGAAACTGATAAAGAGCCAGACAGTCTGAGTTCAAATCCTGGTTCTACCACTTTGTAGTTATGTGACCTTGGGCAAGTAACTCTATATCTCAATTTCCTCATCTATAAAATTGGATACTAGTAGTATGTACCTCATAAGGTTGTTATGAGGATTATGTTAGTTGATGTATACAAAGCACTTGGAGCAATGACTGGCTCAGTATAAGTACGATAGTAAATGTTGGGTATTATCATTCTCACTTTTATATATTTTTTGCATTCAACTTTCTGGGAAATTGTATGAATATATCTTCTAACCCATCTATTAAACGCATTATTTTAGCAATCATTTCATTTTGTAGAGTGTTTTCTAACTTGACTCTTCTTTTCTTATGACATTCTGGAAGTCTTTCATTTCATTTCTTTTCTTTCTTTTTTTTTTTAAGATTTATTTCTTTATTTTACTTCAGCCATTTTAAGCCCCCCCCCCCCCATTTGCTGTTTTTGTGTCCATTCGCTAGGCAATTCTCTGTGTCTGTTTCCTGCTCTCTCTTCTCATCCTTCTCTTCCTGTATTCACTGGAATTCAATCCTGGGTACCTCCGATGTGGGAGAGAAGCATCCTACCACCTGCACCACCTTAGTTCTTGGTTTTCTTGTGCGTCTTGTTTTGGCTCTCCCTTGTGTCTCTCTCCTGTTATGTCATCATCTTGCTGCGTGGCTTGTTGGGACCTGGCACACCCATGCACAGGGCCTGGTGGTCCGCACACCTTCTATATTTTTCTTTATTTACCAGGAGGTCCCGGGGATCTAAGCCAGGTCCCTCCATATGGGAGACAGACGCCCAACCATTTGAGCCACATCCACCCCTTTCATTTCTTAAATTACCTGTTTGCTGTGTTGCTGTGTTTCTTATTTTTCTGTCTGCTTATCTTGATGTATTTAATTCATATTGCATGCTTTTCCCAAAAGCCAGTGATCTTTGGCTGTCCATTCATATTAAAGAATTAAGCAATAAGAAAGCTGACTGGAAGCTCTGGGTATACGGGATATGGGTTTTGTCACCTGGATGGTTTTGTCTTCAGTAAGTGAGCAGAGAAATGCCATTACACCAAGGGTTCCTGCATCTCCCAGTCCGGAGCCCTTCTATGGTACTGACAGGCAGATCAGTTCCCTCCTAAACTGCTGCTATTTCTGCACAAATTCTGAGCTGTGGTATCCTCTGTCCTGAACCAAAAATCACCACTGTTTTATCCACTATTTTCCAGAAATTGTCATTATTTCTCACCCAATGATGGCCCCTCCACTGGTCTCTGTGTTATTAGACATTTTTACTTATTTAATGTTTTTCTCTTGTTTTCAGGAGAGTTCCACTCTAACATAGTGAACCAGAAGCACCCCTGTCTGCCTCAATTCCTCTTAATAGATGACTTTTCCTTCCCTGAGTAAATAAAGTCTTTCTCACTTAATACTCTTTCCTTCCTATTCTTACTCTTATAAATTTGCATCCACACACCTAACTACCTCATTTTCTCAGAAGAACAGATGTCTCTTATTTTTCTCCAGGTAATCCCCTAGCTCCATGCTCTCATTCTTTCAGTTATGGGAAAATTGCTACTTGATGACTCTTTTCTTTAGCATATCTTCTCAGAAAACAGACAAAACAAAAGTGGTTGAAGAGAGTGGCACACTTTCTAAACGACAGAGACTTCTTAACAGATCAACTCAAGCATTTCAGAGGGAGCCTGCTCTCCTCTGAGAGATTGTTCATGTCTCTTGCCTGTGATTTCAAGTCTTTCTGCTTGCCAGGTTGAAGGACAAGAGCAGAAAGGGTAGGGAGTCGCTTAAGATTTATCAGGGGTGAAACACTGAAAGGAATTGATTGAGTCCATGAATGGCGTGTCCATATATTGCTAGGTGCAGTTAAGCAAGTCTCACTCCCACATTTCCAAGGCTACTATTAAAAGTATATTAAAAATAAGAATCTTTCTTCTACCACAGTATTGATCTTCTACCTTAGATGTGTAATTTCCTCACATGGTTCCACTTTATGTATGTTCTCATTCCCACCTCTTTTTCTCACTCAATACTTGCAAGTTCTTTTAAGTAATCTTGAGAAAAATAGAAGATATCCAGATACACATATAGGTGCCAAGGGAAGTGGGTGTTTCAAGAAAGAGGGAAGGACTTAATAACATTGAACTATACAGAGGTTGAGGAGGATAGAACTGAGAAAAAATAACATCAGATTTGGTGACATGGAGATCATTGGGGATCTCAGTGAAAATTGTTTCTAGAAGTTGATTAGATCAGAAGTCCGTTATACTGGAGACTGAGGAGTAAGTGAAATGTGGAGAGGCTAAGGAGAGGTATGTAGGTGAAAGAAGAAGGAAACAGGAGAAGGGAGGGGACCATGGGGTCAAGAAGAAGGTCATTTCCAAAATGGGGATAATGGGAACATGTTTGTGAGTAGAAGAAAAAATTCCAGTAGAGAGAGGAACAAGGTGTGTGTGTGTGTGTAAGGAGGAAAAACAGTGCCTTTATGCCCTGAAATGTGGCAGTTTCCTCTATCTCTATCTTAGTCTTCTCTGATGTATCTGCACATTCTCTCTCTCAAGTATCTGCACCATTCTAACAGTTTTAATCTCCATCTCTCCAGTTCCAGTCCCTACCTCACTCATGATCTTCACTTCAACACTTTGGATTATCTGTTTGGTATGGGTGTCTTGCCAGCCCTCAAACTCAGTGAGTCTCAAGGTCTACTCTTCTATGCCCCTAAATCTGTCTTCTCCCTTAACTTCTCCCATTCTTTCTGTGAAATATTCGTTCTCCAGGAGCCACTGAGAGAAATTCTGACATTGTTTTTACCTCTTTCCTTCTCCTTGTTCCCCATATCAGTCACCAAACCCTGTTAAATCTTCCTCCACAATGACTCTTGAAAATTCCACATTGCTTTACCTTCTTCCCCATTGTCCCTGCCTTAGAACTTCCCCTCATAACGTCTCACCTGGATTATTATTGATGCTTCTGCCTTTAGTCTCACCCTCCTTCATTCTACCCTCCACACAATCATCAGTGGTATCTTAATTAGGTCATTAAATTAAAACAAATAAACAAGCAAACACTTTCTGTGATTCCTCAAGCCTTCAGTATTAATAAGAGACAATTACGTATCCTGGCAGTCAAGGTCCTCTATAATCTTGTCCCTGCTTTCCTCTCAAACTTCATATTGTGTTCATCACCAAAGGAATCCCTTAATTCCAGCCAAATGGTCCACTTTCTAACTCTCTACTCATGCTGTTTATTTGGACAAAAATTCAATTATTTCACTAATTCTTACCATTTATTGATGTTTTATCCATCTGTTTAGGCCTAACTTGACTCTCACTTGCTCCATTCATCCTTTGGCCCAGGAATGGTTCTTGTGGCTGGGGATTCAATACTGAATTCAATAAGATTTTTCCATTCATCTCCACCAAAATTATCTCTCTCATTTTATAAAATTCCACCATGCCAACATGGGAAATTCCCTCAAATATTATCTAGCCCATCCTATTCACTGTTCTGGAAAGTGAAATCCAGTGAGAAGCAGTGTCCTGCAAAGGCAATACTGTGAGTTGATATCTCAGAGGTAGGTCTAGAATCTAGATCTCCAGTATCCTACACTAAGGCTTTGACCACTGCTCCAACTGATTGTGTTATTATTTATTTGATGGATCTTACCTTTTGCTGCCTTGTGGCATAGATATGCAGTTGGTTCCCATATCCCTGATTAATTACTGAATTCCAGGAAGACAGGTGATATTTCTCCAATTTCTCTGTATTCTCCACAGCGCATAACCCATTGCTTTGGACAGAACAGACACTAAGCAAATGTGTATTGATCGAACAAGAAATGATACATCACAACCTGACATGAAATGTCAATTTCCATTGTCTCATTACCATAACTAATCAATTAAAATTAGTAGTGACCTTGGATCTTTGAGCAGTTACAATGACAAAGCAAGATATAGGCAGCTAACCCTCAAGTCCTAATGTGCATTTCATAGAATCTTTGAATGGCACAATTAGAATTGCCTTTGAAGGTCATTTCACTTAACCATCCCCTCTCTTCCCCATTTTGCTGATGGGAAAATTGAGATTCACAGAGGAATAAGACTTGCTTGAATGTACATAGTAAATGAATGGTATAGTCAGGACCAGAAACAGTATTTCCAAATTCCTGAGCCAAAAGTTTCCATAACCTAAGGAAGCAGGTTACAAACTAAGATGGTTAAGCAGTTAAGTGCATGCATTTAGAATCTGACTGACCTAGATTTGAACCTCAGCTTTGCCACTTGAGCAAGTCAGTTAACCCCAGTGAGCCTCAATTTCTTCATCTGCAGTAATAAGCCTGCTTGGGGAGTTCTGGGGCCAGCCAAGGAAACAGCATCCATTGGCTGTGGTACTTCCTGTATCATGTCTCCAGTCTGTGCTTCTTACATTTGACAGAGAAGATCCAACCACCAGCTTTGGCCCAAGGTTGGCAAGCCCCCGAGGATACTGAGAGGAAGCCATGGCTTAGCACACCTTAGATTTTCTTCATAGGCCCTGTAGCAGTGTGGCAGTTTGATATAGTTATGAATTCCAAAAATAGACATTGGATTATGCTTGTGAACTGGTCTGTTCATCTGGGCAAGATTAAGTTATGATTAGGGCATTGACTGGGCCAGTCAGTAGGGCATTGAGCCCTGCCCCTTGGTGGGTGGGGTCTCGAAGATAAAAGACATGGCAAAGGATAGTATTGGAGCAGTTCTGAGTTGGAGTTGTGATCCGGAGTCTTGAGCTGGAGCCCCAGGAAGTAGCGTACAGAGGAGCTTGGTCGTAAGGAAAGAGAGAAGGCCCCTGGAAGAGAAGCAAGCCATTTGCCTCATAGTCTACAGCTGGCCTTGTGGCACATAGCAAGCCTGAGCCCAGAGAGAGGCAAGCCCTGGGAAGAGAGGAACCCAAGAAGCCTGAACCCTGGCAAATATCGGCAGCTGTCTTGCTCCAACACATGGCAATAGACTTTGGTGAATGAAGAAACTTATGCTTTATGGTCGAGTAACTGTAAGCTTCTACCCCAAATAAATACCCTTTATAAAGACCAACCCATTTCTGGTATTTTGCATCAATACCCCTTTGGTTGACTAATACAGGCCATGAGATCAAGAAGAGTGCTCTTCTGGCTGTCTGACATAGAGAAAACGTGAGGAGCATTTGGAAGATTAACAAATTACATACTGTGAGACACCAAGAAGTAGGCACTGAAGTAATAGGACAACACCCTTAGGAACTGTCATTCCTCCTTAACAGGCCCATTATGAGACTGTCAGCAATGACAGCTGAATGTCACTGAGTAGAGGAGGTATTCTTGTCCCCAAGGCACTCAGTTGGGGTTCTTCAGTGCTAGGAGAGCCAGAGGGGTTCTGAGGCCCCATTAAGGATTGTTAACTGAAGTAAAAGCCAGAGAAGGTAGAAAAGATTCTCCTAAGGATAATTAACACCAGCCCCTTGAGTTGAGTGCATGGGCATGCACAGTCAAAGGGGGAAATACCTCCCTCACATCACTTTACATATACAAAGTAACCTCCCATATCCTGCACTTTTCTTCTCTTCACTTTCAAAGCCTTACAACTCGTTTACACTCATTACACAAATACTGATTATACTGCTATTATGTGCCAGGCACTATAAGGGGTATAACAATGGATAAGATACAATCTGTAGCCATGATACTCACTCTTTATGAATATTATCTATCCCTTGATCGTTCACAAAATATCAGAGACAATTATTCATTTTTCAAAGCTCAGGTTCATGGCTGTTTTTTTCCCCATGGAACTTTCTCTGGCGAATGGTACTTGCTGTCTCTCCTCTCTTCTCCTCTCCTTTCCTCTCCTCTCTCCTCTCCTCTCCTCTCCTTTCCTATCCTCTCCTTTCCTCTCCTCTCCTCTCCTCTCCTCTCCTCTCATCTCCTCTCCTCTCCCTTCCCCTCCCCTTCCCTTCTCTCCCTTCCCCTTCCTTCCCCTTCCCTCTCCTTCTTTTCCTTTTCCTATAAGCTATGTGTGTGAAAGTTTAATTACACCCATTATCTCCACAGAAGCACTGTTCTGAAGCTCTCTTGGCAAGCAGTGGGTCTTAAATGATCATCCACATGCCCAGCATCTCTTTCCTTCCCCTCCCTTCCATTCCCTTCCCTTCCCTTAGCCCCTCACATAATGCTTGCCACTATCTGTCTTATGTTCCAAATATGTGTGCATAGGTGTGATCTCCTCTGGTAGTGTATGAGTACCTTAAGAACAGGAGTATGCCTTATTTATCACACAGTAGGTGCTCAGTGCCCTTGTCTTGAAGCTGCCCCTAGGGATGCTATTGAGAATAACAATCACTATTACTTTGCTCCAGGTACTGTGCTGAACACTTACCATGCATTATCTAATTTAATCCTCACCATAACTGTAGAAGGTAAATTGGATTATTAGAATAGTGCAATTCCTACAAGAACCCAGGTCTGCTTGATTCTAAAACCTGTTAAATTGCCACACTCATCCACCTCTCAGAGTAGTCAGTAATGTCCTTTCATCCTTTGATGGCTCCTATAAATGTTGTTTTAGGTAGAAGCTAGCTCTTCCCAGCTTTGTTTAGTTCATGCCAATACAGTAGAGAAGTTGCATTTGTTAGGCCCACACCAACTGCTAATTTGGATATAGAAGAGGGAAAGTGGAGGGAAGTAACACTGGAGGGTGCTGAGATAATACCAAGCTGGAGGAAATGATCTTTCAGGGTCCCCAGAGTCATTGGAATAGGATGAAAAATAATATTATGGTAAGGGAAAGAAAACAGCTAGAGACAAAGAGATTACACTTGGCCCAGCCATAGGTTCAGGTTTGCCAAGTGCTTGCTCAGAGATTGTTTTCAAGGGAAGAGAAGGGAAAGGAAAACCCTTAAGCAATCTGCTCAGTTTCCTTGACTACAAAGGGAAGGCCAAAGGTGCTCAGCTCCCTGTCCCCACCCCACATACCCTGGTTACCTGCAGGTAGGAGCCAGTCAAGGCCAGCATTGGCTTCTATGGAGATGGTGACTCAGAGTATTCTTTGCAGTCACAGATTCCATTTGATATCTAGAGGCTTTTTTCAGGCCCATGGAACACAGGTGAATTTTTGACTGAAAATGTAGAAAATATCAGTCCACCATTGCCTGCTAACAAAAAGCACAGAGCAACTTTTTGAGCAAACACTACAATGACCATTCTCATCTGAACACTTTTTTCCATGGGAAGATGAATTAGTTCTCTATATATTTATAGCCAGTAGCAGTAAACTATGAGCTTTATAAAATTCATTTATAAATCACATTTTAATGCTGCATATTAGATACAAATTAGGTCCTCACCCAGTTTTCTTAATAGCTTATATTCCAGTCGCTGTTCTTTGCTCATATTTTATATTAACAAATTTTAATTTGTATTTAGGATGGTTTTTAATAAATCATTTGGTGGCGTTCAGCGTGCATACCCTAGCATTCCCTGTGCTCACATATACAGCTGGTTCTGGAGCCACCCGAGATCATTGTTCAAACTCAAGCACATGGAAAACTGCAAAGAGCTCCCTCTTCAAATGTATTTTATCAGCCACAAACAGACCGGTCACTATATAATGCATTGTTAATATGCAAAAAATGTATGTTCACGACCTGCCCAAGAATATATAATTTAAAATTGTGGGAGGCACAAGGTAAACCTTGAGAAAAGCATTGCTTCTGTTTGTCAGGGATGCTGAAAGATGGAAGGTACTAATGGGGTTTAGGCTTTACAAAGGCCTTTAGGAGTGTACGTTCTCCAGGGTGTGAAATAAAACCCTAGCAATGAGAAAGAGGCACTGTCCCTTCCAAATGGGTCTGCTGGCTTCCCAGAGGTAAGAACAAACTCAATTCTGGGGTTAGGGTGAGGGATGGGAGTAGGGACATTGTGAGATGAGATACCACTGCAAAGAATGAGGATGTCCAACTAACTTCAACATTTGGGTAGAATGAAAAGGTAGTCAGTTGCATCCCCACTCCAAACAGCAGGTACCCAGAAACCAGATGCAGGTGCTTCTTCTATTCTGGAGCAAGATAGTTATCCTGAGCAGATCAAACTGACTTGGTGTTCAGGACAGTCTAACCAAAGGAAAAGCATCTACGTGGAAGGGCAGACAAGAAGAAGACAACTAGGAAGGCAGTCAGGTCAAGGTGTTTGTCACCATGTTGCAGGTCTCACCTAACGGCCAGGTTCTAGAATTGGAGGAGGTGATTGCATGGTTAAAAGCACAGTCTTTGTAGTCATACAGACCTAGGTTCAAATCCTGGTCCAGACACTTAGAGTGCCATCTTGGGCAAGTTACTTAAACGCTCTAATCTTCAGTTACATAATGTGTACAACAGGCATAGTTATAGCACTTACCTCCTAAGGTTGCAGTGAGGATTGAATTAGTTAATTTGAAGTGCTTAGAACAGTGCATGGCACAGAGTGAGTGCTCAATGAATGGTGGCCGTTATTAAAATTAGACTTTGGGGGAAGGACACTGAAGGATGGATCTAGAGCTGGAGGACCTGGGTAACCAGATAGCAGGCAGGCCAATGTTGGGGGGTAAGGCCATGAGACTACAGTAGGATTTTATGCTGAGGCCCCTGACCTGTCTCCCTTATTTGTTTTGAATGATTCTTTGGGCTTGTAATGGATGGTTAGTTGGTCCAGTTATGGAGAGAAGGGGCAGAGTACTAAACACCTCACCATCTTTGATGGCAGGGACACTCAGACCTGCTCACCCCTCTCTCATCCTCAAACTACCCTAAGCCAAGACAGCATCAACTCTTGCATGGATTATTGCAGTAACTTCCTAACTGGAATTTCTACTTCCCCTCTTGTTCCCTCTGCCTAAAATCTGTTCTTAAAATACAGACATAGTGATCCTACTAAGCAACAATTCTCAGCCCATAGTACACATTAAAATCACCTGAAGAACTTTTTAAAAAGCACCCTACACCACAACGTTAAATCAGAAACTCTGATGTAACATGTTATTCCTCTGCTCAAACCCTTTAGTGCCTTCCTCTCTCACTCAGAGTAGAAGACAAGTTTTGTACACGATTAGGTTGGCTATTTTTCTGACTTAATCTCTTTTTACTTTCCTCTTGGCTCACACTATCCATAAACCAGCCACATTCTCCTCTTTGCTCTTTTTTGAACATGTCAGTACTTTGGGTACTTTGCATTGACTATTTCCTCTGCCTGCAGCACTCTCCCTCAGACACAGCATGGTTCAGGCCCTCACTTCCTTCAGGACTCTGCTAAAAAGCCATCTCATCACAGAGGCCTTCCTTTCCTAGTCTATCTGGAGTCCAGTACCCTAGTCACTCTCTGTCTCTCTGCCCTGCTTTATATATATATACATTTTTATAACACTATTACTTGGATTTTATATATATATATAAATTTTTTAATTTATTTATTTTTTATTGTGGGTAAAAATCAAAATTTTCGCAATACATACCAATATTTGTAAAATGATATATGTTTGTTTCTATTTCCTCCAGTGGAATGTAAGATCTCTGGAGGCAAGGATTTTTGTCTGTCTTATTGATAGCTATAGCTCCAGTTCCTAGAGCTCTGTTTTGCACGTAATAAGTGCTCAATGAATATTAGTTGTTGGTTGATTAAATGAATGATTGGTGAGTAAATCTGTGGTCCCACCTTGCTAGGTTCTGAGTGTGTGGAGAGAGACAGAGGGAGTTCCCAGGCTACAAAAATGCATATGCAACAGATGGCTGGGTAGAATTGGTGTGCAAAGTCTAGGCTTAGTACTACATTAATTAATTGAAAATCTAGTAATAATTACTACTTCCAGATAGTTTTTGGTTCAATGGACATAAGATGGATTCCTAGCCTTCCTAAAAGCCTGTTATGGTACATACCTGATAGGTATTTTCAAGCCCTTATCTAGAATATTGGAGTGGAAAGATTTCTGAGCTCAGTTCTGAAAATATAGCAGATGGCTATGCAAATGTGATATCTGATAGTAATACCACATTTGCATAAATACTGTATTTACAAAGCAATTTATTGCTTTACAAAAAGCTGGACTAGAATTGGTACATTATGTGTTTTCCATTAGCCTTTGAATGTGACTCTTATTCAGATTATAGGCAGGGTGGCTCTCTATTGCTCAGGTTTGCCCAGTAAAGCCTTGTGAAGTCACCAGGAGGATTTTGAAGTAGCATAAATCTTCCAGAGACTGGCCATGCTCCACTTGTCATCCCTGGGGTGTGACAGAATTGGGCCTCATTGCTGCCTTTTGCCTTGTTTCCATTTTGCCCAGCCTAACCCAGGAGGCTAACTCACTGACACAGGAGCAGACCTGCCTCAGCAGCTTATTAAACAGTAAGGATAAAGAAAACTTGAACACCATCAAACAACTTGACATTGCTGACATCCTATAGACCAGACACTTGTTAGCAGCAGCATACACATTCAATGAAACATTCATCAACAAACAATATTCTGGGCCATTAAACAAGTCTCAATAACTTTAAAAGTATTGAAATAATATAGAGTTTGTTTTCTGTCCACAACAAAACTAAATTAGAAATCAACAAAAATTATTTGAAAAATCTGCAATTATTTGGAAACCAACAACACACTAATAAACATCTTTTGGCCAAAGAAGAAATCGCCATGAAAATTAGAAAATAATTTGAACTGAATGAAAATAAAACTACAACATATCACAATTTATGGGCTGCAGCTAAAGCAGCACCTAAAGGGAAAATTTTAACATTAAATTCTTAATTAGAAAAGAATAAAGTTCTAAAAATTAATTCTCTGAGCTTCCATCTTAGGAAACTTGGAAAGAAGAACAAATTAGATCCAAAATAAGAAGGAAGGAAATAATAAAAGCAAAGGGGAAGACAATGAACCAGAAAAACAAGCAAATAATGGATAAAAGTAATGAAACCACAAGTCAGTTCTTTGAAAAGATTAGTAAAATTTATAAATTTCTGCCCAGACTAATCAAGAAAGAGAAAGAGAGCCCACAAATTACCAATATCGGGAATGCATGCATAGATATTCTAGAGATCTTACAAAATAAGAGTTATAAAAGCAAAATAAGAGTATATTATAGACAAATATCAATCAATATTTCTGACATTGCAGATGAAATGGACAAACTCTCTAAAAGATACAAATTACTGGGGAGCAGGTGTAGCTCAGTGTTGAGCATCTGCTTCCCATGTACAAGGTCCTGGTTTTAATCCCCAGTACCTCCTAAAAAAAAAAAAAAAAAAAAAGATACAAATTCCTAAATCTGACTCAAGACGAAATAGGAAATCTGAATATTCCTATATCTGTCAACTGAATTAAATTTGTAATTAAAAACCTTCCAACAAAGAAAACTATTGACTATTTGTCTTCACTAATGAATTGGGGTTTGTCCTGAGTACCGTTGCGGCAATGGATGTAGGCCATTTTAAATCAGCACACACCACTCAGAACTGAGTGGGAGAGAGTGTGGTCTACAGTGTGAACTGTAGTCTATGGTTGGTGGCAAGGCTCCAGGATGTGTAAGTCCATTGAGGGTGATGGGCCACACTTGTGGGAGATGTTTGTGTGGGATGTGGTGGGAGGTGTGGGAGGTGGGCAACATGGGAATCCCAGTGGGTTCCGTGTAATATTTTAGGTAATCTAAGCACCTCTTAAAATATATTTATATATATGTAAATAACATTTTTGTAAGCAAATGCACATATATGCATATATATTTATATATCATTTTACAAATGTTGGTGGGTATTGTGAAAATTTTGATTTTTACCCACAATAAAAAATTAATAAATTAAAAAAAAAAAAAGCCAATCCACTTCTGGTTTATTGCTCCCAGCAGCTTTTAGCAAACTAAAACAGGTTCACTGTTTTGTATTGTACAGTTCTATGATTTTTAAAAACTTTTTATTCTGGTAACGTAAACAACCTAAACTTTCCTCCTTTTAACCGTATTCAAATATACAATTCAGTGGTGGTAATTTCATCCATCACCAAAACCTTTCCATCGCCCAAAACAGAAACTCTGTAACAATTAAGTATTCATTCCCCATTCCCTATCCTTACCCCCATCTCCGACAACCTGTATTCTAGTGTCTGACTCTATGAATTTGAATATTTTATTATTTCCTATATGTGAGATCATACAATATTTGTCTTTTTGTGTTTGCTTTATTTCACTCAATATGATATCTTCAGGATTCATCCATATTGTAGCATGAATCAAAACTTCAACCCAGGAAGCAGATGTGGCTCAACCTGTTGAGCTCCCACCTCCCACATGGGAGATCCCGGGTTCAGTTTCTGGTGCCTCCTGAAAAAACAAAAACAAACAACAAGGAAAATAAACGAAAAATCCAAGTCAGGGAAGCTCAGTGCTTGAGCGCCAGCTTCCCACATATGAGGTCTTGGGTTCAATCCTTGGCCCCTGGTACCTCAAAAAACAAAACAAAACAAAAACTTCAATCCTGTTTACAACTGAATAATATTCCATTGTTTGTATATACCACATTTTATTTATCCATTCTTCTATTGATTGCATCCATCTTCAAAGCTTTTTTTTCTTTTACCCTTAATGAGAACCTCTTCACTGGAAGTGACACGTGTGGTATTTTGAATATATATTACATTCCCTTTGCATGAACATACACAAACACACACACACACGTATGTAATATTGTCTCCGTGTAGCTAGAAATATCTCTTAAACCTGAAGACTTCTTTAAAACTTTTATTAGAACACTCAAATATCTATACAGATCCATGTACCCAGACACAGAATTATTCTCTCCTCCAACCCAGCACACATACCACACAAGCAGACAAGCACACATAAGCCAAATTGGCAGCTTCTCAAACTGGCCCAATTGTCGTATATAAAACCTACAGAGTTGTTTGAGTGTTTAAGCTATGGATTTGCACGAATATTGTCTGGGTTCAAATTGTCATATGTTGCTCAATCTTTCCATCTGTATAGCAGGAACTCTCTAATGGCTACCAGTTTTCTGCAATTACAGCCTTTTCTAAGCTATCAAAAAGCTACCAGTTTGAACTTGTCCACTGGCCAATTGGCCAATCAGTCTGCTCTGGGAAGCATTGCTCATTCTGATTGTTTTGCCATGTAGGTGACAGCAGTGATTGTCTGGCCCATTCTCAATTATGACTAAATTCAGTTTAAAAGAACCCTTTAACTTAGTTCAAAAGATGGTTTGGGTTTAGTCAACTTAAATGGTAGAAAATATTTAACAACTATCTCTCCAGGAAAAAAAATGTATGCATGTATATATAAGTTTATTATAAATTTTACTGATACAAAGGATGTGTATCACATGATTTACAAACAAATATAAAACATATGATGCTCTTTATTGAAAATTCTACATAGCCAATTCATTCTCACACAATACTTTTTTATAGTTTTGCCAAACTCTTGTATCTGAAGCCAAATTATAGTTACAATTCAACCATGATTTGACAAATGGAGTTGTATCCCAATCCTCTCTTTTCCAGAAAAAAATTTCTTGTTCTTAAATATGATATGTGGTCTACAGTAAACTATTTCCCACCCTCCTACAAGTTATATTCATTAATCAAAAACTTCCTTTGCTTTCATCACTGTTGATTGCAATAGCGCTATCATTATAGCTTTTCATATAAGTTGTAGGGATTGGATCATTCCTTGATTCTACGTTATTTAATAATGATAGTGTTTAACAACTGGCTTGTAAAGTTCCTGAAAGTTTAGCAATCAACTCTCATAAGCCGTTAAAATCTGGTTCCATGTGCAATAGCTAACAGTTAAAAAACACCTGTGGAGGTATATGTGCACGTGTGTGTATATATAGTAATCTGTGCGATTTGATCCAGTCTCATCATAATAAAATATTGCTGAATACTAATAAAAATTTTCACTATCAAATGCCTTGGGGTTAAAATGTTCCAACCTACTATAGTAAAGACATTCCGATATAATTCATTCACTAAGTAGTTTGAAATTGCAGTGAAATTGACTTCACCCCTAAAAATCTGACATCATTCTCCCCTTCTTGTCTCCTTCACTCATAATCCCTCTTTCTCCTTTCTAACGTTCAGACATCTCCAGCAACTAATTTCTTATGCCTCTCCTGGCTTGAGAGGAAGCTGTTATTTCAGAAAATTTCCAAACATTGAATGGAATAGAGAGATGGCATTCTAGATCAAGTGTTTATCAAAGAGTAAACTGGTCAATACTGAGATTATTGCAAGTTTTGAGTGTATCTATCACCCTAAGAACAAGATAAAGGACTGTATATCTATTTATAAAACTTTAGTGTTTGAAATGAATTAATATATTTGACTAGATGTCTATTATTTTCTGGAGAGAAGTGGTCTCCGAGGAACAGTGACATTTTGTCATAAACACATGCACACACAAACTACTAATTAAAGAATAAACTAATGAGAGAGGGTTTTACTCACAGTAAGGAAATCAGGTTAGAGATAATAAATGAAGGGTAGAGTTCAATGGAGACAATTTTGTATGCAGAAACAGAGAGACTCTCTCACTGTCCCTTTTCACGTGGCCAGCTTTTACTCATCCTTAAGGTTCCAGTTTAACCCTTCCTTTTTATGGAAGCCTTCCCTGACATCCCTGGGCGCCCCATGTATTAAGTCAAACCATAACAAATTGCTGTTTTTGTACATCAAAAATGGTCAAATATTGGATGTATGGTATGTCCAATTTAATACGTCCCCCCTTTATACCATTTATCACACTGGGTTATCAAGGATCTATTTATTGCCAGTTTCCCCTATTTGTGAGCTCTGAAACTTGTCTTTGTATGTCAAGCTAGTAACCTTTACTAATATTTGTTGAATAAATGAATGAACAAAGAGTAGGGTCTCCTTAAGAATAAATACTGGCACCAGTACTTTTCATTAAAATTATTAACTTGGAAATGGGAGTACCCAGAAAATTTTCCAAGTTTGCACATGGTAACGAGCCATTTCAGGTAGCAAAATTCCAAGCCAATGGGGAGCAACTGGAGGAAGCTCACTTGAGGCCCTGTGAGTGGGCAATATTGACTTGAACCGGGTAAGAGGGAGACAAAGAGTTTGGATGGAAACCAGTCAAATGTCACAAAGAAGGGGTTATAATTACCCAAAAAGGGGATTTGGTACTCATAGTGGACTATTCTCTGGCAAGTACATAAGCCATGAAAATAATAGATGTCATCAGCAAGAGTCAAATACCTATGTAGACATTTCCTGGGCTGAGCCAGTACAGCCATTCTTAATTTATTTCTTCTTTTAATTGCCCTTCATTAAGTCTAGACCAATGTTTCTCAAACTTTAATGTGTATATGAGTCACTATGACTCACCTATTAAAATGTTAAATGTTAAAATGCAGATTCTGATTCAGTATGGCTGGAATGGGGACTGAAATTCTGCATATTTAATAAGCTACTGGTCGCTGGATTTCACTTTGAGTAACAAAGAGGTAGAGAATATATTTTTGGAATCAGAAGAGGGCTCCTTTGCTCCCATTTCTTTAATGTCTAATAGTTATTCAGACTCAGTCTCAACAAACTTTATTGAGTACCTAAGGATATAGAGCCTAGTTGTTCTGCTTAAAGCTTTCATTTACATATGTTATTTTATCAGTACGTGCCTAGAGTGCTCATTACTATTGCCTATTTCATTATAAAGTTCCATTACAGTCTAGCCTGTGTTAATCTTTCCCTCACTAATTTCTTGACACATCTATATTAAGTTCTTAATATGTTATATGCACTGTACCAGACAGTGGTTGGAAATTAAGTCCAGACCTATGGGGTCGTAGTGAGTAGAAATTGAAACCATGAAGGTGATTTGCAAGTATAGATTATGAGTTTGGGCCTTGAAATTCCTCAAAGTTCATCAAATTAGAGTGAATGGAGCATAGATTAGGTGCAGTTGGTGAAAAGGCCCTATTACATGAGGAACAAATTGCAGGCTGAACATAGGGGCACAGAATGTTTGGAATCAATAGGACTGACATTAGAATTAATTGGTCACTTATATAATGACATGCACAATCATTACTGTGCTGGGTAGTAATTAAGACTCACTGATAAAGCCATTCACCCAATTGATCCTTTCTGGTCAGTCCAGGTGGTCCAGATGGTCTGAGGAACACATCTAGTCCCCTATGCCACAAGAAGTAAGCTAACTCCATGGCAATTATTTAGTAGGATTCTCAGTCTCAAAGTGCTCCACAGCATGACAGGGAAGCAGATTTGGGAGATTTCCATCAGGGCCTGTTGACTTTTTACATTGTACATATTTGAAATCCAATCACTGGTGTTGCTGTAAAGACTGAAAATGGATTCTAAACTTCTGCAAGATTCCCTTTCTATAGCTTTTACCTATACTTCAGGATGGTCATCCCTTTGACCTGTCAGGTTTGGGGCAGGACAGTTGAGCAGCCCATATTTTAACTTGCCAATGAAGCCTTTTTTGCAGACCTAAATAGGGTCCTGGTAGGATATTGTCCCCAGCAAGTCCTTCTGTGTTCCTTTCCCAGGCCCTAGCCATCTCTTTGTACTCTTTGGATATGACCATTTCTAAGTCATGCCTGACCCAATCAATGTAAATATTTTATGATCCTTTTGCCCATTATTACTACAAAGGGCCATTTTAGGAAAAATTGAGAAAAATGTATGGATTTGACAACATAAAAATTGAACTGTAAAGAAAATTTATCATAAAGAAAATTAAAGTTCAAATGTCAAACTAGGAAAAACACTGGAAACACAAATGATAAAGGGTTAGTGGAGCACATACAAATCAATAAGGAAAAATGTAAACATACCAATATAGAAACAGATGAATGACATGATCTGGTGATTTAAAATATTAAACATTAAAAGTGGTCAAAAATGTGAAAAATGTTCACCCCAACAAAAAAATCAATGAAATGCAAATTAAAACAATATTGAGATACTGTATTTTCTTATCAAATTAACAAAAGATTTACAAAATCCAATTTTGGCAAAGTTGCAGGGAAACACATGAAGTAAATGACTATTTTCACAAATGCTTAGTAGGACTTTAAGTAGATACAATCTTTATGGAGAGAAATTCAGCATTTATTAATAAACTCAATACTGTGTTCATCCTTTGACTCAATAATGATATTGCTTGGAATTTACTCTCAAGAAATAATCAGGAACGTGTACAAGGAATGGGTGATATGGATGTCTATCTAAGTATAATTAGTAATAGTAAAATTTTTGGAAAAACTGAATAAATACATCATGTTATATCCATAGGGTAGAATTCTATTTAGCCATTAACAACCATTCTAGTGAAAAACACTGAAAAGGGAAATTTTGAAAAGTGAAAAAAATTACTTACAAATAATATATTTCAAATACATTTTTAAAATTTATAAATATGAGTAGAAAAATTATTGGAACAACATGTACTAAAACATGAATAGTGGCTCTTTCTGGAAGAAGAACTTATAAATTTATTTATTTTATTTTTCTACCTGCTTTTCAGGGTCTTCTTCAATTAATACAAATCATGTTGAATTTAGAGGAAAAATGTTAATTTTAAAAAGGAGAATATACACCAACTATATCATTGATTATACTTGAAAAAAGGGTTTCAGAAAGTCATGATCTTGCTCACCATTTGTGAAAATTATCCATGAACATTCTAAAATAAAATGGACATTTTAAATATTATTTTAAATTGAAGTTTAATTTACATAAAATGCACAGATATTAAATATACAGTTCAATGAGTTTTGTCAAGCATATACATACATGTAACTACCACCCAATCAAGATATTGAAATTTTCTACAACTTCAGAAAATTCCCTTGTGTCCCTTAAAATCAATTCCCACCCCCTATTGGGTGGTCATTTTCTGATATTGCTATAGATTAGTTTTTTTAAATAGAATTTCATGTACATAGAGCTCTACAATATTTATTCTTTTGTATCTCGCTTCTATTTGTCTTAATGATTCTGAGATTCATATATGTTGTCACATGTTTTAACATTTTATTCCTTTTTTATTGGATGAAAACACCACAATTTGTTTTTCTAGCCTCTTGCTGATGGAGGTTTTGCGGTGGTTGTCATTTTTTTGATATTACGAATAAAGTTGCTGTGAATACTGTTATCCGACTGTTTTTGTAAACATGTTTTTCTTCTCTTGGATAAACACATAAGAGTGGAATTGCTAGGTAATAGTGTAGATATGTTTACCTTTATAAGAAATTGCCAAAGAGTTTTTTTAAATAGTTGTAAATTTTTATACCTCCAACAGCAATGCGTGCGCGTTCCATTTCCTTCACATCCTCGTCAACATTTGGCCTTGTCTCTCTTATGTTTGAGAGGGTATCTCATCGTGGTTTGAATTTACATTTCCTTGTTGATTGTTGATGATGAGCACCTTTTCAAGTGTTCATTGGCCATTCATATATTTTCTTTTGTCAAGTGTCTGTCCAGGTCTTTTTCTCATTTTTAATTGGGTTGTTTGTTTTCTTATTATTGAGTTGTAGAATTTAAATATTCTGGGTACAAGTCCTGTATCAAATATATGTATTGCCGATATATACTCCCAGTCTGAGGCTTGCCATTTTATTTCTGTTTTTACCAGCAAATTTATTTATTTTTTATTACATTTTAAAATTTTTAAGTAAACTGAAGATAACATAAATGTTACATGAAAAATATAGGGGATTCCCATATACCCCACCCCTCCCCCTCTCACACTTTCCCCCATTAACAACATCTTTCATTAGTGGGGTACATTTGTTACAATTGATGAACACATATTGGAGCATTGCCACTAACCATGGATTATAGTTTACACTATAGTTTACACTATAGTTTACACTTTGCACTGCACAATTTTATAGGGTTTGACAAAATGTATAATGGCCTGTCTCTGTCATTGCCATGTCATGCAGGACAATTCCTATATCCCCCAAATCACATGTTATACCTGTTCTTCCCTCTCCCTCCCCTCAGAACCTCTGGGGGCCACTGCCTTTATATCAATGATACAAGTTCTTCCATTACTATAATTATAAGTCTACATTAGTCTCTAGTTGCATTCCCCCCTTATGTTTGTTCATTCCTCAATTGTGAGGATTGGGGATGGTGATGCCCACTCTGTTTCTGATTGAGAGAAGATTTAGCTCCCATGGGCAGATGGGTAGAACTGTCTTGCTTGCAGTTGTAGATACTCTCTGTTTTTTGGGATGGGCATTGTCCATCTTCATCCTTTTGTTAGTTGTCCTGGGTGAGTACAATGAACTGGAGAGTAGGTGTTGCAGCTCTGCTGAGATTCAGGGCTCAACCGGCATATGAACAGATCAAAGATTTAAGTTTCTGGGACATATATTTAATGAGTGTAGTGCTAATCGTAGTTTTAAATAAAAGGGGCAGAAGAGTCGTGTTTGGGGAGATTATAAATGGGTCTAACTTTATTACACTGGGGAGCATATATTCCAAAGTAAGGCCCACTGACAAGGTGCTGAATTACTGAGATTGTCAGGCCTGCCTACAGTGTCTAGATGTCTGTAGAACCCTTAGAAGCCCTGCTGTTTGAGGCACTGTTTATTGTGGCAGTCAATGAGATCCTGCTGAGACATGCATAAGCATAACCTCTGGAATGACCTCTGGACTCACTTTGAAATCTCTTAGCCATAAAAACTCATTTGTGTTTAATATTTCCCCCTTTTGGTCAAGGTCTTTTTCCAGATGGATTGCTAGTTAGCATTTGGTAATAATCTCTCAGTGCCAAGGAGGCTCATCCCCAGGAGTCATGTCCCACACAGGGGAGAAGGTAGTATGTTTATATGCTGAGTTTTCACCATTTTCTTAATGGTAAATTTTGATGGGCAGAAAATTTTAATTTTGATGAAGTCAACTATATCAAATTTTTTCTTAAAATGTCCTTATATTATGTTCAATATTAACATACAGTAGCAAACCCCACAACATAAGCAAATCCCTCAGCCAACTAACAACCCAGCTAGCTTATTCCCATGAAGGCATACTGACTTATATCCTTGCTACTCAGCATAATATGGGAACTTTCTAGAAATGCATAGTTTCAGGCCTTACCCTAAACTAACTGGATTAAAATCTACATTTTAACAAGATACCCAAGTGTTTGGTTAGCATATTAAAGTTTGAGGAGCACTGATATATGCAAAAGTCCAACATCTCACAAATTAATCTATAGCTCTATCGTGAGTTCTCTTCCCCATCAATGCCATATGGAGATTCAACTAAACACGCAGGGCTCAAGTTATTCTTTAACTTCCAACATTTTAAACATTATGGAATAATTTATGTCAGCATGTGGAAGGGTGGATTTTCATGTTTTTCTTCTTAATCATTGATATTTAGTTCAACTCCAGATACTCTAATGCATCCAGGGAGCCTAAGTAGAGCAGCTGGATTCATTTATATATTTCAGAAAACCCGTTTCCTTGCCTCTTCTGAGAGGCTACTGAGTCAAGCAATGCCTTTTTTTTCTACCATCCAGTTTGCTTCTGTGCTATTTCATTTTGTTACTGCTCTGAAAAAGCTCCATTTAAAATTCATAATCTTGGTGGGCAATTGCTTTCTTTCCCTCTGTGTTCTTGGTTACTCTCAAAGGGACTTATTAAAAAATATACATTTTTCCCATTAATTTGCCCTACTCTAAGACATGTCAATGTAGATGTATGGCTAATTTATGTAACATCATGGTCTGTATAGGAAATGACTCTAATTGTGCCGTATTAAACTACACTGATGCCTGCACTTAAAGACAACCAAATGGATAATGCTATGCAAGACAGCTGTTCTGCTAGAATGTTTGTTGATCGCTGCATTAGACCTGCACTTGCATTCTTTTTTTCCCATTGTGCTACCAAAGTGACGGCTGTTGGGGGATTGAGTAACCATCCAAGTCTTGAACTGGCTTATATTATGTAGACAGCAAGATCACTGACTAAGAAGTGTGCAGAGCAGGTTGGGGAAACTTGGTTTGCAGGCCACGTTTTTCCACTTACTAGCTGGGTGAACTTGGGCCAGTGAATTATCTTTTCTGCTTGTCAATTTCCCTCCTATGTGAAATGGTGATGAATAAAATGTGAAGATCAGATTCAATAATGCCAGGAAAACATTTTGGCAGTGTGCCTGGCCCATAGTATGTGCTCAATAAAGCATGGTATAATCTATAGTCATTATTACAAAGGGCATGGCCAGCCTGGAAGTGAAGATTGCCTTTTATGTAGGTATTTACGTATGTATGTATGTGTATGTATATATCTATGCATGCATGTCTGTCTGTCTGTATGTATGTATTTGGAGTTTAGGCTATCAAAGAAAGACAGGAAAAGCCATGGATGGCTGGTAAAGATTAGAATAGGCAAGTAGATTATTTTTAACCATTGCACATTCAATTTTTGTTTTGCTTTAAATATCTGAGCAGAGACTGTGGACAGAAGTGCTAAGGGAGAAGGAAGTTGTTCTAAATACCCCTGCTCATTAGGCCAGCAGAGGGACTAAGGATAGATTCGGGACTTGGCATCTCTGCTCACTAAAAGAAAATGTCACATCATTTTTTTTAAATGTGCTGTATCAGAAGTCCTGGGAGATATGAGGCTATAAAGGTGATAATTAAGCATGTGGAGAATCTTATCCTGTAGGGAAAGGTTTTAAAAATTAAGAGTGGCTATTGGGTATGGTAATATTACGCATGAAGAATTAATTGGTAAAAACACAGAGTTTTCGTTTTCTGATACCAGCTCTCTGGACTGGGCTTATTTGTAAGGTTCCTTAAGTCTGGCTGACTCCTGGTAGGGACTGAAAGGTTTGTGGCAGATTGCATCATTTGGAATAATGGGCAAGCACACAAACACAGAAACACACAAAGTCAACAGACCTCTTGCTGCTTTGTATTAGGACAGTGAAAAATCAGATCGAAGTTCCTTCTGGTGTGCCTCCTGAGTTAAGAAGGTCACAATCCCTCCCTACCTAAATCTCTCTCCCTGTTACCTTGGCAGCCAGTTTGGGGTGTGTTGCATGATGTACCCAACTGTTGGTATATTAGCAAGCTTCTTTTGCAAAGGTAGCAGCGTGATGGACAGTCAGCTTAATAGCTAAAGGTTACTCTTAAATATTACATTGCACATTTATTTTTATGTCCACCTTGCAAAAGTGCTTACCAAGGAGGTGTGTGCCAGAAAGCACTATTGATTTGAGAGTCCTTTGCCGCATTGTGGTACGTACTCTCATTAGGCCAGCCTCTGAGATGTGAAGGACTCTTCCTGCAGCAGGAACTATGTGAAAATGGTCAGGAAAATCGTGTGCTAATGACATCACACCCTTTACTCTTGTTTCTCTTGTCTTGAGTGCAAACTCCTTTAGCCTTTTACCTGTGTTGTTCACTGGAATTCTGAGGCCCTTGGGAAGTGAAGGGATGTTTAGCAGCCTGCAATTCTCAGTTGCCCTGCCTTCTTTATTTCATTTCTCTCCTCTCCTCCATGTTTGCCTTCCTCTTACTGGTGACTCTGGAAAAAGATGTGCAGGCTTCAGCATTTTTAGCTCCTTTTTCTTAAAGGCAGCTGAGATAATGCAAAGAACTAGAAAGTGAGGCAAACTTGGGTTTGAGTCTAGACTCTGGCACTCATTAGCTGTGTGCCCATGGGCTAGTGACTACATGTCTCTGAGCATAGTTTTCCAGATCAACAACATCAAGATAATAAGACCTCACTCATAGAGTTGCCAGGAGAATTAAATGAAAGAATGTGTCTAAACACTTGGCCCAGTGCCTGGCACATAGTAGTCACTTCTCATAAATATCAATAATCCCATGCCTGATAAATCTCCAAACCTGAAGCCGTTTCCCTATCCCCTTCCAGAATCCCTCAGAGGCTCCAAGTCCTCTCTGCTCCCCGGACCTACTCGAGGACTATAGTCTGTGCATGCCATCTGTGTTCCTTCCTGTACCTTGCTCAGGGACTTCCTGCCAACCTCTCCCCTCCCATTCACATCCCCTGCCCCTTTCTAGGATTCTATGAGTATTTCCAGGGCTTAGAGGAATTAAAAATCATCCCTGTTCTCACAACCATTGGGGACTCTGGCCTGTAGAGTCTAGAGATTAATCTATTCTTTTACATAGAGTCCTATTTAATGAGACCGTTGTCTTTGGTTTCTTGATAACTGGTTTAGGGCCTGGCTTTTATCAAGCCAGCAGATCCTTGATTCTAGTCAAGCTGGGAAGGGAGGGGTTGTGCTGTAATTTAAAGCTTCCTCTGAATCTGCAACCAGACAGCATAAGGGCCAGCTATGTCTCAGTCCTAGCTACAAGGCTGGTGATGTCAGATGGGTTCTATTTCCCTAACTGCACAGTTTTATGAACTTGGACTTGGCTGAGGCACTATGGCTAGGGTCAAAGTCAACTTCATGGTGACTCATACAGAATGCCCTCAGCCCCAATCAACAGTTGCCAACTTTCTGATACCTAAGCTCATGGGGCCCTGATTTTTATACTGCAAGTTGGGCCCATGAAGGCCTCCAAATCTTCCCTTCACAGAGCTGGAATGGAGCTAAAGCAATTATTTGACTTTACTGAAGTCAACTAAAGCAAGTGGTATGAAGAAGAACCAATCTAATCAAATGAGGTCTTTGCAAGTGAATCAGGATGGTTTGGGTAGGGACCAGAGGAACTTCCACAGGGATAGCCTTGTTAAGGTAATAGGCTCAAATATCATATACTCTTACTAAGCAGAGAGGTACACTGGAAGAGACAGGGGCTTGGAATTAGCTACCAGATAATTCAATGCAGTGTTGAGTCTCCAAACCCCAAGTCAGGTAGTCCTCTTATTTAGTGTACTTTTAGAACCCATTCTTGCAATTATTTGACTCATTTTATCTTTCTAACTATAATCTATCACTTTTAGGAACTAAGGAAAAAAACTGCTTTACTCTTCTTTCCCCAAAGACATACTTTTGATACTCTTATTTCAGCACAGACTGGGACAAAGGAGACAAGGTAGGCCAGTGGTTAGGAGAAGAAACCTTGGAGTCAGACAGCTCTGAGTTTGAATACCAGCCATAGCCCTTACAAGCTTTGTGCCCTCAAGCAAATAACTCGATATCTCAGGCTCAGCTTCCTCATCAGAGAGAGTATGCGATGATATATGTTGAATGGATGGATGAATGTGTGGATGAATAAATGAATGAAAAATAAAGATACTAACACCTGGCTTAAAGCAATTTTAAGGAGATTAAATGAGAAGCTATACAGAATGCATTTAGCCTTGTGCCTGGTACATAGCAGGAAATGTTTCCATAAATGTTAGCTCCATCCCTTTCCCCTGCTCCTTCTCTCTGGCATAACCCCATCACCTTCCAGGCAGCCCTGTTCAGATTGCTGTAGCAAATATTTCATTTCAGGCTGTCTTCCCTCAGTACCGCTAGAGACTGCCTCCCACGCAGCTGGTGTGCATACTCAGATGGGAAGTGACTCACGGACAGTGTCAACAGGGTGATGGAAACTGCAGCAAGAGAGGAAGGTAGTCTCCAGGCAGAAATAACTACTGTGAGCCCAAGTGCTCATTGATCCTTGTTCTCGGCAAGCTGAAAAGGCACGCTTTGGGTGACTGGAGGTTGAGCTCAGACTGAACTTGCGAGAATATCTCCAGCTTCTTACACATTTATATATTTTGCTAAATTGGGGAAACCCCAGCTGGAAGCAGACCGGACAATTTACACACAGTACCAGAGGTGGTGAACTATGTTTCAGATTTCCTTGTGAGCTGATACCTCAAGGTGCTTAGTGAGTGCTTCGTGATATACTAAGAAAACGGGGGATATGGGAGCAATTACTGCTGCCCCTTAGGACCCCCATGGCCTACCCCATGTCAATGAAATGTAGCCCTCCTTTTGGTATGATGCACCTGGCCTTAGTGGATATTCCATAACATGCTTTCCCCCCATGTTTCCCCTACCTTTTTGACCCTGTGTGTCACATCTGATGTTTCAGTCCTCCTTTTCTTGACTCCTTCCTTTCTGCTTTGTGAATTCTCTTCATTCAGGGTTGTTGAGGAGATGCAGGAGCTGAACAGTGTTGAGAGTGCAGGTTTCCTAACTCCTAGTCCAGGGCTTCCCAAACCTACCTCCAATCTCACTCCCTCTGAAAAGCTCTCTTTGATTAAATTCAATTTTGGCTAAGTTGTATTCTACCTCAAATATAACAATACAGCACCAAATCTTCCCCAAATAAAGTAATCCACCATCTCATGGCCCCCAATCACACACCCACAATGCGGGAGTGTGCTTTAAAATGTTGAGTGGAGAAATGTCTTTGTGCCAAGCTGCTGAATGCATAATTGCCAATGAAAACAATTGAGCTTGGAAGGAGGTATCCAAGGGATTTGGCTAATACCCTCAACCTTTCAGGTGCTTAGTGATAGCCATGTCTCCCTTCGTTACTTAGACATGTCTCATGGTTACTTAGGCAAGATGCCTTGATGGAACTTCTGGGTAGGCACTGGAAGATGTAATGTTATGCTGAAAATAAAACAAAGTAGTCAGAATGTCTTGCCTTTGGGGAGCTGAGATTCTTCTTGGGAAGACAGCACACATGTGAGAAAATGACTTGAGAACAATTACAAGTAACAAGTCAGTAAGTACACCATCGTATGTGTTAAACTGAAACCTTTGGTAAGAGCTCAGGGCTAACTAAGGGAAAAGCTTAGGGCTATTTTGTTGTTATTTTCCCCCCAAGAATTGCTCTGTTGTCATCATCATCAAAAAACACTGGTGAGCACTGGTTCTTCTGGCTAAGGAGAAGAGGAGTCATCTTTGTCAGGATGGAGAACTGAGCCATGCATCAGACAGCATGGACTCAGGGTCCAGAATGCTCAGGTACATAGATGTGTAGTGGAGGCAATGAGAGAACAGATCCTGAGGGCCTGAGCAGGAAACGAAAGAAGGACTTCTTGCAGGATGCTGGTCACCAGCTGTAACTTGCAAAATCGCTGGGAATCAGAGAAGAAGTTATGCCAAGCAAGAGAAATAGGAGAGAAAGGAGGGATAATTTACTATGGAGACTATAAAAGATAACATTGAAAAAGGAGGATCTCAACTAAGGAAGAACCACGCATGACACATTAAATAAGGGATTTGTGCTTTATCCTATAGGCCCTTGGGCATCACAGAGCGTTTGTGAAAGGAAAAGGAGTAGGGGGATAAAGTTTACAAAAAGTCATTTAGAAATATCCATCTGGCTGCTGTGCATAGATTGTTGGTGGTAGTGGTGGGGTGGGGAGAGGGTCATGAAAATATACATATGGAGCCAAAGTCTGGAGAAGTGGATTTTAGGAAGAAGAAATGGGTAAAACTGAAACCCCTGTTTTGGTGTGGGTATTTATAAAAAACAATATACTACATTTGGAAAGCAAAGATCAAAGGGCATTGTTTATTTACAATCACTAGGCAAGTCTTTAGTGATTTGGGATATTTGACCTCTTCTTCCAGTTTCATATTTTAAAGGAAATATAAGAATAAGGTGAATATTGATTTCTTCTTTTAATTATGTATAAGTAAAAAGTGTATTATATGCCAGCAAATATCTTTCTTCTTTAAACATAAATATACCTAAAATGCTATTTTTTGCTAAATTAACAATACTACAACATTAAGGTGAATCGTTAAAAATTAAAAAAAAGCTATTGCCCCTGACAGTATCACTCTTTGTTATTTTCTATGTTCCCTTCCAGACTTAATTCCTATGTATAATTTAGTTTATATAATTGTCGTTACTGTCATTTATGTTACTGTATTGAAATATATATATATTTAATGAAAGGGTTTTAATAGAAAGCAAAACCAAACAAAAATAAATAAAAATACAAAATAGAGTTAAAAGTGAAAATTCTGTGTTGACACAATTTTGCTATGATTTCCTAAACTCTCCCTAAACTACACCTGAATTTGTGCAAACTGTTCAAAGGACCTCTTATATATGACAAACCTGAGATTTGGCATCCCAAGAGCATAAAATGTTGATATTTTTATAATCATTATATTTCACATGAAGAAACAAAGTGTGCTTTAAGATGTGTCCTTAATAGTTATGATATTTATTGACTCCTTCCAAAAATGATAGCAGTTACGTTTATTTTATGCCTACTGAATGCCAGGCAATTTACATACATGAATTATCTCATGAATTCCTATAAGGTTGTAAACCTCTGAACTGGATAGGAATTATCTTCATTTACCTGGGAGGAAACGGATGCTAGAAAGATTAAATGACTTACCCAAGATCACAAAGTAGCAGAGTGGGATTTCAAATTTAGATCTACCTCATTCCAGTGTCTGAGCTCTTAACTGACTCGCAAGCTAGTAATTTCAATTTTGAAGGGAAGAGGTGCAATTTTTTGTCCCTTTTATTTAGAACTTCACCCTTATTTTGTACCTCACCCCCAGTTCCCATGTCGTTCCTTGTTTCAGCAGCAGCAACCCTACAGGAATCTTGATGGGAACAATCAGTGGGCTATGGACAATCCTGTGGCTGCCACTAAATGCACAAATCCCGAGGGAAGCAGGCACATTGGGAAACTGTCCTGGCCAAGCTTTTGGAGAGTTCGAGCTAGTAGGAGATTGTTTCCTCCTCCAATAATATTGATGCCCGGTTCCCAGCTGCTGGGAATCACTTACTTGCCAAATCCATCTCTTCTCATATTTCCGTATTACAATACTTGTTGGTGTTAGGGGGTAGGGGATGGGCATATGACTAAGCATTGCTTTCATTCCATCAGTCCTTTGACAATAACCATTGCCTACCTCGTATATGTCCAGCACCACATTTGATGAGCTCTTATCACTCTCGTTTGTGTTTGCACAGATACCTTCTGCTTATTTTACTGGAAGTTCAATTCTTTTTGTCATCTTGCTTGTTGCTTCTTTTCCCCTAATGTGTATTTAGGGAGAGGGAAACTTTCTCAGCAACCATCTCTTAGGTACTCTGGGTCAGCCATGGCAGGCATTGTCTGGTCACTTTCCTGGTGGAGTAATGACTGAAACGTCCTCTGAACTTGCAGAATCAGGGCTCTGGCAGGGACCAGGGCCACTTTCCAGGACTTGCCACCTGTGCAGTCAGTCATACAGGGCCCTGATCTTAGAAGGGCCTTGTGCTTGAGTGAATGCTTTGCTGTTGCTGTCTTGAAATTCTTAATGGTTTTGAACAAGGCAACCTGCGTTTTCATTTTGTACTTGGCCTTGCAAATTAGGTGTCTGGTCCTTGGTGGGGAGTGCACCTGCCCACTGCAGACAGGGGGAGCTGTGCTCACAGAGATGATCCTTTCCACCTCACCTAGATCCCCCATAGTGGATTAAAGGGGAGTGGGAAGACAAATAGGCCATTTCACTTTGTTCAAATGGAAGTCTGCTCTCCAGTAACCAGTGTTAAACACCTTTAAGTTAGGTTGGGTTTTCCAAATTGCTCTGCAGTAAGACATATTTCCAGTGGAATGGTAGAGTCAGAAGACTTGACTTACATTTTAGCTCTACCACTTATTCACAAAATGATCTTTGTAAGTCACTTAATGTCTCTGGGCCTCAGTTTTCTATCTGTAAAATGAAGATCATAGTGTCTACCTAGCCACACGGCCTCATGAAATCAACACCCCCTTGGCAGGCCCTATCCGGGAATATATGAAAATCTATTTCCCCAATATACCATAGTTATACTCATTTATAATTCCCCTAATCATGATTCTTCTACTCCTTTTATTTGAACCTGTAATTTTCAATGGACCTGTTAAGTATATTTCTCAGAGACTTAAATCTTCAGATTGTTCATATGCCAGTTGAGCCCAGAAACCCAGCAGAGTTGCAGCTAACTCCTACTCCTCCAGTTCTTTGGGCCTGACCTGGACAACTAACAAAATGATGGAGATGGTCCAGTCCCATCCCCAAAACAAGGAGTATCTTCAACTGCAAGCAAAACAATTCTTTCCTCTGCCCCATAATATCTACCTCCCTTCTCAGCCTGAAGCAGTCAGAGTGGACATCATCCCAAATCCCTCAAGACTGAGGAATGAACAAAAATAAGGGGCAAGTACAACCATGGACCAAAGCAGATTTATTGCTATTGTAGCTATTACCTTGTGTTAATGGAGTAACATGTAACATTGAAATAAAAAATAAAATAAAATAATGTCTGCCTGACATGATTGTGAGACTCAAAGGAGATAATGTATTTGAAAGCTGTCAAATTCTAGTTAGGGTTCTCTAGGGAAACAGATGATATCTGTAAATAGTATGAGATTTTATAAAATTGTCTAACACAACCATGGGGATGCACAAGTTCCAAATTCCATAGTGCAGGCTGCATATCAGGAATTTCATCCTTGATGAATTCCCCAGGAGAAGCTGGCTGTCTAGAGTAGAGATGGGAATCCTCTCTTCTGACTGCTGAAATCACTTCTCCTTTTAAGGTCATCAACTGATTGGATGATATATCACTCATTGCTGAAGGCAATCTCCTCAGTTGATTGTAGATGTAACCAGCCATCTCAATGGCTGGTAACTCACTGATGATTTAAGTCCAGGAAATGTCCTCAAAGTAACAATTAGGCCAGTGCTTGCCTGACCAAACAACCAGGCACTATGACCTGGACAAGTTGACACATGAGCCTAACCATCACAAGTAACATTCTTTATTTTTTCCCAGGTGGATGTGCCACAGATTAAAAGATTTCCTATTCAACAGAATAAGCAGTAGTGATTTTTTTTTTAAATAAGGCAACTCTAAGAGGTAGAAACACAAAGAAATGCCTCAAAACAAGAAACCAAACCTTGCAGAGAATGCATGACATGCCTTGTGTTGAAAGCCACAAAGTGACAAACAAACCCCAAAGATATTTTCAAGAAGTTCTTGTTGCAGTTCTCATTATTTTATATAACAATTAAAATCTTAGGAGCATCACTTCCCAGCTATGAAGCTATTGTCTTTCTGCGCATCAGCCTAACACTTCAAAAAAATCAAACTGGAACGATAACAGAGAAATTGTGCCTACTTCTCTAACTTCCCAAACCCCTCTAGTCATCTTTCTCCTATCCTATTTGTTGACAGCTAATATTAAATTCTTCTTGTTGTTTTTAGAAGAGAAAGAAAGAAAGAAAGGTTTAAAATGATACATCTCCTTTACGTCAGAAGCCAATGGCAATCTCTCCCCATCCCTTCCAGTCAGCTATGGGCAGTTACCGAGGTATAATTCTTTTTGAAAGACTATTTAAAAACAAACCAGAGGAGCCTGTGTCCACCAGAACTGCCAGTCTCTTGTCCTGTTAGTTTGGTATGAGGTGAGGAGCCTGGGCATTTTTGAAGTTTGTATTCTTAAATAAGCTCCCTCCCATTTTCCATGCATGTTCTGACAGTTTTCTGGAAAGTTGGCTCATCCACTGATTTATATAGTGAGTTCATTTTGGGGCTCATTTGCCACGTTTTCAGAGTAAAATGCATAATGTACATTCCTGATTTACAAGCTGGGTTTTCTGCCTATTTCTTTCAAGTCCAGAATTTGCTTCTTGGTTAAAAACATCATATTTCCAAGTTAGTAGACAACTAGATGAACCGTATGCTGCACCAAATATTTGGGGGAGCTATCTCACAACCACTGCTGGGGCTACTTCTTTCCCAGGCAGCTCATTTTGGAGGTGAGCAGCCTTGCTTGATTTGTGCATAAATGATTCTAGCATCCGAGCAGTCCATTCACTTTGGCTATTAAGATGGTCAAAAACATTGATCAACCGTTTTAGGTCCTATTTTGCTTATCATATACACATGACTACACAGTGTAAAATTTAAAGCCAAAAAGCAATTTTACAGTTCCTTATACTCCATTCCATTTTGTCATATCACCAAGAGCCATTCAGAAGTGAATCTTCATATTCCTAACAGCGCAGCCTCTGGTCTAATCACAGATCCTGCCTTAGCACTTTCACTATTAAAAAAAAGAAGGCAATAACTCTCCTGGATTAGTGTCCTCTGAGGTGTTTCACTAGATGTGTCAAACTCATTTTTCCCCAAATGCTCCAAGGCTGATAGATTGAAGTACTTTGAAAGGTACATATGTGCACAGCTTTAAGCAAAATATACCCCCATCCACAATGGCAATGACAAAAGGAAAACAAAATGGGATGATTTTATTCACCTTCAAATGAGCAAAGGGACTCATGGACTGTGCTTAAGCTCCTGCAATAAAGGCTGCTAATGGCAGCAGGGCCAGAAGGATGCATGGTACTCAAGGACTAGATGCTTCCCCACCGGAGGCTGGCTGCCCAACTTCAAGGAAAGAGCAGGCTGTGTGTGAGCCCTGGGCTCTCCCAGTGACCACTTGGGCCCAAGACAAATTGCCTCTCCTCTCTTGGCCTCTATTTCCTCATCTATAAAAGGAGAGGGTTAGGATCCTCCATAAAACTGGGCTTTGGCAAGGGTGTGACAGATAAGAGTGTATGGTATCTAAGAGACTACGAAAATAGTGGCAAAGGGGGTGGGCTCTGGGACCAGATTGCTTGGGTTCATATCCTGCCATTTATTAGCCAAGTGAACTTAGGGGAGTTATTCAAACACTGTGCTCTTTTTCCTTGCCACAGAAATGGGGCAAAAATGGTAACTGCTTCACAGCATTGTTGTGAGAATAAATTAAACTCATACATGCAAAGAGCTTAGCACAGTACCTGACATATAGTAACTGCTCAATAAATTGTAGTTATTTTTATTATTGGTGATCTGCAATCTAAGAAAGATCCAAAATTGCTGACTGGGATAAAATCCAGTTCTGGGGCCCCCAAAAGTTCAAAATATCAGGTCCTTCAGTGTGCCCCTCAGCCATTCCATTACTGAAACTGAGTCACTGTCCTTTTCACCTAGCTGAGCCCTTGGTGAATGGAATGTTCTCCTCCCTGTCCCCTTCACCACACACATCACACACACCTTGCAACTCCCATGCCCTTCACATACCTCTATAGACACAGGACACACACACAGGCCCACAGCATAACACTCTGAGACATCATTCAAAGCACACCTTCACATATGCCTCCACACCACACACACATACATGCAATTTCTCTTTCTCTTTGCTTGTTCCAGGACCATTAAATGCAACAATATCACTAACGACATGCAGGTTTAGAAGAGTGACACAGGCCCACGCCATGCCCCAGGAGGCCTCCTCCTCTTCCCTGCTGTGCACCCCACCTCTCTTAATGGAAGCAATGTGCTTTGGCTGGCCTTGCATGACCTCGGTCCAGCTGGCTGCAGAGCAAATAAGCATGCCTCACATTATCTGACTGAATGAGACCTTCATTACCTGAAGTTCAAAGCTCTTCTCTTTCCAACTTTGTGTGGGTACCAAATAACAGAAAGAGTCCCTTCCTGCATCACAATCATTGCAATAATTGCTGCTTCAGAGGTCAGTGCAGACTTACAGTAGGAAACAGTAATGGCCAGGGTTTGTCCAAGCCTGTCTGTTGCTTCTGTGGCTTGTGCAGAAGGTTGTTGTTCTAAGAATTACATAATTTCCTTCCACAGTTTGGGGCCCTGGTGCTCATTATTGGCCCAGAAGAACACAGCATATTTGGAGCTCTAACTTATTTGGATAGCCTGACATCTCTGCCACACTGATTCAGGTTTCAAGCCAGTCACTGAGAACAGTGGGAAATAGGAAAGATTGCTACTTGACGGAAATGCAATTTAAGAAAACGAGCCCTCAGCAACCCCCCCCCCCACCACCACCACCATCGATGCCAGCGCACACAATGATGATCCTTTCAGGGTTACTGAACCTTTATGGAGCACCCCGTAGTCTCAAATTTACTTTCGCTCTTTAAAAACTCTTCCTCCCCACTGTCCTGACAGTTCCCGCACTAGAGTATTAACACAGGTATCAAGGCACTGTGGGAAAAGCACCAGCTTCCACTCTGCCATTTTCCTTCTGTGACACCTTATACGAGATATTTCTCTACTTTTCCCTGGGTGCCAGTTTCTCCATAGGCTAGACAAAGGGTATAGGACAATGTTTTTCAAACTTCCTCTTTGATTAATTGCCTGAGATTATTATTTGAGGCCTACTCACTTGATTCTAAAACCAGAAGAGCGTATTTCCTGCATCTGAAAAGCACCTCTGACCTAGGAGGTGGCCCTGTGTCTCTCACCATTCCCTAAAATCAACAAGAGTGCATGGGTCAGGACATTGAGTAAGGGCATGTGACTTAAAAGCCTTTACCATTTATAACTGGTTACCAAGGAACCAGATATCAACTTCTACAACTCAAGAGACCCGGAGGCTGAAGCCTAGAAACCACACTGTGGGATGGGAGAGGTCTGACCTTGCAGTTGGAAGCCCAGTTTCTGGTATTGCTCTGCCACCCACTTACTGGGTGATCAATTCACATCTCATCTGTACACCCTTGTTTTTCCACCTTTATAACCAAGTTGTGGGGCTAGGTGGCCTACGAGGTTACTTCCAGTTTTGATATTTGTTTTTTTTTTTTTTTTTTTTTTCTAAGTAAGGGTTTCATAAGGACTATAACCCAATCTAGAGTCACACAATACGTTCCCAATCCTGGACAAGTGTTTGGTTGCCAGGGAAACAGGCAATCCTCACTGCCTTCACCAGTCTCTGAGTGCACATCTGTCGTACTGACAGTGTCGGCAGGGTCACCTTTGTGCCTGGACGACAGCATATTCATATTATTACTTGACTTGAATTAGACCACCAATGACTAGCTGACAGACAAATAGTGAGTGTGTCCTTTGTGATTGCATTATGCACTCCCACTGTCAAGGAGACAGACTGCCCAACCGTGTGCTGATAGATGTGGAGGGGCTGTGTAAAATATAAAGTGTGGTGTAGATGAGAGCTGCTATTAAAATAGTAAAACCTCTCTCCAGACGGCAGTAGTGATGCAACACTGTGGTTAGTTCTTGCCATTTTTGTTGAAATAGGTAATTGATCTTAGCATCCACCTAATGGCAGGAAGATTACCCAGCGTGTTGTCTTTAGAAGTTCCTCCTTACCTGAGTGAAGGAGAGAGAGAGAGAGAAAAAGTTATCTAACCTTTTCATTCCTGGGGCATTTAATTCGGTTCCAGTAAAGATTTTAGACCTTTCTTAACAAGAAAATGTCAGCTTTTCTGGCCTTTAATCTGGTTATCTAATACCTTGCTAAAGTGATTAAAATGGATTAAAATGAGGAGAGAATGCTCTTTTTAGAAAAGATAGATAGAAAGAAAATGATTGGGTTTCTATGCCTTAGGTTATACTTCAGCGAAGATTGAATTACCTTGTTCTTGATTGAATAGAGGACACTATAAACAATTCTAAATTTATTCCAAGTCTAAACATCATTTTCTGGAATGCTTCAGTACAAAAAGTGTCACTGTCACTTTTATTTCATAAGCACAGCTATGTTTTAATGCTCAGATAATGGACCTTATAGAGGCTTTTAAAGCATACGCACATGCATGGATATTATTTACAACTGTTTTTTTTCTAACCCAAAGTAGAAAAGCCTTAGTTGACTTTTAAGCACTTGGATTTTCCAATTTGAATATAGAGAATTATAACTGCAGAGCTCTCATTTACATAACCAAGAGGTGGCAGTATTACATCCATTATTTATTCACTGCACCATGTATCATTTAACAATAAAAAGGTGAAATGTGTAAATAAAAATATGTAACATATAGTTCTGTCCTTTCTAAATGGCTGAATCAGTGATAACCACTAAAAAGCATTCATTAAAGTGTGATGTTTCCTTGTAAACAAGAGTCAAACACACACACACACACACACCCAAAATAGAAAAAAAAAATCAAAGCCAGGAACCAAAATGTATTACCACCAGTGAATTTATTGCATCTATGGGAATCCATACCCATTCCCTTCAGTAATCACTTCTTTTCTGGTAAAACATTCACTTCCTTCCCAAATATAAAAAAAATCACTAATAAGAAAGAACAAGACTACCCAAAGTAAGACCCTCTTTCTTTGTAAAAAGCAACTTAGATTAAAATAAAATAAGCTAAACAGTTGAAAATAGATAAATGCCACCTTACTTATTATTACTATTAAATAATAGCTAGTTGATAATAAATCCTTTTGGTTACCTCCCAAGACTATTTTGAACATCTCTTAGGTTATGACATGTGACTTGTGACTTGGGTTATGATTCAATTAGATTTTACCTAAGCTGCCTTTGGTAAAATCTAATTGGTTTTATTTTTGGCTTTCTATTTCTGCCGAGTCTCCATGATCAAATAACAATTGCAGCAGAAAGAAGACCACTTAAAAACTTAAATTTATTGGATCATCAGTCTCCTATAAAATCACTCAATAAAAATCCATACCATAAATTCATCCAAGCACTCAGGATTTGGAATAGAAGTTCTTGGAAAAATATTTTAAAGAGAAATTGAGTACTTTACATTTGGCCTTATAGAAAGTTAGGCAGATTACACTCTTTGTTACTCATAGGAAATATTTTATTATTCTAAACCATGAATTGCATTATGAAAGATTTCTAAAGGTCCACCACAACCAGAACTAAGCTGTTGGAGTGCTTGGAAATAATTTTTATTTATATACTTATGTTATTGATTAAAATTGGTACACAGTCTAACTGTACAAAGTGGTATACAGGTTCTTAAAGTTATCTAAAACATTTATAGACCATTTAGATCATCGAGATCTGGCACATACGAAAAATATTTCCAACTTTCAACTTCCAAAACTATTCTATAGATTAGTCATGAGTTTGGCAGTTCTGGCTGATTGTGGGCATTTGAACATTTTAAACCTGTGTGTTTTATTTCTTCTTCTATATTTTATTGTAAGTCAGTAATTATGGTTATGATGGAAAGTTTTGCATTTTTTCCATATCTGGTATAAACAGCAAACACTTTCTCAATGTGGTTAGGCTGAGTAGCTAGTTTGGGAAAGTCTGATTGGTGGACAGGACTGAAGAGTACATGTGAAGATTATGTAGTAGGATGATAGAAAGGAGTGGTGATGTGCCAGTGGTCACATAAGTAGATCAAATCTTACCTTCCTATAACTTCAAAGCAGACAAGGGTTTCAATTCCTGAAAAAGTGGGGCAACTGTTCATTTAATTATTGTACTGCTCTCTAAGAAAGCTTCTAGTTTCCTTACTCTGTGGAATAATTTTCAATCTCTATTTCATTCTAGTTGAGAATATAATTGTGCAAGTGTTCTTTCAGTATTTATGTAAGGGAAGGGTCACTGGGGAAGGGTGTTGGTGGTGGGGGATGTGTGGGGAAGGTGCACCTGGGACATGCATCTATGGAATAGGAATGTGTTCATTTTGTCATAGGGTGTTATCTCAGTGGGTGGAGACCTACATGATAACCAACACAATATTAAACTCCCCAATCTGGGGAATTCTACTTTGTTCCCAAATAGAATAGCAAGATTCTTTAGAGTACATAGACAGTGCCTAATTAAAGAAAACAGACCAATATGCCAAGGCTTCAATATTAATACTTGAACTTATGAACCTTATTCTTGTAAAATTGAAACTTATCCTAATAGTAACCGTTGCCTAAAATTACCTCCTGAAAACCTCCTTGTTACTCAAATGTGGCCCCTCTCTAAGCCAAACTCAGCAAATAAACTCACTACCTTCCCCACAGCATGGGACATAACTCCTGGGAATTAGCCTTCCTGGCACTGAGGGATTACTACCAAGTGACAATCAGTGATGTAAATGGAAATAGACCTTGATTAAAAGGGAGAAACATTAAATAAAAGAAAGCCTTTATGGCTAAGAGATTCAAAGCAGTCAGGAGGTCATTTCAGAGGTTTTGCTTATGCAGTTCTCAGGCAGACCTCACTATCTACCACAGTCAACAACACGGGTGTTCCTGAGGACTCTAGAGACATCTGGGCACTATAGGCAAGGCACACAACCCCATGAAAGCAGTACCCCATTAGGGGGCTTTACCTTGGAATATATGATAACCTATTTCCCCAAATGTAGCAGAGTTAGACTCATTTATAATTTCCCTACACATGGTTCTTCTACCCCTTTTATTTGAACCTACAATTAGCACTGAACCTTTTAAATATATGTCCCAGAGATTTATATCTTCAGTCTGTTCATATGTCAGGTGAGCCCTGAATCTCAGCAGAGTTGAGGAAAATACCTACTCTCCTGTTCATCAGACTTGCCCAGGACAACTAACAAAATGATGATGATGGACAACCCCCATTCTCCCAAAGCAAAAAGTATCTACAACTGCAAGCTAAATAGTTCCTTCCACCTGCCCCATAAGATCTAAACCCCCTCTCAATCTGAAGCAGAGCAGGCAACATCTTCCCAAAATCATAAGGGGGAGATGCAACCATGGACCAAAGTAGACTCATTATTGTTGTAATGGAAGAACTTGTAATATTGATTTAAAGATATTGGTTACCAGAGGTTCTGAGGGGGAGGGGGAAGGAAGAATAGGTTGAACATAGGGCATTTTTAGGAAATTGGAATTGTTATGCATGATACTGCAATGGCAGATACAGGCCATTATACATTTTGTCAAAACTTATAAAATTGTATGGTGCAAAGTGTAAACTATAATGTAAACTATAGACCATGGTTAGTAGCAATGCTTCGATATTTGTTCATCAATTGTAACAAATTTACCACACTAATATAAGATGTTATTAATAGGGGGAAATGTGGGAGGTGGTCTGGGATATATGGGAATCCCTTATACTTTAGATGTAATTTTCTGTAGAATATCTTTAAAAATAAAGTTTATTATATGAAAGAAAGCAAACTTACTTTTACTTTGTACTAAAGATATGATTTATATCCTAGTCTCCAAAGATTAAAAAAGCTCATGGGCAAAGATAGAGACATCTATGCCTTGAATTATTAAAGTTGTCAGTCCCTATTTTTAAAAAGTGAAATGAATGTACAGTCCTGGATGTATGAGCCTCACTCTATCTGTAGAAGGCAGCAGTGAGGATGCCAGCTTCATCTCTCTATTTCTTTATAAGTAATGGATAATCAGAAATTGTGACTTATTTGTAATCAACCAACCAGTTAAAAAAAGAACATGTTTAAGAAGAAATTCAATCATCGTCAATTGAAATTTCAGTTCAGTGGCAGGCTTGTCTATGGAAAACTAAGTATTAAATCTCACCTATCAGTGTGTACATTAGGAGTTTATTGCAAACTAGTCTACTAGGTTTTGCCTTGTGCTATGCAGTATGCTGGTTTGTATATATATAATGAAAGAACTTGGTTATATGGTCTTATCTCGGAGGTTTTCTGTTCAAGCATTGTGCATGAGCATGGGTAATTCAAGCCAGAGTAAATGCAACAAAGATGTGACTTCAGGTTCAAGCTCCACCCCTGAGGCCTTTGTGGCAGTTTGAGATTACTTATGAATCCCAAAAAGAGAAAGATTATGTTTGTAAACTAATCTATTCCTCTGGGTGATACCCTTTGATTGTATTAAATTAAAAGGTTTTACGTTTACTTGATAAAATCAATTTAGACCTTTTGATTTGATTACTTCAGTAGGGCATGACTCAGGTTGAGTACCCGCCCCCTTGGTGGGCTGATATAAATGGGCACTCACTCAAGAAGATACAGGAAGAGAGAGAGCTCTGTCATGTTTGATCCTGGGGCTTCGGAGTGAGATGATCTATTCACCTGATAGTTTTCAGCTGAACTTGTGAAGAAACCAGAGCAGCTGAGCAGCTGAAAAGGCCCAGGAAGAAACAAGCCCTATGCCAGCCTGTAGCCAAGAGAGAGGAAGGCTGAACCCTTGCAGAGATCGGCAACTGTCTTGCTTCAACATGTAGCAGAATAAATACCCTTTATAAAAGCCAACAGATTTCTGGTACTTTGCATCAGCACCCTTTTGGCTGACTAATACAGCCTTGAACAAGCAAATTAACCTCTCATGCTTTAGTCCTCTCTGGTGTAAAATAGGATCTTTAATTCATTCAGCTCACAGGTATTTTTTGGATATCTTATATGCTAAGCACTAGGGTTGTCACAGTGATCATCACAGTCTAACTAGAGAGACAGCCATTAAATAAGAAAACAAATAGTGCAATGTATAATTTCAGAAAACTCTATATTCTATTACAAATAAAGCAGAGGAGAGGATTGTGGGAAGATGGTAGAGTAGTAAGCTCCAGGTCTCAGTCTTTGCACCAAAACAACTATTAAACAGGCATGAACTGTATGAAACAACTATTTTGAAACTCTGGAGATCAGAAGAACACTGCACAACATCCAGGGAGAGTGGGAGGAAGAAGCTGATAAATTATGGTAAGGAACAGTAAATTGCTCTTTTCATGGTAGATATCGGCACCCATCCCCTACTCTTTTTTTTTCATATATATATTTTTATTTTTAAAGAAGCTTTAGATTACTTAAATGTTACATAAAAAAATATAGGGGGTTCCCATATGTCCTAAACCCCTCTCCTTCCCACCCTTTCCCACATTAACAACTTCTTTCATTAGTATGGTATATTTGTTACAATTGATGAACACATATTGAAGTATTGCTAACCATGGTCTATAGTTTAAATTATGGTTTACACTTTGTACCGCACAATTTTATAGGTTTTGAAAAAATTTATAATGACCTGTACTCATCATTGCAATGTAATGCAGAACAATTCCAATGTCTCCAAAATGTCCCATGTTATACCTATTCTTCCCACTTCCTTCCCTCAGAGCCTCTGGTGGCCACTGACTTTATATCAATGATATAAGTTCTTCCATTGCTAGAATAACAATAAGTCTGTAGTAGAATAACAGTAAGTTTACTGTAGTCCATCATTCATTCTCCAATCCTGAGGATTCTGGAATGGTGATGCCCACTCTGCCTCTAATTGAGAGGGGGCTTAGATCCCAAGGGGCAGATGGATGGAACTGTCTTGCTTGCAGTTGAAGACACTCTCTGTTCCTTGCATCCCCTACTCCTGAGGCAGGCTGCTGTGTGGTCCAATCTGTGGTAGTTCGCAAGTAAAAGAAAGGGTCATAAAACTCCACTTCCCTATGACTAAGGTAGGTACAACCAATGACTGGTCACAGCTTTTGACTAACAAATTCAGATTGCTGGGGACTCATGTCTGAGGGTAGCTATTGTTTCACACTGCCCAGATAAAGATGGGGGCAACCATTGTTTCAATCCACCCCAAATAGGGGCAGAGGTAGTAGAGACAAAAAGACCCTGTACTTCTTCAAGAATGGGGGGACAGTTAGGTGAAGGCTGTAGTTCCTTGGCAGGTTAGGAATGCTCAGTTTTGGGGAGCCATCAGAGAAGCTCTTGGCACCCTTCCTCATCCTTTCCCAGGGCACTTTGGAGCTGATCTGCACCCCTTCCATGGGTCCCTGACTTTGTTGTGGCTAGGAAAGACTGCCTTGGGAAAGTCCTCTCCAGTGTGCCTTTCATCCTAGAATTTGTCCTCCAAGAAAAAGTGGTTTGAGACAACAAAAGGAGTATAAGAAACTATATAGGCAGACAGTCTGAGGCATAGGCCTGCCAGCTTCAAATGCCCAGGAAACGGAGGCTGGTCTTCCGGAAAATAGGGGGGACAACAAAACTCTTGTAAACAAGGGAATTCTGAAACAGCTAACAAGCAAAAGCCCAGGACAAGATAGGGGCCTAGAAAGACAGGAAAAACCATGCACACTGCATTCAAATTGGGCAGCCCTTCCTGATAGGAGGACTGGAGCTAAAAAAAAAATCTCTTTCTCATCACCAGCTTATTTTAAAAATCAGGAAACAGACACCTCAAGGAATATATCCCAGAGGTAACATTTTAAAATATTAGGATATACAGTGTACAATAAAAGAGTACACCAAGAAAGCAACAGGAAATGATGGCGGTTCATCCAAAGGAACAGAATAAAAATCCAGAAAACACCAGTGAAGAAGACCAGAAGGTGGATATACCAAACAAAGCCTTTTAAAAATGATCTTAAAAATGCTCAAAGGGATGTAGGTAACTACAGAGAAAGAATTAAATGATATTAGGAAAATAACGAATGAGCAATATGAGCCTCTTAGTAAAGTGATAGAAATTTTTAAAAGGAACCAATCAGAACTACTGGAGTTGAGGACCACATTAACCGAAATGAAAAAATTCCCAAGAAAGTTTCAGGGGCAGATTGGAATTTGCAGAAGAAAGAAACAGTGAACTCGAATAAAAGATACCTGAAATGTGTCAGGTGGAGGAGCGGAAAGAAAAAAATATATTAAAAGTGAAAATAGCCTAAGACAAAATGGAAGGAAAAAGAGAGAAAAGGCCAGAAGGAATTTTCAAAAAAATAATGACAGAGAACTTCCAAAACACAGCAAAAGACATGAATATGCACATCCAAGAATCTCAGAGAACACCAAACAGGATAAACATGAAAAAATATACACCCCATCATATACTGATCACACTATTGAATGTAAAGGACAAGGAGAGAGTTCTGAAAGCTGCAAGAGAAAAGAAATGGGCTATATACAAAGGAGTCCCAATTAGACTGAGTGTGGATTTCTTACGAGAAACCATGGAAGCAAGAAGGCACTGGGTTGAAATACTTAAAGAGCTGAAAGAAAACAACTGCCAGCCAAGACTTTTATATCCAGCGAGACTTTCTCTCAAAAATGAGAGAGGGATAAAGACATTTCCAATTAGACCAAATAGACATAAACAGAATACACAATTTTCTCCAGTGCACATGGATCATTCTCCAGGATACACCATATGATAGGTCACAAAAAATCTCAATAAATTAAAAAGTATTGAATTCATACAGTGTATATTCACTGACCACAATGGAATGAAGGTAGAAATCAATTAATGGAGTGAGAAAGGGAAAATTTACAAATAGATGGAAATTAGACAACATATTCTTAAACAACCAAAGGGTTAAAATGGAAATCATAGCAAAATTAGAAAATATCTTGAGGCGAATAAAAATGTAAATACAACAAACCTAAACTTATGGGATGCAGCTAAGTCAGTGTTGAGAGGGAAAGTTATAGCTCTAAATCCTTATACTAAAAAGGAAGAAAGACTTCAAATCAGAGACCTAACTTCAAAACTGGAAGAAATATTAAAACAAGAGCAAACTAAATCCAAAGTGAGCAAAAAGAAAGACCTGAAAAAAATTAGAGCAGAGATAAAAATAAATAAATAAATAGAAAAAAACAATAGAATCAACAAAACCAAAAGTTGGTTCTCTGAAAATATCAATAAAATTGACAAACCCTTAGCTAAACTGACAAAGAAAAAAGGAGAGAAGACGCAAATAAATAAAATATAAAATGGGAGGGGGCATCAGTACTGACTCCACAGACACAAAAAGGATCACGAGAGGATACGATGAACGAATCCATGCTCCAAAATTGGACAACCTAGAAGAAATGGAGAAATTATTAGAAATGCAGGAACAACCTACACTGACTCTAGAACAAATAGAAGACCTCCACAGACCAATTACAAGCAAAGAGATCAGGTAATAAAAAACCTCCCAACAAAGAAAAGCCCAAGACCAGATGGCTTCACAGGAAAATTCTACTAAATAATGAAAGAAGAATGAATATCAAATCTGCCCAAACTCTTCTGAAAAGTTTGAAGAGGAGGGAACACTACCGAACTCATTTTATGAGGCCATCACCCTCATACCAAAGCCACATAAAGAAACTACAAGAAAAGCAAATTATAGACCAATTTCTTTTATGAATATAAATACAAAAATTCTAAACAAAATACTTGCAAATTGAATCCAACAGCACATCAAAAGAGTTATAGACCATGATCAAATATGTTTTATCCCAAGTATGCAAGCATGTTTCAACATAAGAAAATCAATCAATGTAATACATCATATCAACAAAATGAAGGGAAAAAATATATGATCATTGCAATGGCAACAGAAAAGGTATTTGACAAAATTCAGCATCATGTCTTGAGAAAAACACTTAAAAAATGGGAATAGAAAGAAACTTCCTCAACATGATAAAGGGCGTATATGAAAAACTGACAGCTAATATCATACTCCAGGGTGAAAAACTGAAGTGTTCTCTCTAAGATCTGGAACAAGGCAAGTATGCACACTAACATTGTTATTCAACATTGTATTGGAAGTTCTAGCCAGAGCAATTTGGCAAGAAAGAGAAATAAAAGGCATACAAATTGGAAAGGAAGAAGTAAAACTTTCACTATTTGCAGATGATATGATCCCATATACAGAAAGACCAGAAAAATTGGACAATAAAACTACTAGAGTGAATAAACAAATTCATCAAAGTAGCAGTGTACAAGATCAACACACAAAAATCAGTAGTGTTTCTATATACTAGTAAGAGCAAGCTGAGGAAGAAATTCTATTTACAATGTTATTCACAATACAATTCTATTTACATCAACAACTAAAACAATCAAATATCTCAGAATACATTTATCCAAGGATGTAAAGGACATGTACTCAGAAAATGACAAGATATTGCTAAAAGAAATCAAAGAAGACCTAAATAAATGGAAGGATATTGCATGTTCATGGATTGGAAGACTAAATCCAGTTAAGATGTCAATTCTACTCAAATGATTTACAGATTCAATGTGATCCCAATCAAAATCCCAAAAGCCTACTTTGCAGAAATGGAAAAGCTAATTATAAAATTTATTTGGAAGGGAAGGGGCCTCAAATACTAAAAAAAAAAAATCTTGAAAAAGGAGAACAAAGTTGAAGGACTCACACATCCTGACTTTAAAATGTATTACAAAGCTACAGTGGTCAAAACAGCATGGTAGTAGCACAAAGATAGATAAAGAACCTAACATCTATGGCCAATAGATTTCTGACAAGACTGCCCAGTCCACTCATTTGGGAAAGAATAGTCTCTTCAAAAATTGGTGCTGGGAGAACTGGATATCTATATGCAAACGAATGAAAGAAGACCCCATCTCACATTATATACAAAAATATATCTCAAAGTGGATCAAAGACCTAAATATAAGAACCAGGACTATAAAACCCCTAGAAGAAAATGTAGGGAAGCTTCTTCAGGAACTTGAATTAGGCAATGAATCCTTAGACTTTATACCCAAAGCACAAGCAATGAAAGAAAAAATTGATAAATGGGACCTCCTCAAAATTAAACATTTTTGTGCATCAAAGGGCTTTTTCACAAAAGTGAAAAGACAACTTTCTCAATAGGGGAAAATATTTGGAAACCACATATCTGATAAGGGTTTAATTTCCAGAATATATAAAGAAATCCTACAACTGGACAATAAAAAGACATCAACCCAATTTAAAAATGGTCAAAAGACTTGAATAGCCATTTTGTCAAAGAGGATATATGAATGGCTAAAAAGAACGTGAAAAGATGCTTAACATCACTATCTCTTAGGGAAACGCAAGTCAAAACCATGAAATATCATTTTATATCCATAGAATGGCTACTATTAAAAAAAACAAAACTACAAGTGTTGGAGAGGATGTAGAGAAATAGGAACACTCATTCATTGCTGGTGGGATTGTAAAAATGTTCAGCTGCTGTGGAAACAGTTTGGCAGTCCCTCAGGAAGCTACACATAGAATTACCATAGGACCTAGCAATCCTGCTACTAGGTATATACCCAGAAAAACTGAAAATAAGGACTCCAATAGAAATTTGCACACTGATGTTCATAGTGGCATTATTCATAATTTGTAAAAGATGGAAGCAACCCAAGTGTCCATCAACTGATGAACAGATAAACAAAATATGATATATACATGTGATGGAATATTATTCAGCAATAAAAATGAAGTCCTGATGCACTTGACAACATAGATGAACCTGGAAGGCATCATGTTGAATGAAATAAACCAGACACAAAAGGGCAAATAACGTTGATCTCACTGATATTAACTAATTTTAATAAGCAAATTCATAGAGTTAGAATCTAAAATATAGGTTATAAGGGGATAGATTGGAGATAGAGAATGGGGAGCTGTTGCTGAATTTGTCCAGAATTTCTATTTAGGTTGAGTGTAAAGGTTTGGAAATGGGTAAGGGTGATGGCAGCACATTATTGTGAGTATAATTAACAGTGCTGAATTATATTTGTGAATGTGGTTGAAAGGGGAAGTTTTGGGTCAGGTATATTACTAGAATAAAAGTTAGAAGATAAATCATGGAACTGTATAATACAGTAAACTCTGTTGTGAATGATGAGCTGGGGTTAATAGTACAAGTATGAGAATGTTCTTTCATGGATTATAACAAATATACTACACTATTGCAAAGTGTTAATAATAAGATGAGTATATGAGAAAAACTATACCTATGTAAACTATGGACCATAGTTAATAGTACTATTTTGATATTCTTTCATCAATTGTAACAAATTTACAACACTAATGCAAAGTGTCCACAATAGGGGGTTATAAGGGAATGTTGTATTTTTACATGACTTTTCTGTAAGCCTCCAACTTCTCTAATTAAAAAAAAATAGCAATAATTTTTAAAAAGCATTATGCTAAGTGAAAGAAACCAAACATAATGTACTACAAATTGTATGATTCCATTTATATAAAATGTAAATATAAATAAATCTATAGAGACAGAAATAGATTAGTGGTTATGTAAGGTTGGAGAAGGATAGAGGGATTGAAAGGTGACTGATAAGAGGTATTGGGTTTATCTTTTTGGAGTAATGAAAGTGTTCTAAAATTAATTGCGGTGATTAATGCACAACTCTCTAATTATACTAAAAGCCATTGATTGTACACTTTAGATGGATTGAATAGTATGTGAATATACCTCAATGAAACTGCTTTAAAATATAACCCAGTGAATAAATTATGTTGCCTAGAAACAGATGGCTAGCAGTGGAGGTCAAGAGAAGTGGTCAGATTTAGGATGTAATTGATGGTAGAGACAGCATGAATTCATGAGAGATTGGATATGGGGTGTGAGAGAAAGAAAGGAGTCAAGGGTGATTGTGAGGTTTTAGGCCTGAACAGGTAAAAGGTTGCATCTGACCTCAACTCATGTAGGGAAGACTGTGAGAGGACATAGTTTGGGGAGAAGAATCATAAATTCTGTATCAGACATGTGAAGTTTGTCATTCTCATTAGATATTTAGGTGGAAATGTTGAAACAAGAGTTGAATATATTAGTGTGGAGTTCAGAGAGGGATTGGATGTGGAAAGAGGGATTTAAGAATCTTCGGTGTACTGATGGTTTTGTAAGCCATGGAAACGAATAAAATCACCTCCTAAAGGAGAAAGTATAGATGGAGAAAAGAAGGGGTCCAAAGATTGAACCTGGATCATTCCTATAAGAGGCCAAGTAGATTAGGAGGGACCAGCAAAGGAGACTGAGAGAGCAGCTAGGGAGGTAGAAGGAAACAGAAGGATTTCAAAGAGGCAGGGGGTAGTGATGAACCACATTAAACAATTCTTTTTAATTGGAGAAGTTGTAGGTTTTTAGAAAAACCATGCCAAAAATAGAGCTCGCTTATACTCCCTTTACACACCCAATTTTCCCTATTATTAACAGTCTGCATTATGAACCACATCAAATTTTGCTGAAAGATTAAGTAAACTGAGAACTGAGAATTTACCAACAAACTCAGCCATACAGAGGTTACTAAGGACCTTGATAAGAGGGTTTGATGAACAATGCTGGCTAAAGCTTGTTGGAGCTGGTTGAGGAAACAATGGGAGGCAAAGAAGTAGGAGAGACAATGAGTGTAGACAAGTTTTTTTTAGGAGTTTAGCTATGAATAGGAGTCAAGAAATGGTACAATAACAATACTGATCTTACTGGATTTTTATGAAAGTGGTTGGCAAGCTAAGTTAATATAAAAAATTGGGCTATGATTAAAAAATAATCACTTATTAATGTTCATAACTGGAAAGTTCACTTATGTGCTTCTAATTATTCACTGTTTATGAAGGATTAATATTAGTATTTGTTGATCACCTCCATCAGTATTTTAAGTGCACAACAATCTTGACTGAGTCAAGGACCTCCTGATATGAAACACAATCCTTTTGCCACATGCTTGTGGTATTGTGGATATCTTTGTCACTAATAGCTAGAATCTAAGAGGATGTCTATAATTTCCCCATCAACCTCTATTCCTAATACACACACTCCCCAGAGGGATTGCAGTCTCTATCAGTGTTCAAAAGAAGCACAAGATGTGTGAGGAAGTTAAAACAGGATGAATCAAGATTTTGGACAGTGACTTGAGGTCAGTGTCATATCATGGAAAGAAGTGCAACAGATTAGAGAACAAAACCTATCTTGATTTCTTTTTCCAAGATTTGATGGTTTGGCTCTTGTGTCAACCTGGCCAGGTAATGGTGCCCAGTTGTTTGGTCAAGCAAGCACTGGCCTAAATGTTACTGTGAGGATATTTGGTAGACTTTAAATCATTAGTAAGTTGATTGAAATTATGATCAACTGAAGAGAATGCCTTCAGCAATGAGAGACATTTCATCCAATCAGTTGAATGCCTTAAAATGAGAAGTGATGACTTCAGCAATCAGAAGAGAGAATTTCCATCTCTCCTTCAGCCAGCCAGCTCTTCCTGGGGAATTCATAGGAAAGCTTCATTGGAGTTCCCAGCTTGCAGCTTGCCCTATGGAATTTGAACTTGTGCACCCCCACAGTCACGTGAGACAATTTTATAAAATCTCATATTTACAGATATCACTGTCAGTTCTGTTTCTCCAGAGAACCCTGACTAATACACATGATAATCATTAAAAAGGAAGGGAAAAATGCATATTGGAATTAAACTTTCAAAGACACCTTGAAGGAAAGACAGGTAATTGTGTCTAAGGAGTTCTTTAGAACCTGATTCCTTTCATCAAGAAAATAGGGATGGGGGAGAAGTTTCTGCCAATAAAAAGCATTAATTAATCAGGGAGTTTCTGGTCTTCACCAATATTCTCTTAATTACCAAATTATACAAAATTTCATCTAAGGCAAAGTAAATATGGACTCAAGATTCAAGGGTTTACCTGGTAGACTTGATCAAAGCAAAGACTTCCCAGTGTGCCAAAGAGAAAATGTAATCCCATCCCTAGGGACAATGACTAAAATCATCACCTCCAGGTCAGGAAAGGAAGCTCACAGCTTGGAAAATAGCAAAGGCTACAACCAAAAGAATATCTTTTTGTGGATTTCGGCTACAACCAAAAGAATATCTTTTGTGCCACCTAATAGCTAAAGACCAACTCCAGGTAATGTTCTCCATGGGGAAAAACAATTAGCAAACACAAACTATCTTTGTTGACATATTTATTCCTAGAACTGATTGTTTGTGTTAGTTTCCAAAAACTCTTGCCTTGATGAGAGCTAGTGGGGAGGGAAAAAACACAAACTCTGTGGTACTGTATAATTATATAAAATTTATTTTTATTTCTCATACCATCTTGAAGAAAAACAAAAAGAAATTTTATATAATTATACAGTACCATGTATCACTGTGCACTGTCAGGTCTAATAGAAGGAAAAAGAGCAAACAATTAGCATTGGAGAAATATAAACTAATGTACAATTCATGAATGTGCTACTCATTCATACCTGCTGTGATTCTACCAAAGCTCATGAGGTACAACAGTGAGTGGTTTTGAATAATTTTGATTTAATCCTCTGAAAAAAACACTTGATGTTGGGATTATTTAAAATATGGTTTCTCCTTATGGCATCTATGCAGGCCCTCTCTGACAGAGATTAAGTTCAATGATATACTTTGGTACAACCTCCCTAGGAATGCCTGTGATGAGAATCAGGGCAACTTTATTACTACCAAAAAAGAACCTCTTGATGGGATACAGTTTCACAGCCTCAGGCACCATCTGAAACAGTCAGAACTCTGGGAAAACACCAACTCAAGCCAGCTTATGAAAAAATTTGAAGTTATTGGTTTAGGTTATCAAGTATAGAAGAAGGCAGGGTATAGCCTGTTGTCAGCAATGACTGGAAACAGGAACTTTTACCACACATACACACACACCTGATATGTTCTTTTTCTCCATTTCTAGTCTGTTTCTTTCTGCACATCAGTTTTATTATTTAAGGCTAGCTTTTAAAATACTAGGGAAGAGATCTTATTGGTTCATCCTGGGTAACACGACCTTTGGGAAATATAAGACCATCTATATCCCCATGATGTTTCCAAAACTCCTGGAAAAATGATTTCTGTGTGAATGCCAAAGATATATGCCTGTACTAAGTCCAGGAGAAGTAGTTATCATCTGCCTGGGGTTTGGAGCTATTCATATCTCAAGCAAGGTGGATAACCAAATGAAAGAAAGGGGAAAACTACTACCATATCTATCTCCCTAATAAATTAAATGGTTTCATTTTGCTGGGTTCCCTTCTAAACCCATAGATGCCTGTGTTGAGGTTGAAGGGAACTCAGTCATTTTTTTTCTCTGGATTCTGAAGCAGTCGAGAAGTAGAGACAGGAACCAGGTGAAAATTAAATATTTGTTTATAGTTGGTGTGGCAGATTGAATTCTGTACCCCAATTTAGACATGTTCTTGGTCTTGATCTGCATGCCTGTGGGTGTGAAAACATTGTAAATAGTATCTCTTGAAAATGTCATTTTAGTTAAGGTATAGCCCAACTGAATGAATGACATTGGGCCTTAATCTGGATTGTGGGAGTCCTTTATAAACAGAAGAAATTCAGACATAATGAGAGAAAGCCATGGAGAGGAGCTGTAAGCCAGAAATCAATAGAACCAGAAGAGAAAGGAACAGATATCACCATGTAATGGGAAAGACAAAGAACCCAAGGATTACTGGCCAGCCACAACACTACTAACTCGGTGAGGGAGAAAGCCTTCTAACCTCTGAAACCACGAGCCAAGAAATTTCTGTTGTTTAATCCAAAACCAGTTTGTGGTTTTTGTTATAGCAACCTGGAAAATTAAGACAATTATTAAAGCTAGATAGAAAGAAATGGTTTGGACTGATTCTCAAGCAGGGTTCCCTACAACTTACCCTTGAAGTTTGTATCATATGATCTACTTGTGGGGCAATTTGGGTCTATAGACCAGGCATTTACCAGCTAGCCACATGGAAGGTCATGGTTTGACACACACCGCGGATGAGCAGGAGTCAGATGGACAAAAAGGAGAAAAACTTCCAGTCTTCCCTGTAAAAGGCAAGTCCTGGGCCCTGATCCAGCTGTCCTTATCATATATGGAAGCAGGGGTAGAAGCAGGGGTAGAACAAGTGCCCCCAGAAAGAGAGAGTAAGCAAGAACCAGATTAAGCATGTATCCAGTGACCTTTTTCCCCTATCTCATAAATCATGTAAATCATTTTTCCCCCCTAGGAGAGGAAAAAAAGTGACAAAGAGAAGGCTTTAAACATTTAAACTTCCTAGGGAATAAAGCAAAAGATCTGTCACCGGAACATAAGACAGGGGAATAGGGCCTACACTCCCCCCAAATATTATCTTTTCATAACCCTGATTATACAATACAAATATTCTTCATTTGCTTTTTTTTCATTTTATGTCATAAACATTTTTTGCATCTTTTACATTGTCTTCCAAATCATAATTTAATGACGGCACAATGTCTCATCATTTAAATGATTAATCTGTCATTTGATAGTTTACCTTTATTAAATATTTAGTTGATTTCTTATTTTTCTACTTTAGATAATACTTAAGTGGAGGGTTTTCTGGCCTATCTTTTGTTTTTCCTGTTTTTTTTTTGGATTATTTCCTGAGCTTAAATTCCCAGAAGTAGTATTACTATGTCAAAGGATATACATATCCAAATCCAAAATGTTTATTGCAATCTATACTGCTCCCAGCGATATAAGCATGTGCCAGTTTTACCGAAAACTTGCCAGCATTGTGAATTATCAAGATAATTTTGGTTTTGACTAAATTAATGGCTATAAAAGGCATCCAGTTAATGTTCTCTTCTCTTATTTTTTATTTTATTTTTTAAAAAGATTTATTTTATTTATTTCTCCACACCCCCTTGTTTTTCACTTGCTGAGTTTGTTCGTCTTCCTTGTTTCTTTAGGAGGCTGAACCTGGGACCTCCAATGTGGGAGGGAGGTATCTAATCGCTTGAGCTATCTCTGCTCCCTGCTTTGTTGTGTCTCTCATTCTGTTTTTCCTCCCCACATCTCTTGTTACATCATCTTGTTGCATCAGCTCTCCATGCCTGCCCGTCATGTCAGCTCACTGTCTTCTTTAGGAGTCACCAGGGACCTCGACTCCTTGCTCTGTTGTGTCTCCCATTATGTTCTTTTCTTCTTGTGTCTCTTGTTGTGTCAGCTTGCCATGCCTGCCCGTCATACCAGCTCGCTGTCTTCTTTATGAGGCACCGGGATCCGAACCAGTGACCTCCTATGTGGTAGGCGGGATCCCAGTCGCCTGATCCACATCCACTTCCCAATATTTCTCTTTTTTTACTCTTTGATTGTTAGAGGGTTTAAATATTTTCCCATATTCTTGTTTATTAGTAGCACTTCCTTTTATAAATTGTTCATATTCTTTGCCCACTTAATGTTCTTCTTACCAATTTTTATAAGCCTCTTAGATTATATAGATATTTACCACTTGTCATATTTACCTTGACCTTTTTGTTCTAGTCTGTTGTTTACCTTATTATTTTAATCATTTTGAGAGCTTGTAGAAGTTTAATTTTCATGGAGTGAAAATTAAATTATCCTTTGTAAATTCTTCAATAGCTTCAAGATTAATAATGTTATCAACCCCTTGTAATATTTGGGGGCGATAGAGATATAGAAAAACATACATGTCACACTTCCAGAAAAGTTTCATAAGAAACAATGCACTGTTGAACTCAACCACAATTTGTAAAGTGAATTAGTTAAGGTTTAAATTTATTTTTTCTTATTCATGCTGAAAAAGACTTTTTCTCCTTAAGCAACCAAATATGGATCACAGCGGGAAGTATTAACTTCTAATGCTTTCTGAAGAGCACAAACCTTCTGTTATTCCATTCACATAAAATACCAGTTGACAGATGGTATTTGCCAGAAAATAGGGGAGAAAAGCATTTGAACAGATATTTATAAATTGACAATTCTCTCAAGAAAAGTACTTGTTTGGTTGGATATTTGAAAGATAATAAGTCTAGAGACAATGTAAGAAAATGGAAAGAAGACAGAGAGGAAAGGAATTTTGATCCTAAGCCTGGTTCATTTTTAGCTAGCTATGTGATCTTCATTAGCAATTTATCTTCTCTGTGCCTAAGTTTCCTCAGAGTTTTTTTTTTTTTTTTAAGATTTAATTGTTTATTTCTCCCCCCCCCCGCCCTTGTTGTTTTGCGCTCGCTGTCTGCTCTCTGTGTCTATTCACTGTGTGTTCTTCTGTGTCTGCTTGTCTTCTCTTTAGACAGCACCAGGAACCAATCCTTGGACCTTCTGGAGTGGGAGAGAGGCGCTCAATCTCTTGCACCACCTCTGCTCCCTGGTCTGCTGCATCTCTTATTGTGTCTCCTTTGTATCTCTTTTTGTTGTGTCATCTTGCTGCGCCAGCTCTCCGATCGGGCCAGCACTCTGTGGGCCAGCATTCTGCAAGCCAGCACTCCTGCACAACCCAGCACTCCTGCACGGGCCAGCACTCCATGTGGGCTAGCTTTCCACATGGGCCAGCTCACCTTGTGGGCCAGCTTGCCTTCACCAGGAGGCCCCAGGAATCGAACCCTGGACCTCCTATATGGTAGACGGGAGCCCAATCTCTTGAGCCACATCCGCTTCCCTCCTCAGAGTTTTAACAAGGGAATTTGACTGGATAATTTTTTAAATACTGTAGTAAGTGGAATTATGTACGCAAACAAAACTTGTCCTCAATCTTAACCCATATTCCTGTGGGTGTGAACCCATTGTAAATGTGTTGTTTTCAAGATGTTATTTTTAGTTAAGGTATGGCCAACTGAATCAGGCTGGCTCTTATTCCTTTTACTAAAGACCTTATTAAAAGAAAGCCACAGAAGGAGCCAGAAGCTGAAAGTCAACAGAACCCAGAAAAGAAAGGAGAGGACATTGCCATGTGATGGGAAAGCCAAAGAACTCAGGATTGTCCACCAGTCAAAATACTACCAACCCTGGAAGGAAGCAAGCCTTCTAGCTTCTGAAACCATGAACCAATAAATTCCCATTGATTAAGCCAACAAATTGTGTGGTATTTGTCAGAGCAGCTGGGAAACTAAGATAAATCTCTTTTTAATGCTAGCATTCTATAATTCTTCATTCACTCATTCACTCATTCATTTATTCAGCAAACATGTCTTGAGCTCATAATATGTGGCAGGCACTCAAAGTGCTGGAGATACAGTGTCAAATAAGAAACAATTCTTATCTTCACTGAGCTTTAGTAGGGAAGCGAAAGACATAAGTAGAACATTGAAATTCCAGGTTGTCATTTATATAAGGGTGGTGGAGAGGTAGAGCTACACACTGGACAAGCACTGTCTCTTCCTCTCCCCCACTTCTAACCCTCATGCTTTCCCCAGTACAAGCAGGGTTGTTGTGGGAAGATTTCTGAGGGTGGTGACGCCAAATTAAACCTTAATGATGAGTAGAGTTTAGCCAAGGGGAGAAGATATGTGCGGGTGGCAGATAAGGCAGTCTATGCAGAAGAATCACTAAGAGCCAAGTTTGAGAAGCGTAAAACAGCAGGAAGCACGTAGAGAATTACAAGTTTGATGTTGCTGGAGCTTGGAGTGTGAGGCAGAGTGTGCCAGAACTGAGGCTAGAGAATAGGGCTCAGCTTATGGAGGACTCCTTGTGGTTAAGCTAAGGAATCTGGTATTTATTCTCTAAGGAATGGGAGGCCATCGTAGGGTTTCAAGCAAGAGAGTACCATGGTCAGATTTGTACTGTAGCTTCAGTAAGAAGCATGCAGGATGGATTGGAGGGAGTAGAAATGGAGACAGGATTAGGTAATACTGTAGTAATCCCAGTGTAAGCCCAAGGGCTTGAGTTAGATAGAGTGGTTGCATATAGCTGTTCAGGTTGTTCACTCGAGAAGTGTGCCTGGCTGAGAGGACAATTGGGAACTGAAATCCAGCTTGTGCTCCAAATCACCAAGTCTGTGTTTTGGTTAGAGGCACCTTCTGGAGAAAAAGGCACCGTGTTCTAATGTACAAAAAGATGTCATAAGGGCTAGCTAGCATTGACTCTGAGGGTCATGGTCATAGACTCGGACACACAGAGACTAATTTGATAGATATTTAGGAAGGACAAAGACAGAACTATTAAAAATCACTGTTAATGTTAAAGAATCTATTTGGTATTTTAAAAATATCTATATTAGGTGTCATTCATCTTTCCCCTTATTAAATGCACAGGCATAAGTTCTGACTATATCAAAGTTAAGGTCATTTATTTAAAGAAAGACAGTCAGAGTTAACAGAGAAAATTGTTAGTCCATTTAATCCTCCCACCAAGTATGCCACACAATCCTTTCACCATGCATGGCACACAAGTGCCGTCAGATGGGATGGGTTATAAAAGATGGAGGAAAGATCAAACCTTCTCTCAACACAGGGCTTCATGGTCTTTAAGCATATTCCCTATTTAAAAAAAAAAAAAATTCAGACAAATCTTCTTAGGAAGGGAGAGCAAATGGCCTTATTTTTATGTGGATGAACAAACTGAGGATCAAAAAGGCTAAGGGACTGGGCCATGGTCATACACATAGGTTCAGATACAAGATGAGAACCCAAGTCCCCAGGCTCCTGGGCCAGTGAGCATGCCTTCCCACAAACTGGCCTCTCTAACTACCTTGACAATTCCAATCTCACTGATAAACTAGTCTGAGAGACACCACAGCTTGAACTTTCTACATAAATGTTTTTAGCAGTTTAACACAACAAACGTTTATTTTCTCTGTGATCACAAATTTGGAAATAACTTAGTTAAGTGGTTCTGACTCAGGATTTCCCCAGAAGCTTTTTTTCTTTATTAGAAAAGTTGTAGGTTTACAGAACAGTAATGCACAAAATACAGGATTTCCATACACCACCTGTATTAGTCAGTCAAAGGGGTGCTGATGCAAAATACCAGAAATCGGTTGGTTTTTATAAAGGGTATTTATTTGGGGCATAAGCTTATAGTCACAAGGCCCTAAAGAGTCCAACTCAAAGCACCATAAGAGGTACTTTCTCACCCAGAGTCTGTTGCCACGTGTTGACGCAAGATGGCAGATGATGTCTGCGAGGGTTCAGTCTTCCTCCTCCTCCCAAGTCTCTGTGGTCCCAGGTTCTTCCATTCTCAACCACACGCTGGGACAAGTATTGTCTCTCTCCCAGGGCTCATTTCTCTCTGGGATTAGCTGCTCTGCTCCACAAGGCCAGCTGTAAACTGTCAGGCTAATGGCTCATCTCTCTTACCAGGGCCCCTGCCGTGTCTAATGGAGCCTTCTCCCTTTCCTCATATATCTGTCTCTCTGTGTGCATACTTCCCAGGCTCCAGGATCAAAAACTCTAACTTTCTCCTCTGGCATGTTGTGGCCCAATCAAAGCCTTAATAATTATTTAACCAAGTAAAAGTGAAACCTCTGAATCCAAACCAATCTAATATGCCAAGAGGAACAGACCAGTTCACAAACATAATCCAATATCTATTTTTGGAATTCATAAACAATATCAAAATGCTACACCACCCAATCACCAACAACTTGCATTGGTGTGGAACATTTATTACAATTAGTGATAGCATATTTTTATAATTATACTATTAATTAAAGTCCAAGGGTTACTCTTTACATTTCACTGTTTATGTAGTGTAGTTCCATGGATTCTTTTCTTTGTTTTTATTCTATTGCTATATGTTTTAGTTTGCTAAAGGCTGCCAAGGCCATATACCAAAAAATGGGCTGGCTTTTACAATGGGCATTTACGATTCTGAGGCTGTGAAAGTGTCCAAATCAAGGCATCATCAGGAGATGCTTTCTCCCTGAGTTGCAGCTGTGGGCAATCAGCTGCATCCACTCCTCTCTCCCATCCTCTGGGGCTCACTGCTTTCAGCTTCTAGCTTCAGTGGCCTCCCCTCAGCTTCTGTGTTCCATTGATTTTGGCTTCTGACTCCCAGGGCCTTCTGGGGCTTACTCTCTGTTTCTGCAGCTCCTCTGACTCCAGTTTATACAGGACTCAGTAAGATGAATATGACCCACCCTGGGCTATGCCTAATTGGAGTAATCTAATCAAATGGCACTTAACTGGGTCTAATATAATCAAAGGATCGCAATAGGTTCACATCCACAAGAATGGACCAATTTAAGAACATAACTTTCTGGGGTCACAAAAGACTCAAACTACCACATTCCACCCTCTGGACCCCCAAAATACATGTTATTTCCATATGCAAAATACATTCATTCCATCACAATATCTCAAAAAGGCTTAAATCATTTCAGTAACAATATTAAGTACAATTGTCATCAAAATCGTTTATAGGCATGTAGTCTTAGTGCAAAGTTCCACTCAGCTTGTGGACCTGTGCAAGAGAATAAGCTATCTGCATGCAATATACGAAGGAGGGATAGTCATAGAATAAACATTCCCATTGCAATAGGGAGAATTTGGAAGGAAAACAGAGGTCTCAAGTCCCAAACAGTTCCAAATACCTGCAGGGCTCACCAAGAGCCCTGGGATGATGGCCAAACTCTCCCTTATCCTTGGGGATTTTGCTCCACTCTCTCTGAAGCCTGAGGTGGTAACACTCTCCCTGATCAATGGAATGGAAGTCCCATGCCCTCCAAGCTCTGGGGCATAGTCACCCCTTCCTCACACATGGGTGGGTTAACTCTCTGAGCCCAAGAAGATGTTTTTACTCCAGACCTCAGCTTCCATGGTTCTGCCTTTGAAGTCATTTTTCCTTCAGTCTCTCCCTTTTCTTTCCTTATTAGCTCAGTCTGGCAGTGGTTCCATTCATACAGATCTCACAAAAAACTTGTTGGTTTCACATGCAGGAAACAGGGGTCCAAGCCATCAGACAGCAAAACTTTCCACAGATCCTTCCTGGATAACTGCATTTCCATTCCCGACTTACACTGAAATAACTGGCTGTTTTCAAGGTCTGTTAACTCCTCACATGGATCACTATTCTATGGGGACTCACTTTCTGGAAGCTCAGAATTTCCCAAGTCATCAATTTCTGGTTTCTTTGTGCCCAGGAGTTCAGTTGTCAGCTTATCCTTTTCCTTACAGATTTTGATAAACCTACAAGAAGAAGCCAGGCTGCACTTTTCACATTTACTTTGGAAATCTCCTCAGCTAAATATCCAAGCTCATCATTTTCAAATTCTGTCTTCCATATAACATCAGAACACAATTTTGCCAAGTTCTCTGCCACTTTAAAACAAGGATTGCCTTCCTTCCAGTTTTCAACGTCACATTCATCATTCCTGTGTAAGTCTTCATCAGAAGTATTGTTAGGGCCCATATTTCTACCAAGTCTTTTCAAAGCAATCTAGGCCTTTTCTACCAAGCAACTCACAATTCTTCCCAAATCTTCCCCTTACCCATTTTTAAAGTCCTTTTTAGCATTTTGGTATTTGTATAACAGTACTTCACTCTCCTAATATCAATTTCTGTTTTAGTTTGCTAAAGGCTGCCAAGGCAATACACCAGAAATGGATTGGCTTTTGCAATGGGGATTCATTAACTTGTAAGCTTACAGTTCTGAGGCCATGAAAGTGTCCAAATCAAGGCATCATCAAGAGATGCTTTCTCCCAAAGCTGCATCTGTGGGCAATCAGGAACATGGCAGTGTCCACTTGTCTCTCCCTCCTCCTCTGGGCCTTTTTGTTTTCATCTTCTGGCTTCAGTGGCCTCCTCTCAGCTTCTGTGTTCTGTTGATTTCAGCTTTTGGTTCCCAGGGCCTTCTCTCTCAATTTCTGGGTGTTTCTTTCTGTTTTCTGTGGCTCCATTGATTCCAGTTTATAAAGGACTCAAATAAGAGAATTAAGATCCACCCTGGGGCAGCCAATGTGGCTCAGTGGTTGACTGCTGGCTTCCCATACACAAGATCCCAGGTTCAATCCCCAGCCCCAGTACCTCAAAAAAAAAAAAAAAAAAGACTCACCCTGGGCTATGCCTTATTGGAGTAATCTAATCAAATGACCCTTAATTCAGTCTAATCTAATCAAATGCTTGCAATAGGTTCACACTCACAAGAATGGACCAATTTAATAACACAGTTTTCTGGGGGCCACAAAAGACTCAAACTACCACACTGTATATACAATCTAACATTTCCCCTTTTAACCATTATCAGGTATATATTTCAGTGCTGTTAATTACATTCACAAGGTTGCACTACCATCACCATCATCCATTACCAGATCATTTCCATCATTCCAAATAGGAACCCTGTACATTCTAAGCCTTAAGTTCCCATTTCCCTATCCTCACCCCTGCTCCTGGTAACATATATTTTAGATACTGACTCTATGAGTTTGCTAATTATAATTGTTTCATATCAGTGAGATCATACAATATTAGTCCTTTGTGTGGCACATTTCACTTAACAAGATGTCTTCCAGGTTAATCCATGTTGTCAGGACTACATTCATCATTATGACAATATTATTCCATTGTATGTATATACCAACTTTTATATATCCATTCATCAGTTGATGGACACTTGAGTTGTGTCCATCTTTTTGCAATTGTGAATGATGCCACTATGAACATCTGTACAAATATCTGTTCAAGTTCCTGCTTTCAATTTTTTGAAGTATGATTTCCAGGTCATGTGGTAGGTAGCTCTATACTAAGCTTTCTGAGGAACAGCCAAACTGACTTCCTCAGGGCTGCACCATTTTGCATTGCCACTAGCAAAGAATGTGTTCCTATTTCTCCACGTCCTCTCCAATGCTTGCTAATTTCTCTTTTTTAATAGCTGTGAAATGGTATCTCATTGTGGTTTTGATTTGCATTTCCCTGATGGCTAATGATGTTGAGCATCTTTTCATATGATTTCTGGATAATTGTATGTCTTCTTTGGAGATATGTTTGTTCGAGTCTTTTGCCCATTTTTAAATTGGTTTGTTTGTCATTTTGTTGTTACATTGAAGGGTTTCTTTAAATATTCTGGATATTAAACCTTTATCAGATATATTTTCTACAAATATTTTTCCCATTGTGTAGGTTGTCATTTTACATTCATGATAAAGTCCTTGAAGAACATAATTTTTAAAAATTTGATGAGGTCCCATTTATGTATTTTTTCTTTTATGGCTTGTATTTTGGGTGTAATGTCTAAGAAAGCATTGTATAACACAAGGGCCTGAAGATGTATCCCTACATTTTCTTCTAGATGCTTTATATCTCTAGGTCTTATGTTAAGGTCTCTGATACATTTTGAGTTGATTTTCTAAAACAAATCAATTTTATTGATACATTAATAAACATACAATTCATCTAAAGTGTACAATCAATGGTATTTGCTATTATCACATAGTTGTGCAATCAACATTTCAATCATTATTGGAGCATTTTCATTATTTCAATAATAATAATAAACAAAAAACAGACAAACAAATAAACAAGAAAATTCCTCACCTCTCAATCTCTCTATGCTTTTCCCACTGTATATAGCTGCTGTTTCTGGCTATTCTACCCAAAGTGTATAATCAATGGCTTTTAGTATAATCACAACGTTGTACATTCATCATCTCAAAAATTTTAGAACAATTCCATTACTCCAAAAAAAAAAGACTCCCTTTAGTATTCCTTTCATAACCACAAATCTACTTTCATCTTTATAAATTGATTTATATTTACATTTTATATAAATGGAATTATACAATATGTAGTACTCTTTGTCTGGTCTCATTCACTAAGCATAATGTTTTTTTCTTTGTCTGATATTAACATTTTGTACTATTAACATATATTTGTTCAGCTTCCAAGAAAAATGGTCTTATATATGCAAATCTACCCATATTAATATCTCACATAATATATTTATATTTCACATAATATATTTAGTTCATAATAGGGCAATCATTCTTCATTTGTCCTTTTGTGTCTGGCTTGCTTCACTCAACATAATGTCTTCCAGATTCAATCATGTTGTCATATGTTTCACAACATCATTTCTTACTGCTGCACAATATTCCATCATGTGTATACTCCACAATTTGTTTATCCATTCATCAGTTGATGGGCACCTGGGTTGTTTCCAACTTTTTGCTATATGAACATCGGTGTGCAGATATCTGTTCGTGTCACTGCTCTCAATTCTTCTGGGTATAGACCTAGCAAGGGTATTGCCAGGTCCCATGGCAAGTCTATATTCAACTTCCTTAGGAACTGTCAAACAGTCCTCCACAGTAGCTGTACCATTCAACATTCCCATCAACAATGAATAAGCGTTCCTGTCACTCCACATCCTTTCTGACATTTACAGTTTTCCCAACATTTTCATAGCGGCCAGTCTAATGGGTGTGAAATTGTATCTCATTGTAGTTTTGATTTGCATTTCCCTAATCGCTAGTGATGTTGAACATTTTTTCATGTGTTTCTTTGACATTTATATTTCTTCTTTGGACAGTTGTCTTTTCAAGTCTTTTGCCCATTTTTTAATCAGACACTTTGTCTTTTTATTATTGAGTTGTAATGTCTCCTTGTATATCATGGATTTTAAAACCTTATCAGATATGTGATTGCCAAATATTTTCTCCCATTGAGTTGGCTGCTTTTTCACCCTTTTGACAAAGTCCTTTGAGGTGCAAAAGTGTTGAAGTTTGAGGAGGTCCCATTTATCTATTTTTTCTTTTGTTGCTTGGGCTTTTGGCATAAGGTTTAAGAAACTACCACGTACCACAAGACCTTGAAGATGTTTTCCTACATTTTCTTCTAGGAGTCTTATGGTTGTTTTTATATTTAAGTCCTTGATCCATTTTGAGTTAATTTGTGTATAAGGTGTGAGATAGGGGTCTTCTTTCTTTCTTTTGGATATGGCTATCCATTTCTACTGGCACCAGTTGTTGAATAGACTGTTCTGGCCCAGCTGGGTGGGCTTAACAGCCTTGTCAAAAATCACTTGACTGTAGATGTGAGGGTCAATTTCTGAGTTCTTGATTCAGTTCCGTTGGTCAATTTGTCTGTCTTTATGCCAGTACCATGCTGTTTTTTGTTTGTTTGTTTGTTTGTTTTTGTTTTTTTACCACTGTAACCAAGTAATATGCTTTAAGTCAGGCAGTGAAAGTCTTCCAACTTCATTCTCTTTTTTAAGATTTTTTTTTTTTTTTTTTTTTTTTTTTTTGCTATTTGGGGCCCCTTACTCTTCCAAATAAATTTGATTATTGGCTTTTTTATTCCTGCAAAAAAAGGCTGTTGGGATTTTTATTGGGATTGCATTGAATCTGTAAATCAGTTTGGGTTGAATTGACATCTTAATGATATTCAGTCTTCCAATCCATAAACATGGTATGTCCTACCATTTATTTAAGTCTTCTTCAGTTTCTTTTAGCAAAGTTTTGTAGTTTTATGAATACAGGTCTTTTATGTACTTGGTTAAGTTTATTCCTAAATATTTGATTGTTTTAGTTGTTATTATAAATGGAATTTTTTTCTGATTTCCTCTTCAGATTGCACATCAGTAGTGTATAGAAACACTATTGATTTTAACGTACTAACCTTCTATCTCGCCACCTTGCTGACCTTGTCTATTAATTCTAATAGCTTTGTTGTGGATTTTTTTAGGATTTTGTGGATATAAGATCATGTCATCAGTGAATAGTGAAAGTTTTACTTCTTCCTTTCCTATTTGGGTGCCTTTTATTACTTTGTCTAGCCTAATTGCTCTAACTAGAACTTCTAGCACAGTATAATAATAACGGTGACAGTGGGAATACTTGTCTTGTTCCTGATCTCAGTGGGAAAGCTTTCTGTCTTTCACCATTGAGTACAATGCTAGTTGTAGGTTTTTCATATATGCACTTCACCATATTGAGAAAGCTTCCTTCTATTCCTATTTTTTGGAGTGTTTTTTATTAAGAAAGGCTGCAGTATTTTATCAAATGCCTTTTCTGCATCAATTGAGATGATCATGTGATTTTTGTTCTTCAATTTATCAATGTGGTTTATTACACTAATTGATTTTCTTGTGTTGAATCACCCTTGCATACATGGGATAAAATCCACTTGTTTGTGGTGTATAATTCTTTTAACTTGCTTTTGGGTTCTGTTTGCAAGTATTTTGTTGAGGATTTTTGCATCTATATTCATTAGAGATATTTTCGTAGTATCTTTATCTGGTTTTGGTATTAGGGTGACTTTGGCTTCATAGAATGAGTTTGGTAGTATTCCTTCCTGTTCAAATTTTGGAAGAACTTGAACAAGATCAGTATTAGCTCATCTTTGAATGATTGGTAGAATTCACCTGTGAAGCCATCTGGTACCTGGCTTTTCAGCTTTGGGAGTTTTTTTATGATTATTTCATTCTCTTCACTTGTGATTGGTGTGTTGAGGCCTTCTATTTCTTCTAAAGTCAGTGTAGGTGGTTCATGTGTTTCCAGGAATTTGTCCATTGTGTCTACATTTTCTAGTTTTTTGGCATACAGTTGTTCATAGTATCGTCTTATGATCTCTTTTATTTCTACAGGATCAGTGGTAATGTCACCCCTCTCATTTCTGATTTTATTTATTTGTGTCTTCTCTCTTTTTTCCTTTGTCAGTCTAGCTAAGAGTTTGTCGATTTTGTTGATCTTCTCAAAGACCCAACTTTTTAAATTCTCTCTATTGTTTCTTTTTTCTTGATTTCATTTACTTCTTCTCTGATCTTTACTATTTCTTTCTTTCAGCTTGGTTTGGGATTGGTTTGCTGTTCTTTTTCTAGTTCTTCCAGGTGTGCTTTTAGATAATCAATTTTAGTTCTTTCTTCTTCTTTAATGTAAGCATTGAGGGCTATAGATTTCCTTCTCTGCACTGCTTCTGCAGTATCCCATAGGTTTTGATACATTGTGTTCTCATTTTCATTCGTCTCAAGATTTTTGCTGAATTCTCTTCCAATTTCTTCTTTGACCCACTGATTGTTTAAGAGTGTGTTGGTTAATCTCCACATATTTATGAATTTTCCATTATTGATTTCCAGCTTCATTCCGTTATGATCAGAGAAAATGTTTTGTATAATTTCAATAGTTTTGAATTTATTGAGAGTTGTCTTGTGACCAAACATATGGTCTATCTTGGAGAAGGATCCATGAGCACTTGAAAATAAAGTATATCTTGCTGTTTTGGGGTACAGTGCTCTATAGATGTCTGTTAGGTATAGTGTTTATCATATTATTCAAGTTCTCTGTTTCTTTATTTATACTCTGTCCAGATGTTCTATCTTCGATACAGAGTGGTGTATTGAAGTCTCCAACTATTATTGTAGAGACATCTATTTCTCCCTTCAGCTTTGCCAATGTGTGCCTCATGTATCTTGAGGCACTTAGGTTAGGTGCACAAATATTTAGTATAGTTATTTCTTCTTGGTGAATTGCCCCTTTTATTAATATATAATGACCTTTTTCACCCCTTGTAACGGTTTTACATTTAAAATCTATTTTGTCCGATATTAGTATCACTACTCCAGCTCTTTTTTTGTTACTACTTGCATGGAATATCTTTTTCCAACTCTTCACTTTTGAGCTGGTTATGTCCTTATGTCTGAGGTGAGTCTCTTGTAGACAACATATAAATGGCTCATATTTTTTAATCCATTGTTTCAGTCTGTGTTTTTTGATTGGAGAGTTCAAGCCATTAACATTCAATGTAGTGACTTTGTAAAGGCATTACTTACTTCATCCATTTTGACCTTTGGCTTTCTGTTGTCATATCATACTATAGCTTACCTCTTTATCTTTTCTAATATTCTTCATTTCTACACTCTTCTCCAAGTCTCTCTCCCTTGTTTTTTCCTTTCAGGCTGCAGCACTCCCTTTAGTCTCTCTTGTAATTCTAGTCTTTTGGTAATATATTCTATCAATTTTTATTTGTCTGTGAATACTTTGAACTCCCCTTCATTTTTGAAGGGCAGCTTTGCCAGATACAGAATTCTTGGCTGGCAATTTTTCTCTTTCAGTACCTTAAATACATTGTACCACTTCCTTCTCACCTCCATGGTTTCTGATGAGAGGTTGGCACTTAATTTATTGAGTTTCCTTTGTACTTAATGCTTTGCTTTTCTCTTGCTGCTTTCAAACTCTTCTCTTTATTGCTGATATTTCTCATTCTGCATAGTAAGTGTCTCAGGGTAGGTCTGTTCATGTTTATTCTGTTTGGGGTCTGTTGTCCTTCTTCAATATTGATATTTATGTCTTTCATAAGGGTAGGGAAGTTTTCAGTCATTATTTCTTATATGTTCTTTCTGCCCCTTTTCCATTCTCTTCTCATTCTGGGACCCTGATAAAACATATGTTTTTACCTTTCACACTGTCATTCAATTCCCTGTGAACCTGCTCCACTTTTTACATTCTATTCTCTTTCTGTTCTCCTATCTTTTCGGGTTGAGATGCTCTGTCTTCAAAATCACTGATTCTGTCTTCAAGCATTTCAAATCTGCTCTTATGTGCCTAATATATTTTAATCTCATCCATTGTGTCTTTCATTCCCATAAAGTCAATTACTTTTCTTTGCAGACTTTCAAATTGTTCTTTATACTCACTGTCTTCTTAATATCCTTTATCTCTTTAATCATATTTTCTTTCAACTTTTTAAAATGATTTAGGAGAGTTGTGTGATTACCATTGATTAATTGTCTCAAATTCTGAATCTCTTCAGGATATTTGGTTTGTTCCTTTGGCTGGGCCATCTCTTCCTGTTTCCTAGCATGGCTCATAATTTTTTGCTGATGTCTAGGCATCTAATATGTTGTTGAATTTATTTTGATGGCCAATTTCTCTCTCTTGCCTATTGTTATTATTTTTTCACAGGTCTTTGGTATTTGGTTCAACTTATAATAAGTTTTAAAATTGCCCAGCTTAAGTTACCAAAATCATGCCAGGAACTCACTAATGGGTCACAGACTTTCTCCCAGGGGTGGGATAAAGAGAGCTCTAAAATCTTCTGTCCATGTAATTTCCAGACCAGCCAGCAGATAGCTCACATTGGTTCATCTTTCTGAGAAGGTGTATCTCTCTAGGTTTTCCTTTGTTTTCATCTGGCCACAGCCGAGATTCAAAGTGGGCTCTGCTGGTCAAATTCACTAAAGAAAAGTCCCCCAACTTCCCCTTCCTTTCCCCTTGTAAGAGCTGGCAGGAAGGATGAACTCTGGTCCCCTTTCAGTCAGCTGAAATGAGTAGGGGTTTCATCCCCACTGAATATCTCTGGGGTGGGGGAGTGGAGCCCTTCCTGGCAGCCAGGAGGTTTAGTAACTCACGGTTTATTGTTTCAGCTTCTTCATCTCTCTGTCCCTCACCCTCCTGGGTGTTGTGCAGCACAGTCCTCGTCTGCTGGCCTCCAAAGCAGGTCCCTCAGTCTTTTTCTCTGTAGTTATTTTAAGAGCTGAGACTTTTCTGCCTAATCCACCACCATGTTCCCACAATTCCAATTGAATTGATTATTTATATGGTGTTAGGTAGGAGTCCTTTTTTTTTTTTTTTTTTTTTTTTTTTTTTTTGTAAAAGGAGATCCAGTTTTCCCAGCACTAATTTTGGAAGAGACCTTTCTTTCCCAATTGAGTGGTCTTTGCCACCTTGCCAAAAATTAGTTGGCCATAAATGTTAGGGTTAATTTCTGAGCTCTCAATTAGATTCCTTTGACCTACATGTATGTCTTTCTGCCAGTACCATGTTGTTTTGATTAGTGTTATTTTGTAATAAGTTTTAAGATCAGGAAGTGGGAATCCTCCAACTTTGCTCTCCTTTTTCAAGATGGTTTTAGTTATTCAGGGCCTCTTGCCCTTCTATATAAATTTCATGATTGGCTTTTCTATTTCTTCAAAGAAGGTTATTGGAATATTGATTGAAATTGCTTTGAATCTATGAATTGTTTTGGGTAGCACTGACATCTTAAAGATATTTAGTCTTCCAATACATGAACATGAATGTCTTTCCATTTACTTAGGACTTCTTTAACTTCTTTTTAGCAATGTTTTGTAGTTTTCTATGTACAAGTCCTTTACATCCTTGGTTAAATTTATTCCTAGATATTTGGTTCTTTTAGTTACGATTGTGAACGGAACTTTTTCTTGATTTCTTCTTCTAATTGTTCATTGCTTGTGTATAGAAACACTACTTGTTTTTGGTGTTGGTCTTGTACCCTGCCATTTTGTGGAATTAATTCATTAACTCTTGGAGATCTGTGGTGGATTTTTAAATGAATTACTGTGTATAGGACCATATCATCTGCAAATAATGAAAGTTTTATTTCTGCCTTTCAAATTTAGATGCCTTTTTCCTTATCTTGCCTAATTTCCCTGCTAAAACTTCGAATACAATGTTGAATAGTGATGACAGTGGGATCCTTGTGTTGTTCCTGATTTTAGAGGGAAAGCCTTCAGTCTTTCACCATTCAGTAGGATGTTAGCTGTAGGCTTTTTATATATGCCTTTTATCATGTTGAGAAAGTTTCCTGCTATTCCTAATTTTCTAGGCGTTTTTATCAAGAGAGAATGCTGGAATTTGTTAAATGACTTTTCTGCATCAAATAAGATGGTCCTGTGGATTTTTTCCTTCATTCTGTTAATGTGGTGTATTACATTAGTTGATTTTCTTATGTTGAACCAACCTTGCAAACCAGGGATAAATTCCACTTGATCATGGTGTGTAATTCTTTTAATATGCTGTTGGATTCAGTTTGCTAGTTTATGTTAAGGATTTTGCATCTATATTGATAAAAGATACTGGTCTGTAGTTTTCCAGTGTTATTTTCATCTGGATTTGGTTTGAGAGTGATGTTGACCTCGTAGAATGAGTTAAGGAGCATTTTCTCCTCTTCAGTTTTTTGGAAAAAAAGGAGAGAGAGAGAGAGAGAGAGAGAGAGAGAATATAAAAAACTATATTCTTTTTATAACCTAGCCTCAGAAGTCACATAACATGACTCCTGCCATATTCTATTGGTCATAGAAGTCAGAAACCCCCAGCTAGTTTCAAGAGGAGGAAACAGAATCTGCCTCTTAGTGGGAGGAATGTCAATCACATTGTAAGAAGAGTATATGGAATGGGATAAATATATTGATGCTGGGATATCTTGTAAAATATAATCTGCCACAGTTCTTTCTGCCATTTGTCCTCCCACTTTTTTCTCTCTGAGGTCTAAGGACTGAGTAGGCTTTGGAAGTCTACCAGTGGGCATCATGGAGCTGTGTATTATTAGTCTGCCAAAGGGGTGCCGACGCAAAGTACCAGAAATCTGTTGGTTATTATAAAGAGTATTTATTTGGGGTAGATGCTTACAGTTACAAGGCACTAAAGAATCCAACTCAAGGTTGCTTTCTCACCAAAGTCAGTTGCCACATGTTGAAGCACGATGGTCACTGATGATCTGTGCCTGGTCTCTCAGGGTTTCCTATATCAGCCTCTGGCATAGAGCTCATTTCTTTCCAGGCCTTCTCAACTGCTCAGCTGCTCTGTTCTCCTCAGCTGAAAACTATCAGAAGAGTGGCTCATCTTTCCCCAGGGGCCCCAGGAGCAAACATGACAGAGCTCTCTCTCTTCTTGTGTCTTCTTGAGTGCATATCCATCACTAAGGGGCCAGAGATTCAATCTGAGTCATGACCTACTGATGTGGTTGAATTAAAGCCCTAATCTTAACAGGTAATTTAATCAAGCCATGTCAGCTGGATCTAATGCATTCAAAGGGTATCACACCCAGAGGAATAGATTAGTTTACAAACATAATCTTCCTATTTTGTGGGATTCATAAATAATCTCAAACTGCTGCAGTCTGTTTCAAGGGATGATTGGGATCATGGATGTTCAAAAGCTAAGTTTTGATCTCCAGAATTAGCTGCCACAGTGTCAATTCCATTAGTAGAGCAGGCCATGCAAATTTCCATGTCTCCTCCAATTTCCCAACAATTATAAGCAAAGACCATTTCAAAGCCAAAACCTTATAAATGTTTCACCTTGCTCTGCTCTTAAACAATATGTGAAAATGCCTCTGAATCCTAAGCTGACTGTATATGTGACCAAGTCAATTGACTTTGAGCTATTTCATGACCACAGTTTGCTTAGCCCTCCCTAGATGCCTTACACCATGGTGTATGACAAGGTGGTCTGAGAGGATGGATTGATAGCACAGTGCAGCACCTCTATGAATCTGAATAAACAACTCTTGGCATATTGTCGAATATAAGTAGTTTCCTCCTCATAAGGTATGAAAAAATTTAATAAGTTCACACAGCTGGGAAGGCCAGTAAACAAGTCTATATCAGCTTCTAAGTTGAGAGCCCCTTGACACCGAGTTGTAATTCATGATGATGAGAACACTGGTGACAGTAAAAAACAACCCTTATAGTTCCACACATGGTCTGTATCTGTCAGGGTTTTACCAGAGAAACAGAACCAGTAAGAGATAGGTATATATGATTTATTCAAGGAATTGGCTTATATGATTGTGAGGGCTGTCAAGTCCAAACTATGTAGGGTAAGTTGGCAGGCTGTAAACTAAGTCTGGAGCTGACACTTTAGTCCACAGACAAAATCTGTTCTTCCCCAGAGAAACCTGTTTTGCTTTTAAGGCCTTTTAACTGATTGTATGAAGCCCACTCAGATTATCAAGATTAATCTCCTTTACTTAAAGTGAACTTATTGTATGTGTTGGCAACATCTACAAAATACCTTCACAGTAACACCTAGATTTGTGTTTAATTGAACAACTTGGTACTACAGCCTAGTCAAGTTGACACATAAAACTGACTATTTCATGGTCTAACTCATTCCCCCCAGGATCTGGCACAGGCCCTTGCATTTAGTAGGTATATCATAAGTAATAATTAAATAGATGAATGGATTCTGCAAACAATCCTAAATGTCTACTATAGGCTGAGCTCTATACTAGGTGCCAGGGATAATGTAAGACATGGTGCCTACCAGCATGAGTCTCATGGTTTAATGAGATAGTCAAACAAGCAAGAGAGATGATCTGTGACAAGGCCTTTGGTGGAGGTAAGTTCAGGGTGCTCTGAAAGTACTATGGCTGTGAGCTCCTATCTACCTCACATTCTTCAATGAAGGGAGAATGAAAGAAGCCATCACAGAGGAGGTAATCCATGATCAGAATCCTGAAGTAGGAATTAGTCAGTCAGTGGAAGTAGGGCCAGGAAGAGCAAATAACATTCCTGATACCCACAACACAAAGTGCAAAGGTCTTGCAACAAAGTGTGTTTGGGGAGCTAAACACGGTAGAGTATGGCTATAAAGCAGAAGTCATATGGAGAGCGAGGTTTTGCAAGAGATGAATTTGCAGCAGCAAGTCGGGTACAAATTCCTAAGGATATTTTCAGTCTGTGGATTTTATCTTGAAGGCAATGGGGAGCTAGGGAAGGGCTGGGTTTTTATTTTAGAATAATCATTCTGATTTCAGCATAGAAATTAATTGGGCAAGATAGGGCATGGAGAATTGGCAATGGGAAGAACAGAAAGGAGATGACTGCTGCTGTTCAAGCAAGAGATGATGATAGCCAAGACTAGGGAGATGATGGTGGAGATTAAGATAATTGGCTGGAATCAAGAGATAATTTTAGAGGCAGCATTCCCAAGAATTGTTTATGGCTTTGATATGTTAGGTGACCTTCCTCTAATGTTAACATCTTACATAATCATGGTACATTTTTCAAAACTAAGAAATTCATATTTTAAACTAAACTACAGACTGTATTCATATCTCACCAGTTTTTCCATCAATGTCGTTTTTCTATTCCAAGAACCAATACAGAATCCCACATTGCATTTAGTAGTCATGTCTCCTTAGTCTCCAATCTGTGACAGTTTCTCAGTCTTTCCATGCTTTTCATGACCTTGACAGTTTTGTAGAGTACTGGTCAGATGTTTTTCAGAATGCCTTCAGTGTGGGTTTGGCTGATGTTTTCTCATGATGAGACTGAGTTTATGATTTTGGGGAGGAACACCACAGAAGTGAAGTGCCCTCATCATATCATATCAGAAGTTACATGACGAAGTGGCTGTGACTCAAGCAATTGAGCTCCCATTTACCATATGGAGGACCGGGGTTTGATTCTCAGGACCTCCTGGTAAAAAAACAAAAGGCATTCCTGACCTGTTTCTCTCCACGTGGCACGGAAAGGCCCATGGCACGGAGAGACACAGGCCCGCCAAGCAACACAGCGACACACCAAAAAAAATGATCACGCAACCAGATAGGAAAAAAAAAAGGAGTTACATGATATCAGTGTGACACATTGCTGATGGTGTTAATCTTGATCACTCAGTTAAGGTGGTGTCTACCAGGTTTCTCTAGTAAAATGTTATTATTTTTTCTTTTTCCATAATCATTTGTTATAAGTGAGCTACTAAGCCTAGCTCAAACTCAAGAGAAGGGGAAAAGTCCCAGGGAAGAGTATCAAAGAACCTGTGGACATTTGTTAAAACCACCATGGTACCTAATAAATATTTTGATGCTATGCAAATATCCTGTTTCTCCTTAAAGTTTTGCCTATTAATTTTAGTACTTATCAGTGGTTCTTACCTGCAGTACTTAGCACTGTAATGTTTTATTGGTGATTTTCTCTTTCCCTCATTCCTTCCACATTTATTAATTAGTATTCTTCTGGAAGGAAGATTTGTTGCTTCTCCCCATCTATTTATTCAACAGTTTATTTACACCCATATGGATTCATGGATATTTATTTTATATTTTGGGCTGTAATCTGATACTATTGCATTTTATTCTGTTGCTCAAATGTTCAAACCTTGGTCATTGGGAGCTAGTTCAGATTGGCTCCTGTGTCTTTTGACATTTCCTGTCACATTTTATCGCACTTACTGGGTTATGTATCGATTTCTTCCAATTAGACTGTGAGTCCTTAAAGAGAAAAATGTTGCCTTATATATTTGTGTGCCTGCAGTGCTGAACACAATGCCTGACACACAGTAGGCCCTTGATCAATGCCTGCTGAATAAATTCAGAAGATTTATTTTACTAATTAAAGAGGAATCCATCACTTCAGTCTCACAGAAGCCCATATGAGGTCACAGGAAACTTGGATCCAGAATTCATCATTTCTTTTGGGATATCACCTAAGGCCAGAGTAGACCAATTTTTTAACAGAGTTGCCACAGGCAAAGAAGGAGGGGTCTTAGTGGATGGATGAGCAAAGATAGGGTGTCTGAAATAGAAAGAATGTCCCAAAGATCCTAGCTTCACAAGTTGGGAATGTACTTTACGAATAGCACTAAGAAACTGTCCATATAGCTTCATTGAACATAGAGCCCTCAAAGTTCCTTCTGACTGGGAAATCCTCACTGACTGCCTCCCCAAAAAACAGCCACACCCCATGCAGGTTGAGGAGGTGGCACAGATTTTAGAATAAGGCTATTCAGCCAGTCAGAATGTTTGGCTGAGCAATTTAATTCTGTGAGGTAATATTTCCTACATCTCAGTGTTTCTGACATTTATTTTCATTTTTGGTTTACATTGTCTGAGGAAAACACCAGAAAGTGGCAGAATTTTAGAAACTCTCTTATTCTCATTCATTTTTGTCTTTGGCAAAGACCATCATTCCAGTTTTCTCAATAGAAAGCTTAAAGTTCTGTTCCTGAATTCAAAAGTTTGAAACTGGGACAGGGTATTCTTGATCTCTGTCAGACACTAAGGCACTAACAAAAGCTGTACTTAGGCCAATCCATGGCTACCCTAGTCTCTCAGTGCCTAGAAGAGGAAGATAACCAATCATCTTTGGGACCGTGTGAAAACCTTTCTAGAATTGTAGCAGAGTAGGCTATGGAATTAGTCAGTTTTGAGTTGAAATCTTCTCTGCCTCTTACTTGCTGTATGAACTTAAACAAATTACTTACCTCTTCAAGCCTCAGTTTCTTCAGCTGCAAAATGGTGTCAACCTGTGTGATGGTTAGAAACTGTGTGTACCCCAGAAAAACACATTCTTAAATTTAATTAATTCCTGTGGTTGTGAGCCCATTGTAATTATGATCTTTTTTTTTAAAATTAGAGAAGTTGTGAGTTTACAAAACAATCATGCATAAAATACAAGAATCTTGTACACCACCCCACCACCACCACATTTCACTGGGGTGTAACATTTGTTACTATTGATGATAGTACTTTTTAAAATAATTGTACAATTGTTCTTGAGGAGGAACTTTTGATGAGTTTACCTCATTTAAGATATGTCCCATCTCAATCAAGATGGATCTTAATCCTATTACTGGAGTCCTTTATGAAAGAAATTCAGACAAAGAGAGATAAAGCCACAGGAAATAAGAAACTGAAACACAGCCTGGAAGAGAAAGAAGAGATAAGGAGATGCCTCTGTGTGCCTTGCCATGTGACAGAGGAACCAGGGATCACTGGCAACCAGTCCCAGAATGCTACAGTCTTCAGGGTAAAAGCATTGCCTTAATGATGCTTTGATTTGGACAGTTTTCGTAGGTGAATAATTTCCCATTATATAAGCTAAACCATTTCATGGTGTTTGCTTGAGCAGCCTAAGAAACTACAACAACCCCATGGATGGTTTTAATGAGATTATTAATGAAAAGCCCCTATTGTAATTCTTGGTGCATAGTAGCTGCTCAAGAATGACACCTGTAATGAATGTATCCCCAAGACTCCAAATCTTCACAATCTTTGAGCGCTTCCTCTTGTGAGTTTGAGTCCTTATCTAGCCTGCTGTAAATACCTGATGCTGCCCTGCTCTACTGCCCTTCTTATGGCCCCCATCCTTCCTGGCCTGCAACCTTTCCTTCTATTCTTTGATTATGTTTATAGCTCTCATAAAAATGGCTCCAAAAAAGTTTCAAATTATTACTCACTGGAAAAGCCTCCAAAATCAACCTCCTGGTAGTATTCATTGCCCTCCCTTCAGACCATCCTGCCAAAGGGGTGCTGATGCAAAATACCAGAAATCTGTTGGCTTTTATAAAGGATATTTATTTGGGGTAGAAGCTTACAGTTACCAGGCCATAAAGTGTAAGTTACTTCCCTCATCAAAGTCTATTGCCACGTGTTGGGGCAAGATGGCTGCCGATGTCTGCAAGGGTTCAGGCTTCCTGGGTTCCTCTCCTCCCAGGGCTTATTTCTCTCCAGGCTCAGCTGCTCTGCTCATTCCACAAGGCCAGCTGTAGACTATCAGGCGAACAGTTCGTGTCTAATGGAACCTTCTCTCTTTCCTCACGTACCTGCTTCTCTGTGTGTTTACTTCCTGGGGCTCCAATATCAAAACTCCAACTTCCTTTCTCTGCAGTGAGGTTTCTCTTTGAGTCCCCACCCGGGGGGGACTCAACGTCCTACTGACGGGGCCCAATCAAAGCCTTAATCATTATTTAATCAAGTGAAAGTGAAACCTCCAACAGACCATTTTACAAACATAATTAGTATTTCTTTTTGTAATTCATCAAAATTGCCACAACAATATACTGTGTTCCTACAGCATGTTCTACCAAAATGGGATGAAGTCTCTTGTTTTTGTCCCTAGGTAGCCATGCTGCTTCTTTTTTTTTATTATTTTTTTATTTTATTTTATTTTTTTTATTATGGGTAAAAATCAAAATTCTCACAATACATACAAACATTTGCAAAATGATATATAAATATATATGCATATATGTGTATTTGCTTACAAAAATGTTATATATATATATATATATATATATATATATATATATATA